>JAHREE010000480.1:6401282-6419986 GCA_033628505.1 Tringa tobata
TAATGCCTATAAGTATCTCAAGGGCGGACTGAAGGAGGAGGGAACCAGACTCTTTTCAGTAGTTGCCAGTGAGAGGACAAGGGGTAATGGGCACAAGTTGGAACATAAGACGTTCCACTTGAATATGAGGAAAAACTTTTTCACAGTGAGGGTGACGGAGCCCTGGAACAGGCTGCCCAGGGAGGTCGTGGAGTCCCCTTCTTTGGAGATTTTCAAGACCCGCCTGGATGCTGTCCTGAGTAGCATGATCTGACATGCTCTGGGTGGTCCTGCTTTGGCAGGAGAGTCCGACTAGTTGATCTCTATGGTCCCTTCCAACTCTAAAAATTCAGTGAAATTCAGTGAAATTCCTTAATATCCTTGCAGATAGACTGCTAGTCATATCACACCAAAAATTACATTTCTCTTGTGCAGTTTGTCTTTATACAGCATTTAATATGTTTGATGCCTCTGCGTTTAATTAACCCTGCCTCAGTCTAAGTCATTCTGGTTTCCTTGATGTGAGTCCACATGGCAAAATGTTAATACCTTCCCAAATACTTGTGTGACATCATTTTTGGAGGTTACACATTTTGAGCTACAAAATCATCTGCTACATCAAAGATGGGCAGTTTGTAATCTTCTCAGGCTGTTAAAAAAGATTAAGTTAATGAAGAAGTTGCATGCACAGCCTTGAATTTAGCCCAAGAAGTACTTCTGTTGAACCTTTAGTACCCAGGAAGACTGATTTATCAGAAAGAATGCTGGGATTATGATATGCCCTCTTCTTTACCTTTCTCCTGTCCTATAGTCTCATGATGAGATTACAGGAACCTAGATCTTTCCTTCAAAGAAAGAGATATAAGTACAGATATAAGTGTAGAACCCTTTGTATTCTAAATTTGTTCAAACCACATCATCAGGGAAAGAATGGTGGCACTGTGCTTGCAGACCCAATGAAAGTAAAGGTTTTCACAAAACTGCTATGGCATCTTTATAGTGAATCAAGGGACCTCATGGGTGAACAGTTTCTTTTAGCTTTTATTTCCTATGAGAAAGAACCGAATAACCAGGAGAAATCTCTGATGAAACCTTCACAGATATTTCTTTTCCTTCTCTTCCTTTCTAAGTGTGCATGTGATGAAGGGGCATTTGGGTCCTACAGCACAGCAGAGAAGAAAGGTTCATCAATTCAAAAGTAATTACACTACAATTAGTAACATTCTTATGTCTCGTATTCTGTCAGCCTTCTGTCCACATTTATTTGGAAAGAATTACTCTTTTGAAAATTATCCTTAATGTGTCTGTACAAGTTCTGAATTAATGCTGTCTAGTACAAGCCAAGTATTACACCTTTTAGGATTAAAAAGTCTAAACAATGAAGTAAAGTTTTAATACCATCATATCATTGGTATTATTAATTGTATATTCTTGTTGATACACATTGGCTCAGCTGTTACACTGAGATCTCTGGGGAAAAACAGAAAAATAACAATACATATTGTAGTATTTTATCGCTACATTAAATTCAAACTATTAGAAAAGTAGAATATTGGCTTCAGAGAACCTGAAAGCATCATAAATGACACAGAAAGGCAAACTCACCAAATAAGTAGGAATTTCATGCCTGGGGCACAAGTTAGGTGTATAGTGTGGAAACTGAGAACTACCATTAGAGACAAATCTGGAAGATAAAGCAGATCATTACTGCATGATAATTATAGCCAATTACCTGCAATGTTTCATCTCGTCTTCATCTTGCTTTTGATCTTCTGTCATACCCCAAGGCTTATTTATTTCAGCAGTGGGTCTTCTAATCTGACCCAGATTTCTGTCAACTACCAAAAAACCCAAAAAGGTTAGATAATGAAATCATGCTCTTCATAATTTTATTTCCACACTTTGTTTTGCCACTTTGATTAAGCTTCATTATATTTCTTCCTTACTTCTCTTATTTTCCTTCTTTTCTAATACTTCTTGTATTACCAGTTCTTTCCGTCAATCCTCACACAATTTTCATACTAAGTTCCTCTCTCTCCCTGTTTTCATCAGAAATGAGTGACATCATTCCGGGACACCAGATGCCTAAAATAAACAAAATGCCATATTTTTGTAATTTAACCAGAGAAGTTTACATTTTAGGTGGTAAAAATATCTCATAATCTGATAATACTATCTATCTATGATTCCTAAACAATAGTATTAAAAGACCAAATTTTCGTTCTTGATACTTCAGTTAATCTTTACAAATGGAATAATTTTTAGTGCCAAGAATCCATCCTAAATTAAACTGCTACTGTGTGCACTTTGGCTTTTAAGTTTTTATTACAAGAATGCAGCCTGACATTGTGGAGAATAAATGCTTTGTACATTTGAAATAAATCTATGATTTTTTTCACTACAAATGTCAAAAAGAGCAAAATTTATGGTTTATTGACAGTCATCATGCAGACAATGTAGCATGATGTCATTTTACTATTCTTCAGGAATTCTGCCATCATTTAAACAAGATGTGAAACTCTAAACAGAATCTTAATTTTCAAATCTGCAGGAGAAAACTTATTAAATTTTAGAAGATTAATTATTCACACAGAAACTTCATCAGCATTGTTCCAGTATAAAGCTGAAGAAGTTGAATGAAACTTCACATGAAGCATGGTTATCTGTCATCCAAAAGGTCACCATAATGGTTACCAGGACTGAAATGCAGGACATTGTTGCTCTCTTATTCTCAATATTATTCTGTTGATGCCCTGGCATACAAGTGACAAAGACAGATGGATGTAGAGTAAGATTTTACCACTGGAACACTGAATAAAAACAGCTGACTGAATATGGAAGAAGCTGTGGAAATGATTAATTGCTGAAGTAGGTGTTGGATAGGGGGAAGAGAAAAGGGATTATGGGTCTATAGTAACGGCTGGCTGGCAGTGATCATAGACTAAGAATTATTTTTCCCTAAATCACTTTTTAATTTTATTTTCTTCAGTTAGTTAGTTACAATTGTTTCCAAAATGGCTTTGACATCACATATTCAGCTTCTGTATTTTATTTCTTCTGCATGCTCATATACACGTATAAGTAAACAGAAATTCTACCACTTATAAGTCATATTTCCACCAGTCTTTAAACATCAATTTTGTCAGTCACAGAAGAATTTACTGACCTTCATGTTAATTTCATTAACATTAACATGTCACTAAGGAGACCTTGAAATCAGAAAATTCAACTAGGAGACTGTCAGCATCCCTCAGCTACACTTTAGCTATTGTTGCCTCTCTACCTGCCTTATTATTATTATTGCTAATTTCAGAACTTTCACATCTTAAGGTGTTTAAGTGTTGCCATGACACTTCAATGTATCTGAAATTAACTCAAGATCCTAATGTAGCAACTAAATATGGTTTTGTTATCATGCAGAAAAAGGCAGAGAGGTGATAATTTGTGCTGCCAATTTTATGTCCTCTCTCCTTGGCTTTCAGCAGGTTGTAATTTATTTCATCAGCTACAAGAACATAGTGTGACAAGATATTTTCTAGGTGAATTTAGCCACTGCATATATACTAAACGCTGACAATGATTTGCCAGTCTGAACTGGTAGGTGACTGTACCATTTCCTAAAAGCTAGAATAAGATGTAAAATTTTCATAACAGTGTAAAGACAGTCTGTGATAATTCAGAATTTTTTCCTAGGTCCACAGAGAACTAATGCATAGTTAGAACCATACAGAATCTGAAATCAGAAGTAGACCATGCAAGAACCATAGGAATGGAGAAAGAATGGCTTAGAACACAAAAAAACATAATTTTGAGGTCTGGACTTAACATTAATGTAAAACATTGATTTATATGAAATACATACAAAGGGATATGGAAGCAGTAAGCATGTGTTGGTCTTTCACTTGTTAAAAAAATAGCCTTGACTGTTTTACCCAAAAGACTGAACACGTTATTAAGTACATGTGGTGCAAGAATAGAAAGACTTATGCAACAGTAGCTGAAAAAGGAGTGTCAGACTCCAGAGATAAATGTTATTTTATTGTGCAATCTTTTTATAAAGATATTGTGAGAATTGCTAGATGTGGATTTAGCTGTTTGTGCTGTAATATTTAGTGAGCTTGTCTTGTTTAACAAACACATTCTGCTCTTCTATAACTATATTAAAATTGTAAAACTCATGTTTAGTAACTCAGGAACTGATGAGAAAAAGAAAAATTTTCCAGGCAAGGCTCTAATAAAATATCCTTTTACTTCTTTAAAGCCTTATAAAACAATTTAAGAGAATTGTTTGTTTCTAGAAAACAAAATATAGAAAAATGTTTTCCATTATCTACTGAAAAAGAAAAAAAACTTTAAAAAGCCTACTAACTTATTCGCTTAGAAAAAGGATAATTTTACAGTTAAAAAAGAAAGAAGTAATAAATAAACTCCAACAAAAATATCTACCAAAAATCCCACCTTTATTGTTATAAGAAAAGACAAAGAAAATACTACATTATTTGAGTAAGGACAATTAATTAGAAAAACAGGTTAATTTTGTTGTTAAATATCTTTAAGATGTAAACAAACACAAAAAAAAAGAAAAAAGGAAACATCTAATAATTAACTGATTTCTCAGTGTCTTAGTATGATTACTTACTGGTGCAACAAATTATGTCAGGTGAAGGATTATGACCAATTCCATACGTTTTTTAGAGTGGCATCAACTAAACTTAACTTTTTCAGGATTTTCCATATGCTTGGAATAGATCACTCTGAATATGCACATGCTTTGGCTCTGAAGTTTCCCAAACAACAGTGGTACACAACCGTAGCATCATCTAAATGAGGTTTATCACGTTAAAACAATGTTTTAATTCTGTTTATAAATATTGAAGAAATTTACTCATTTTGTTGACAAATTTGAAACAGTTGTTTACTGCTTGAAGGTTTTCTGAATCCATTTTTCAATATGTTGATAATATTACAGTTGCTATGATGATCTAAGCACATCAGAAAGTTTAGGTTTGAAAAAATCCAACCATATATTTTATTAGATCAGTGAGTAAATTAAATCCTAAACTTTTGTCTCTTCAGTGTATGGCATTTTAAAACTATTTTAAACACTAGATATATTCCTTGTGTTTTGTTTGATTGATTTTTTAAATGAAAGTCACTAAAGGCTGTAACACCAGGGAGACAAATGATATATAGAAGTAACATTAGAACAGCATTGGGAATGTTTAAGATTAGGTAAAGGGTGTGGTACTTTTTAACATATGAAATATGTGAAAAATTATCACTTATGGATTGATGCAGCTGTGAGATGCATTAGAAGGTTCCTTCACATTGGGTGAATGAAGAAAGAAACATCTATGTAGTTGAGACATTGCAATAGAAAGGACTCTTCCAGCAGAGACACAAGTATGATACACAACTAAAAAGAGAAGCACGCTTTCTAGACCCTGATATTCTTAGTCAAAGGTAGAAAAATGTAGTAAAAATAATTTTTTAAACAGGTACAATGTAATGAAAAAAGATGGCTTTAACTGCAACCATTACGGATAAGTCCTTTGAGCTACAGTGTCTGAAATCCTGCAAGCGTGTAATGTCCTAATATTTGTAAAATTTCTAATGGCCATGTATATCCTCAAAAAAGAAAGTCTGAAGGACATCTGGTGTACTAAGATGGGTCTGAGCTTGAAGAGAGTCAGAAAGATTGCTCAAAGATGTCTGAAGTGTCCTTCAGTGGGTTTTGTGCAAATTTTTATCTCTTCCCCGAAGGGTTCTGTGGTTATCATCAGAGAAGATTCAGAGGGGCTGAAGTGCTGAGGGTCAGAGTCAGACTCTGAAACCATGAAGGATTTTTTCTTGGATACTGAACCCTTTACTTTGGCAATGGCTGAGCATTATTTTCTTTGGGACTGACCTCATCCCATGGAAATTAGTTTAATGAGGAGAAAGCCCTGCTGTAAGGTAATTGTAAACTTTCAACAGAAGGCAATGTTTGCGGGCTCCTACTGCTGTCACTGAAATATTAAAAGATGGTGTGTAGACCCAGGGTTGCAGTGATCGATGTGGCACTACCCAAAACCCTGTAGTGCCCTACCCTATTCTCTATGAAGAGAAGAGAATGTGCAGGAGGAAGGGAGACACAGACATACCTGAATCTTACCTCGTCATCAGATATGAAATAGACTTTCAGCAAGGCCCAGATCTAGTAGATGCTCAACCCATCCACGGTATTTCTGGTCTAACATTAAACTGTTCTGTATTGGAAGCTTTTATGCCAAAATCCTCCCAACCCAGTGCCCATTTAAAAGCTTCTAAAGAATTAAGTAATCATTAATTAGTCTAGAATTCAACCAGCTCTAAGTAACATTGTTTTGCAAGTGGTTTGCAGTTGTTTTTTTCTCCATTCCATATGTTTTCCATCCTTTAATTCTTAAACTATTATGCAGTAAAATAGACTCTCTTTCCCTCCTGCTCATAGCTAATTGTGTGCCAATTTAAACTTAAAAAACTTCATAAGAATATTGTATATTTTTGATCAAAAAATGCATTTAGAATAAACAAATGAAAGTAATTTGAATTAATAATCACAATATTAAATTGAGTCTATTCTGGGTGTCAAATTCGATAACCTTGACTATTTATTATGCTAATTATGCTAACAATTTTGTAACATTTGGTTAAGAATTCTGATTTCTGTGATTTAAAGATTAATATTTCCTAGGGAATACTTCACACTCATGTCCAAGCTTCACAATATTCCACTGCAACATCACAGAAACTGTGGGTAATACTTAAATAAGAGGATGATTGCTATTTAAGAGTCCAAATCCAATATTATAAAATATGTCAACAGATGCATTCACTATCTACTGTTGTATTAACAACTAATGAAAGGCAAAAGAATCATGTTTCATTCACGTCCTAGCTTCCTAACTGATATTAAGAACTGTTTTACTAGAAGTGAAGAGCAAGAGTTACTTATGTCTGTCTCACAAAACCAAACAACTCTCTTTGAAGAGTTTATTCAAGGCGAACCTATGGGAAATGTAAAGATCAGTAACCTCATATAAGCATAGCAAAAAACTTTTAAAAAGTAAGATTCATTTTAAAATTGGCTGTATAACAGGTAAATTGGCTGTTATAAACAGGTAAACAGATTCGGGTAAGACCTTTAACAAAATATTTTAGCTTGATATTTTAAATAGTCAATTTACACACCCCTTAGAAGGGAGAGTCTGAAGAATTTGCTTTTATTAAAAAGACTAACACTTCCACAATGCAAATCTTTGCATTAAATGAGATTTTGATGCTCACGTTAGCTCCTTGGTATGGAGAAATGGTCTCTGCTTTCTATGTTCTCAAAATTCCATTCCTGTCAGAATAATTAAAACAAACTTGGCCCCTTTGTTTATTAGGGTCTTCTTCTAATTAATGAGCCAGGTCTCAAAAGGCATATCTACCCCTACCTTTTTAACAGATGCGTAGCTATTGGATATGATATCTCTGCAATTAACTTGTTATTCATTCCTGTGCTATTTGACAATAGCACTTATATGCAATCTATCATTGACAAAACTGTAGATGATAACTCTGGGAAAACAGGACATCATTAGTCTTTTTGCCATGAGGATGAAAGAAAAGGGGAGAGATGTAATTAATTATATTGGACACCATATACTCTTCACAGCATCTATAACAGGTTAGTTAGTCTGCTGCCAGATTAATGAACATCTAGGATAAAAGTAAACGGTGTTGGTGACAGCAATGCAATAATGTATCTTTAGGTTATTTTGCACACACTATCTACACAATCCCATTTTTTTTACTGAAAGGATCCAATACCTCATATATATGTGGAAAAATATACTTATGTTCTTTTGAGAAGCTACAATGTCTTTTTTTTAAAGGAATTTCTTCAGGAAATCCGAATATGCATTTTTCTTAGGCAGAGATTTTATTCTGAACTACAGAGTTCTACCTGCACTCCTCAAACAGAAATCAGTGAAGCAGTCAGCCATTTAAAAGTATGTCTTTGGGTGCTAGAGACAAATCATTTAGCTATGTGATGGTAGTTTTATTGCTATCTTGTTTTTTACAAAAATTATGCATCAGTAAGAAGGGTTGGACACGATGAGTGTCCTAAAATTACTATGAAATAAAAAAAGAAAGGAAATGTTGTTCTAACATCAATTATAATTATTATTAATAGTGTTTTAGAAGATAAAAATCTGGATAATGGAAAAAGGTACATTTCTATATGAAGTTATTTCTTCAGTATAGATAAAATTTCCCAATTAATAAAATATTTTCAGATTCCCTTTGCTCTTGTGTCTCTCATGCATACGCATACACACTCACACTTGTTAAAACAAATGACCACAAAACACACATCTATACTTTTAGCTTGATTTACATCTCAACACGGTATATAAGCCTAAAATGCTGCTTGTCCCCAGTGAATTGCACTGAATCCTTTTAGTGTTTTACATCAGTTGTCGGTGCTGGCAGGATCTTAAATGCTATGTATTTTGGCAGGATGCTAAATGTTGTGTATTTACCCATTCCTGAAGGACAAAATAAAGATAAAAGACAGAAATCTATTAAAATGTGTGGGAGCAGGGGTTGATAGGCTTTCTTTCCTTAATATTTCAAAAATAACCACATTTCCTAGCAAAAAAAGAACACTGTAAGGTAGGTCCAAGGATATTAAAAAGTTTATGAACCTCAAGGAACTTTTTTTGAAAAATGCAGCAGATCTCAGTATTGCTAATGAAAATTGATATTGAGTGAGATTTACTTAAGCTTTAAACTACTTGTGAGTTTTAGTGGGAGTTACATCTATTTGATTCTTCCACATTTATTTATTTTTTAACTCAAGTTTTCTCAAGGCCATGAAAAAGCACAATATGATAGGTATTTCTTGTCTGAAACAGGAAAAAAGATACAATAAGTGTCTAAGAACTTTTTTTTTTCTAGATTCTTTTTTTTTTGAGGTGAGGGAGGGACAATTTTAGGAGACAGGTCCACTGTAGTTCCCAGTAAAAATAGTTTCAATGCAAAACTTACAATAAGGTGAAGCATGAGTTTGACTTAACTGTTATTTCATTTTCTTGTCAGGTAATGTGGCAGCCCATGTATTTCAAACTGAAAAGCCTTTATTCATAGGGATTATTGCTTGAACAGCTTTGTAAGTAGGTACCGGATTTTGGGGAGTACTCACTAGTAAATTACTATTGTATTCAAAGATATGCAATGCACACTAAAGCGTAGCTGAAGTTTTCTGAAATAATGTGTCTAAATTCAGAAAAAAAAATAGTGAGAATATGAAAACAGGAATGAAACAGACCAAAGGTTCATGTAGCCCTATATTCTGTCTCCAAAGATAGTTTCCTTGTATTAAATTACTCTGCATAAATACTTCCCCCACAACCACCATCCCCAGTCCCTCAAGTAATTCAATCCTATATTTAATCCACAAAACATTTTATAACTATAATTAGCTTGGGGCACAATTCTAAAAATCATTCTTGCTTTAACAGAATCAATAGATTTGACTTTATAACAGTGAAAATTTAAAATATAGAATATATATTGTCACTTATTTTAGATAACCTGTAAATCATATAATCTTTTAGAAAAGTAAATATATCCGTTCATGAACCTTATAGAAATCTGAGTTTATAATAGAGAAGCAGAATAATAACCACAGCCTGTTAATTCTGGAAAACTAGAGGTAACTTTGCAGATCCACTGCAGAACATATCACTGACGCGCCATAAATGCACAAAGTAACCTCCAATTGACTGGCATGATCAATAAAAACATCTTACTGATAGACTTCATAAACCTTAACCTATTGCCTAGGAAAGTGTGAAGAAAGCCACTGGAAGAGATGCTTTTCTATTATGAAATCGATCTATATCTTTTCTTAATTACCCTCAGTATCAGTATATTCACAAGATAATTTGAGACAATTTGGTAAATAAGCAGTGCTTAAGGACTATACCATTTTAGAAGGCTTCTCATCTGCCACAAAGACTTTTGGAGCAGGACAAAAAGCAAACCTGCTCACTCACTGCAACACTGAGTGTCAAGGTGGGCTGATAAGTCAATGTCCGTCAAACGTAATATTCACAGAGAGACAGGTGCATGCATCTGCTCTCTCTTTATTTTCCCCTCCACTTTGCATGCCCTAGAATATTGTGGCATTCACATCAGCTCTGGGACATAACCCAGTTTCATCTGACTATAATTCAAAGAAGTCTTAGACATTTCTGTAAATGACATAAACATGAACACTTGATGTTGGCAGGTATATACACATCAGGAATATGAAATTTTGCTCTTCAGAGTACCGGTCAGTCCATAGATGCCTTAGGTATGGAAAAAAAAAATATCTTTCTGTTGTTAGCTTTATACGTGACCCCATTATTTCTTCTCTTTGTCTGTAGGCCAGTTTGAGAGATTCTGCACTAAAAATTAACCCAGTGTAAGAATCTCCAAGTAACTGCTTTAAGTTCACAGCTGCATGCTTTCACATAGCACTTTAGTGTATATAAACCAGTCCATGACTGAAGTTTTTCAGTTCATTGTGGCATTTCTGCTTCTGATTTCAGTTTTCCTCTCTTTTGATAGTATCTCCCAAACTTATGTCACCAAGAAAATTAACTTTTTACAGTTAATCTTGCCAGTAGCATAAACATATTAAACAACATGTGTCCCAAAATAGATACTTGAAAACTTGCAGTAGATATTTTCTTTGTCTGGTATTATTCCAACACTAATCACAGTCATTCTCAGTTCCTCAATTTCAGTAGCACTTTATGCATTTTACATTCCCGCACAAATCCCCATATTCACAGCCTTCACTTATAACTTCCCATGAAGAGACACGTTAAATGTTTGACTATTACTACTTCATTCTTCTCTAAAAAATAAACTACCACAATCTAGCATGAACTTTCTTTTTGAAACTTACATAAAATTTTACGGGTTTTTTTCCCCGCTTATCTCTCTGTGTCATTCTTTCTTTCAAAAATAGTTTCAAGGTATCGCATAATATTTCAGCTGGGCTAATAGATCTGCACTTATGTGACTGCTTCCGACATACACCCAACACTTCTCTGCTCATACCTTTTTCCAAGACCTGTGTGAGTTCTCAAATGTCTCATTTTTTTAATATTCTCAAATTATACCCTTTCCTCATGGTGTCATCTTCAGGTTGACAGAATTATTACAATGATTGTTACTGACCTGCTATTTCATGTGACACTTCTTTCAGCAGAGATATTATATGATTCTTTCTTACACAACGGAACTAAACTCTCTGTTTTGATGTCTTTATAATATAGTAACTCCCATACAACTTCCATTACTATTCTCCCATTCACATTGGTAGTCTTGTCTTGTCCATTTTAAAGCATTTTTCCAGGCCTTAAACATGTTAGGTTTTCCCTATATTTTTTTAAAGTATTTAATTTCTATACCTCAATCAATATTTTCCCATTACTTATAGGTTCTCTTACTAAGTGATATAAGTCAATATAACTATTCATTTAGCTAGATTATCAGTCCCTTCTTCCCCTTGTTCTCTGCAGTTTAGGATAGATTTTAGTAGATTTTTAATTTAAATGAATTCTGATAATAAATAAATAAAATTAATTAAAATAATTTTGCTTCAGGTCCTCAGTTCTTTCATTCACTCAGTTTCACATTGAAAGCACACACAAGAGAAAGTATGAATACATAACATTTCAGTTAACATGTGTTTTGGATGTCCTTAGAAGCTCATCTGTTTATTTTGAAGAACAGTTATATAACAAGCTGGCAGTAGGATAGAATAACTTCAACTGCTGAAGTATATCACTCATTGGTGATACTGTGCATTTAGTCCATAAGTACTTCTGGACTTAGACAATGGCTGAGCATGTTTTGGAGTGAAAATTTTGTGTTTAGATTTTGAATTTATGTCTAAGTTCTAGTTTAGGTGCTTCTGTGCATTACTGGAATTAGCCATCACATACTGGTTGGCCTTTCATCCTTACTCCTTTCTCATTGAATGTGAGAAAATGCTCATTTTCATGTGGTTAAATTTTATAAGAATATGGAAAAAGTATAGTATTCGTGACAAATAAAAAAAAAAAAAAAAATTCCTGAAATATTAGTCATATCTTGTTTCTTGTTTCCTTAAATGAAAAGTATATTGCTGACATGAAAATAATAGCAAACAAAAAAGAAACCAACCCTCAGTTTGTCTACTGATAAAACACAGTCTTCACAGTTTACCACAGTAAACATCTGGAGGTATATTTACCTAGATATGACCTGTTGCATGATGTTTTATCAGATCTTTGCCTGCTTTCAAGCAGTACTTGATGTAAAACCTGTCAGCTATGAAAGGATACATTTTTTGTTGTGTGAGTGATAGATTTGGAAGAGTATCACATTGAAAACACCACCTGCTCATGAAGAAATAATTCAGACTTCTTACAAATGTATAAATCCACTGATGTACCTGTAAGATGTATCTTGTTGTGACTGTCACATCATTCACATTTTAAATGTCAAACCTGTCATGTTTCTTGATTGAAGTACTCTTAATATAAGATACCTGATTTTTTTCTGTTACTCAATCAAGACAAGGCCATGCTAGTGAATAGCTAGATTTTTAAAGCATCATCTAAGGAAAAAAGTAATGGGTACATCTTGTACCACAGTCTGCACGTATTGTCTTTACTTGTTTATAGTCATATCCTTCAGATGAGTCACATTTCTACCATGTATTTTAAGTCTGCCTACATGTTGTGGAAAGGACACAACACAGTGATTTTTCAACTGTCTACAAAACAGCCTTGAATTGAGGACATTTAGTCAAGATACAAAAAAGCGTACTGCATGTGAATTTGCTCTTGAGTTCTACCAACTTTTTAGATTACAACACAATTCAAATGTGAATACATAAAAACTTGCAAGTGAAAGCATGGGGATCCACCTTCATTTTTTGACTTACTAAAGCAGGATATTATCACAGAATCACAGAATTGTCGCAATTGGAAAGGACCTCTGAGATCACTGAGTCCAACCATATGTGTTACCTGTTGTGCTGCAGTCAGGCCAAAAACCAGAAAAATAAGTAGGGAACACAAAGGAAGGTAAGAAAACTGAAGTACTGCAGAGACCCTATGAGCCATGGTGGGTAAAAGCTTAGGAAATCCTGGGAGAAATTTAAGATTTTTTAATTTAAGATTTGTTAAGGCTTTAATTTAATGGAAATAAAATCCATTAAAGGAAACCTATGGATTAAAGGCAGCTATGACATGTCCAAGACAGGTATTAGATAACAGGTAGGCAAGGGTTAGAGCAATGGGGGACTGAGGGTCACATTAATTTTATTAACTCCTCCACTTATCAGATAACTTGTTGTATATTTTTCTAATATTTTCTTGTATTGAAATTCTTCAAAGAATAGAAAAAAAAACATAATTAAAGCCAACATCTTTTTTTTTCCCTTTCTCTGTGCTAAGGGATACTGTAGGCAGATGCAGCCTCTAGCAGTTCCAGGGCTGGTGTTTCCTCCTGCTCGGGGACCCAGGATCTCTGTCCAGGCTGGGGGACACAGATGCCACTTTCCTGTTTGCAGGTTCAACTAGTAGCAAAGTTGAGCACGTATCCCAAAGACACAAACGCACACATAGACTCACCAACACACAGGTCTGATTACACATACTGCCTCAGACAAGGTGCTGCCATCAACAGCACCCGGATGCAGTGCTCACATAATCACAAGTGCAGACAGTCAACTGCCTCTTGGTCAACTGGTCAGGATTAAATTCACTAGTGTAAGTATGTGTGCATGCACACCCCCCCACACTGTCCAGAGTCACAAGTACATGCAAATTCATTGGTCTCCTCCATACAGGTACTGCCCCTCTGTCTGTCTGGTACCTTTGCCTGGACCCTGGGACCCCTACCTGAATCACATGTCCCCGACATACGTGCAGGTCCCTCACTTACATGCAGGTCCCTCCTGGTGCTCACCAACAAACAGATTTTTGTCTCACAGCTGCCCCAAGCTCATGGGTCCTCCCAATACTGGCACAGCCCCACTGCCTATCTGATGCCCCTGCCCAGTACTAGGTTTAGGGAACATGGGGACACTTGGTCTCCATCCCAGAAGCCACCACCAGGCACCTAGCACTCAGCCCCTCATTCACTTGGTCCTCTGTACTTGATTTTCAGGACACACGCTATTTGCACCCAGTGGCTGAGGCCAAGTCCTCTGCCCACTTTGGTTCATGTCCTGGATTCAGTTGCTGACACCACCAGCCCAAGGCACTTGCAGCCCTCTCTGACTGTAGTGTCTAGCCCCAAATCTACTCACATCTCCATCACATCATGTCTGCAACACTGTACAACACATCCACACAGGATAATAAATAAAGTGGAGCAGGGAGATCTACCATAGGGTATAAGCAGAGGACAGGTTCAGGGTTGAGTCAGACAAATGTGCCAATGGGGCACAGTCTGCACGCAGCTGGACCCTCTTATACACAGTGCTTGTTACTCACCTTGCTCCTCCCCATCCCCTTTCCCTACATGCTCCTTCCTAAGTTTTGCACAGTCCCACTGGAAATCCCCTCAAATATCCCAAATCCCTGTGTTCCTATTTCCTCCATTTTATGGCTGGCAAAGCCTGTGCTATTCCTCTCCAAAACTGTGCCTGGAGTTTCTCAATGACTTGTCAGTTGGTGACTGGATACTTTTCATCCTTGGCTCTGTCTCTGCTGTCCATTGTCTATCACCTTCATGTCTGTATGTGTCTTCTTGTTTATCACTTCCCCTTTACTTAATACCTTCTTTGCACTGAAGAGGTCCTTGATGGGATCACCTCTGCAAAGCAGATGCTTTCACCTTCCATGTAGGCTTACAGTCTGCCCCACTAGATTGCTTTTCTTTCATGACTAATGAAACCTAAAATATATTCTTTCAAGTCTTGTCCAGGAAAATTAATTATTATTTAATAATAGCAATAATGACAACACTAACAACAATAGGAAATTGAAGAAAAATCTAATTTAGAACAAATTCTAGAGGAGCCACTACTGAAACCCTGTCTCTCACAAACTTGCTGACAGGTTTGCCATTGATTTTATTAATACTATGACTTCAAACAATGTATTTTACATGGGGTGTTAATTAAATGCTTCTGAGCTTGGGGAAAACAGAAGAAAAAAGTAATATAATCAGCTGTGGCTTGATGGACTGACAGGTTGTTTCAGCCTACGTAAAATCTTTATAGTCCTTCTCTCCTCATCCTTTCTGATATTCAAAATATTCATGTATTTTCACAGTATATTGCACTTTTTAGTTATTAACTCAGTTTTATTTCTGGACCATTAAACAGACGTTTTAATTTCCATGTATCTTCTGGTTTTCTTACACGAATGTTCAACCAGAAAACTGATTGGAAAGCTTACTGTGTAGTACTGACTCTTTTTTGTCGTGTCCCCCCCCCCCCTTTTTTTTTTCCTACATGGAGAGACCTAGAAGGTAAATTAGAGATTACCCTTCTGCAGCCTCTGTGACTCAGAAGCTACAGTGTGTCTACAGCATAAGGTTAACGTCAGTGTTCTTTTATGTTGAAGGAAGGTTGGGAAGGTAAATATGAGGGTGTCTTACACTTTCACTAAGCAAAATAAGGTCGGTGGTATCACTTTCACACAAAGTAAAGATAATGCTGCTAGGCCACAGGAAATACATGAGAAAACGAGGCTAGTATCAAAGGGGATTCTTGTTAGTAAGGTGAGTAGAATAACATGCCCAAAGGATTCCCTGCTGCATTTAGGTTGTTAGATATAATAATAAATGGTATTGCTGTCTTTGGATTTCACCCTGCAAAGACTTTCTGACTGAGTC
This sequence comes from Tringa tobata, assembly GCA_033628505.1. NCBI lineage: Eukaryota > Metazoa > Chordata > Aves > Charadriiformes > Scolopacidae > Tringa > Tringa tobata. The sequence goes on from JAHREE010000480.1 coordinate 6,417,171, forward strand.
TTTAATTTATGCTTTTGTCATCGTTGCACTGGGCCTTATTTCCCCACTACATTATCTCTTGTGTTCAGTGAAAATGCAATGTACAATATGAAGAATTTAGAAGAGAAAAGAGACTCCGATCTTCATTCCTGAGGTGCAATTTACTTGAGAACAGCCTTGTTCAGAAATAGATAAAAGAATTGGGTCTTCTTTCTAAATTCATAATTAATCAGCAGTTTTTATGGCCAGAAGGCACCACTGAGGCAAAGATGTTAAAAGGATTTAAAGATAATTAGACTTTATTTAGAGTAAAGTAATATTTTATGTAGTTTTTTAAGAAATGTGAAACTGTTCTTTAAAACATAAGCCAGCCATTTGACTGGTCAAAGAGGAAACTCCTTATGAGAATAAATTACTTTTTACCTGCCTGTAAAGGGGCTTTCTAACCTTAATATAGTTCATATCATACTGATTACTACTGAAACAATACTCTGCTTTTAAAATATGGCTTTGGACAGACAACTAGTCAAATAAGACAGCATTTCCTAGAGTCTTAGGAGAGCCTTGCAGAAAATGCATTTAAACACCAAATTAGTGGAGACTGAATGTAAGCAATATTTAAATTTGAAATGATTTTATGATAAAATACATCATCCTTTTATAAGACACTTCTGCTTCAGATACCAGTGGCATTACTAAACCTCCAGTGATTCTAACTAAATTCTAGCTCAAGTTTTTTAAATTTTACCTTTGAAATTATCAAATTGTACAAAGGTATATTTCTGTCTCTGTTTTTATGAAAAGTCAAGTCACAGTGTATAACTGTGTTCAACACACTGCAGAAGTCTTCAAGCTTTTCATTACTGAAGACATCTTGAGGTGAAGTGGAGGATATGTTTTTCTCTGATAACAGTTTTACTGCGGTCTCAGCAGTTTGTTTTTCCTATGTTGGCTAGCTAACTGTGTGAAGGTGGAAGGCAGGTATATTTGTATACGTGCAATACAGAGTGATTAAAGATTTTGTCTTAATACTTTATGTAGTTTTGGTTGTTTTCAGGGCTGCGATCACTTCTTCTTTGCCTTCAGTAGACAGAATATATCCTGTTTGCGTGAGAGGTGAAAAAGTGGGAACGAAGTTTGTGAAAGCATGAGGTTAACAAAAATACAAACATTTTTTTTATTTTTCTATGAACTGCACAATACAGTTAGCTCAACAATGATAACAAGACTGAGTGGTACTTTGAAATGTTAAAGAAAATTTTCTTTTACCTTCATTAAAAGCAATATAAACATATAGAAAAAAACAGAACTGTCTGAAAAAGCCAGAGTTACAATGTAATTATTTTGAATATCACATGAAAACACATTATATAAGTTATATTAAAATTATATTACATACTGAGTATTATATCTTACACATTATATGTTATTCATTATATACCATTACATTATATATGTCACATAATGTTGTGTACTGTGTATTGTCTCTTTCACATATATTTCTATCATTCATCTCAATTCCTAAAATGCAGTAGCAGAAAAGATTATTCTGACTACATAAAATGAACACTTCTCCAACATCACAAAATATCAATTTTCTAGACTACTTTTGCATTATCTAATAGTTGCTGCAAGCATGTAAAATCAGAGAGAAATGTAATAGTATCACATGGACATGTGGTATGTGTGGCTTGTGGCACAGTGAAAAGGAGTTTGAGATCTTGAATTCAATGTTGCTAAAGAAGAGTATCTCTGAAGATTATTGTCTCATCCTCCTTCCCCCCCAGATACAAAAAGCACCACCACACTGAAACTGTGCTGAAACTCTAATGTACATTAGAATCACAAGAAAGTGAATATCCAGCTTAAAAAAAGCTGGTGTTTGAAAGATCTTCTGGAAAGTCAACATTAAAGTGACATATGAGGTGACAAGATATTTTTAAAAACACAACAAACCTGTGGCCCACTTCCCCTGGATGGTTTCTGCCTCCCCCCACGCTCTACCCAGGCTCTTCTGCTCCAAACATCTGTTCCCCTTAACTGGTGTTGCCAGAGTTTGGAGCCTTAGCATAGGGAGGCTGTTGCTTACAATTTTAATATGGTGTCATTTTGTTCTGCTCAGAGCAGATCTAATTAATGCCTAATTAAGAAACCATCCAAGGTCACTGATGTCAATAAAACTGAACAAATGTTAGAAAGGATGACAGTTTGGGGAATCGGTCTGTCCAAGTCTGGCCTGGTGTGAGGCTCTGTGTGTATCATAAAGGAAAGTGCCAGCTTCATTTTGAATACTCAGCCTCAGTCATTTCCTGTTGTCTTTTTTGCTTGCCTTTTGCATTAAAACTGTATCACAAAACCTGCCAGAATTAGAGAAGACTCCAGCATCTGGTATCCAAAATTAGCTGTTTCCTTTCAAAGTAAACTATTTTATAGTAGAACAACATCAGCAAGTTTGCAGATGACACCAAGTTAAGCAGGAGTGTTGATTCCCAGGAGGATAGGGAAGCGTTACAGAGGGATCTAGATAGATTGGATCATTGGGCCAGCACCAATGGTATGAGTTTCAACAAGGGCAAGTGCCAGGTTCTGCACTTGGGCCACAAGAACCCCATGCAGCGCTACAGGCTTGGGGAAGTGTGGCTAGAGAGCTGCCTGGAAGAAAGGGACCTGGGGGTTCTAATTGACAAGCGGCTGAATATGAGCCGGCAGTGTGCCCAGGTGGCCAAGAAAGCCAATGGCATTCTGGCTTGTATTAGAAATAGTGTGACCAGCAGAAGTAGGGAGGTGATTGTGCCCCTGTACTCAGCACTGGTGAGGCCACACCTCGAGTATTGTGT
>JAHREE010000480.1:6434210-6470715 GCA_033628505.1 Tringa tobata
AAAAAAAATGCATGAAATTCAGAATATAAACATGCTTTTATACTTACAGATGAAACTCAGCTGCATTGTCTCCATTTTAATATGAAACAGAACTTCATGACTTAAGCTTGTAAACCAGTGGACAATTCTACACATCATAGAATCATAGGGACCTTCAAGATGATCTAATCCAGCCATCAACCCAACTCTGACAAAAACAACATGACTAAACCATGTCCTTCTGTGGGGAGTGAGGAATTGTGGAGATGGGCTCGAGCAAGAGCTCGGCAGGTGTTCTTGCAGTGATGGGAAGGAAGCCTTGAGAACAGTAAACTATGTCCTTGTATGGTAATATGAAGTAGATAGCAAGCTAACAAATAGATAACAATATACCAATATAAGTAACAATGACTAATTAGCTTAGGCGGGATAAACATTTAAATGTAGCCAATTGTATTTCTCCAATGCTATATGGACGTTCACCCATGTCCTATCTGTGTAGAGAGCATGGCGTGTGATCAAAGGACAGAAACTATATATGCTGTAAAAGAAAAACAATAAACGTCTTCGTCCTCATCTCACAACTTGGCGGAATCAGTGCCTTGATTGCCACATCCCTCAGCACCATGTCAACCCATCTTTTGAACACCTCCAGGGATGATGCCTCAACCACTTCCCTGGGCAGCCCATTCCAATGCTTGATTACCCTTTCAGTGTAAAAATGATTCCTGATATCCAACCTGAACATCCCCTGGTGCAACTTGAGGCCGTTTCCTCTAGTCCTGTTGCCTGTGGCTTGGGAGATCCCCGCCACTCTACAACCTCCTTTCAGGTAGTTGTAGAGAGCACTAAGGGCTCCCCTCAGCCTCCTTTTCTCTAGGCTGAACAATCCCAGCTCCCCTAGCCTCTCCTCATAAGACTTGTGCTCCAGACCCCTCACCAGCTTTGTTGCCCTTCTCTGGACCCACTCCAGCACCTCAATGTCTTTTTTGTGGTAAGGGGCCCAAAACTGCACACAGTACTCGAGATGGACACTGTCTCACCAGTGCCGAGTGCAGGGGGACGATCACCTCTTGAGTCCTACTCACCATACTGTTCCTGATACAGGCCAAGATTCTGTTGGCCTTCTTGGCCACCTGGGCATACTGCTGGCTCATGTTCAGCCTGCTGTCCACCAACACCCCCAGTCTTTTTCTGCCAGGCAGCTCTCCAGCCACTCTGTCCCAAGCCTGTAGCGCCGCACAGGGTTGTTGTGACGCAAGTGCAGGACCCGGCACTTGGCCTTATTGAACCTCATCCTGTTGGTCTCAGCCCATCGATCCAGACTGTCCAGATCCCTCTGCAAAGCCTTTCTACCCTCCAGCAGGCCGACACTCCCACCCAACTTGGGTGCGAAACATGAGCCCACCACAACCCCACGGCCTTTCCTGCAGAGCTGCTCTCCCAGTCACAGCACTATTTTTTGCCCTATTTAGCTTTAACATGATTTAATAAAACTGGTTTTTGCCTCCCCTTCTTCTTTTTAGGAGAAACAATCATTTTGGATAAATGTCCTCTTTTCTAGAAGAAATTAGGAGATCCTAAGGAAAACACAGATGACAGCCAAAAAACTTAAATATGCCCATGTCATTCAAGGCCATTGTCTTTCTGGATTCTTTGATTCCATGTCCAAGATTTCTGCCTGCAGTAAGTAATTGCAAATAGTTTAAAAGATAGCTATAGAAATTAATGATCCATGACCTAACAAGATCTTGTATTTCTTGAGAAAGCTGATTTACTTTCCTTCCAAATAATACGATATATAATTATTTTGTTCAATATAATATCTATTTTAATGGGAACTTAGGTATTCATCTGGCAGACACCTTAACTGTAACTACAGAGATACTCTCCATTAATTCCCTCAGAAATCTGTATTTTTAAAGTTAATTTGTACGTCTGTATAGAATTGTACCTAAATGTGGGTTGTACTTGTGATTCATGTATGATATGTTTTGTCACCTACACTTCTGATCATCACATCACCCTACATCATGGTGGATGTTTACCACTTATTTGAGAAATTATCTAACCAAGAAAGCTCAGTGCACTATTTCTTCCACCTTCATCTCTTGTTGTCCTTGTTATCTTGGTTTTCAAGCTGCTAACTGTACAGACTTGAACAAAACTAAATGTAATGGGGAGGGAGGATGGGAGGAAACATTTCTATGCTTCAGCAATTTGTAAAAGCCCATTTCAGTTTTAGATGTTTTTCAATCTACATTACAACAAGATAGCAAGTATAATGTCAAAAAACAAATGGGGCAAATCATATGACACATTCTTTGTTAAATGCAGTTACATAGGTATTTACAAAACTATTTGCATCTAATCTAACACATTTGGGCAATTTTCAGCACAAAGAAAAATACAACTTTGGGAAGGGAAGGGGACACTGTTGAATTACTTAATTCCAGAGACATCTTACAGAATTTGAATGGAAGTGTTGTTGCTACTTTTCTGAATAATACCTGTGAACATTAGCTTTCTGACTATAAGAAGAATTTGTGTCTAGAGAGACATGGAAGGTAACATTGCCCCACTTTCAGGTTGCATGTATCCCCTTTCCATGACTAGAAACACAAAGAAAGACAACAAGACGGAGGATAGACAACAGGATGGAGGATAGCCCTTTCTTTTCTCCTGTTGGTAGTACACCTATGTCTTCAATATGGTGGACTTAAGAAGTAGAATACCTGCAATCACAGGTCTAACAAGGGGAAAACTTTTGTTAAAGCATCAAAATCTGCCACTTTGAAAGATGTTTCCTTTTTTAAAAAATGTTTCCTTGTAAAAAATGTTTCATTTTTAACTGGGAGATTTCAAGTGACTTTATAGTCCAGCCAAATAATCTTTATAAACATTGAAGTACTCACATTTAAATTTAGAATAATTAGTGTTAAGCTGATATGACTTTTATTTTCCTAGAGGTAATTGCTAAAATGAATATTTTGTTCCATTTTAGAACATAAGAAGTAATAGGAAACAAGCAGTCTTTCTCCTATTAAAATTAGAGGACTCATTGTATTTCATTTCAGAGGGAAAATATTTCTTTGGTTAGAATAGTTTCTGTAATGAATGATCATAAAATACAAGTTTCATTTGTTTTGAAGTGGAGCTCTGTGTATTTTACTTGATAACAATGGGTAACTTTTCATACTAGCTTATTTGAGATTAAATACTTATTACATTATACGTTTATTAAACTGGATTTCACACAGATCCATTGATTCCAAAGTGCTAATAATAACTGTTTAAATTACTCAAAGGTAACATTGAAAACCAAGGTGAATTGTGTTTTGTTTTTCTGGTACTTAAGAGAAATCTATTTTTGGTGAAACATCTGGACTACAACCATCTCCGAGAGAGGGTCTTAAGGCTGTGCTAGAAAAAAAAAACCACAAACAATTAGTAGGGTTACAACACATAGTTAAAAGAAATTATGTGTAAGTAAATGTGCTAAAATGCAGATTTATGGGGGTTTATTATAACTGTATAGTCAACCCTATATTCTAATCACTTTAATTCCCTTAGCTTAAATGGAATATTGAAAACATTCATTACATTATCAGCTGACCAGCAGGGAAGTTACAGTGGAGTGATTGTATAATTGCTTTAATTGATCCTTTTGAAGTAATATTCTGTGCATCATAATTTATACATAGTAGTGAGTTTCAGTACCAGAATCTGATATGGAATTACTCATTGCTGTTACCAGAAAGATTTTGGATTATTGCTTTATTTTTATTCTTCTCCAAAATCTCTTATTTGTAGCAATGTAATCAATGTAGGACATTAACTTCTATGCCTCATTTTAATGATTTTTTTCCTACCACTCTGCCTCTTGCCTAAAGCAAATGAATATATTAATAACATTCATACACCACAAAAAAACCCAACAAAACAACAAACCTAGCATTCACTGTTGTGTTGTATATTTTTCACTACAGCTTATGCAAAAAGATAATTATCAACTCAGTATATTGGAGGGAACAAGGGGAAAATTGCATAAACACGTTCATTTTACATGGAGTAAAGCTATCTAGAAAAAACTTATTACTATATCTGTGAACAAAGATTCTCACAAATGCCCCAAATTCAGATGCCTGTCCTGCACAGTGAATTGAACAGCTCTCTGAATTCCAGTGAATTCCCAATTCCAGTTCTTGTCTCCCTAGCCAGACCTTTGTCCCCTCCACCACCATGGCCTTGCCAGGCAGCTGTGGGGTTCTGAGCTGGCTCCAGTCAGCATCCCCACAGAATCATAGAACAGTTTGGTTTGGAAGGGACCTTAAAGATCGAGTTCCAATCCGCCTGCCACGGGCAGGGACAGCTCCCACTAGACCAGGTTGCTCAAAGCCCCAGCCAGCCAGGCCCTGTTCTCCCAGTGGGTGCTGCAGGGTGGACACCTGGCAGCTAAGGCACAGTGGGTGTCTCCCCTCTGATTATTCTCAGGTTAACACTTTGGATATTTTGTCAAGCGTAGAACTACATTTCATTGCCTTGTTTTCCAGCAGCATTCTTTATTCTATTGGAGTAGTCCCATACTTACATTGTGGGATTGTGTGATCTGTCTCAGGATCAGTCCTAGAGCCACAATGATAACAGTCAGTAGCAGAGTAAATCCTACTTAGTTGTTCCACAATCACTTTGTCTTACTGGGGAGGCAACTCAATTACAAGGGAGTTACAAGCTCAAGTTACAAGTTACAAGGTCAGGAAATAGTATTTCCTGAAAGATTCATCATCTCTTTTGAATTACAACAGGATTTGAGAAATGGGAAAAAAATATCTGGGGCAGCCAAGTTACATTCTTGGTATTTAGTAGAGATTTTATGTATATTAGCAGATAATCCTTAAGAGAAAAGGCAGCAAGTCTCCTTAACAGAAAAAAAAAAAAAAAAGGTTCACAGAAAATGGGTATATAATAATATATTAAGCAGGTATATAATAATAATATTGATGTTAGACTGAAGATAGATTAAAGCAAAAACTACACTTTAACTTGTCTGTGAGTAGGAAAGTAACAACTTTTCTAATCTTCTCTTTTTCATATGGCTGAAGGAAACATTTTGGTATTTATTACTTGTCTTCAATAATAAGAAATTCAAACTTTCTGAAATTACACAAGCCTGCATTTCCTCTTGTTGAACAGGGAACAATTTGTTTCAAAGGTATCATTAGAATGATAGTTAGCATAGCAATGTCTTTCTAGTAACATAGGGTAATAAAAAAGGAATTTGAAAGAGAACATCTGCATTTATTAAAAATGAAATTAATTGGTGGTTTACCTCATCATTCTTAAAACACAGGAATAAGAAAGTAAATAAAATATTCCGTGCAGTTCTTGTTTTCGGACTTCATTAATACATATAGTTCAAATTACAGAACAATTTATTTCAAATATTTGAAAAGTACTAACCTTGTCTTGTCTACTTTCATGTCATATTAATAGACATGTCCATGATATAATGGGGTTTTGCTTTGAGAATTATGCTTCACGACACTGTTGATGTCATTGTTTGCCATGATACATGAAAACGGAAGTTTGTAGCTAGGCAAAATATTACTTTTTCACATCTGCTAGAGGTGGAAGTAAAAGGTTTTTACAGTTGTAGTAAACCTAATATCTGTAAGACACACAATTTTATCTTGCCTAATTTTAAACACCTGTAGGACAGGTATCTGCTTTAGTTACCATAGATATCTAGAACATTCAATGACAAGAAACAAGTACCATTAGGACAGATACCATCCAATTCTAAAATTCAGTGGTGCCTATTTCTACCTAAATGGTATAAAATTCACCTAATTTATTACAATAAAAATTTACATTTGATTAATCGCTTTTATCTATTTATTTAGCCTTCCTTACTTATGTTTGTATGTCTTTTTAATATTTTGAGTAGATAACATCTTTGACCTGTTTCCTGTTGCAATTCTGACATTAAAAGTCTTTTTTAATAATGCAGTTTTCTAAAGTTTGTACCAGAAAAAAGAAAAAATTGTCATGGAGGGCTTTGATTCAGTGAAATTCAATGAAATTTCTGGATTGCAGAAGACCGAGAGTATTAAATGGAATAATATCTTCCAAAAATATTCAGTAATTTTTTTTTATTTGCTCAGGATTAGAAAATACAGAGTCATAATTTAAAATAATTCCACACAGCAGAATTAGGACTAAAACAGTTGGAAGTAGTCATTAGCATTTCTTTAACCTCTTAGCAATTCCAGCCACATAATAGAATGTTCTCCCACCCTTTCAACCCTACATAGTTAAGAGATCATATACTGGTTTGTGACCGACCTTTTCTTGAGCAGGTTCAGCTTAAGAAGCTGTGCTTTAGGATAACTAGGTGTAAAACGTGGGTACTGGAGCCCACCTAAACCACATATTCGCAGAATCACAGAACAATAAATAAGGTGAAATGAAAATCATTTAGCCCAAAGTCCATGCTCAGAGCAGGGTCAGCTACAGCAGGTTGCTCAGGGCCATGTATGGTCAGGTTTTTAAAAATAGTGACACAACATCCTGTTCCAGTGTTCAATCACTGCTACAGTCATAAAAGTTTTCTGGGTTTTATTTGCTTGTTTTGTAGGCACTTTGTTTTGTTGTTGTTGGTTTTGGTTCTGTTTTGGTTTTTTTTTTGTGGTTGGTTTGTTTGTTTCTTTTGGATTTTTTAATATGTTCAAATGGAATTTCCTGTATTTCAGTTCACCCATATTGACTCTTCTCCTGTCACTGGGTACCACTGAGAAGAGCCTATCTCTGTCTTCTTTATTACCCCCATCAGGTAAATCGTTAAGATGCCCCTGAGCTTTCACTTTTCCAGGCTGAAGAGCCCCAGTTCTCTTGTACTCTCCTTGTATGACAGGTGCTCCAATCTCTCAATCATGCTTGTGGCCCTTCACAGGACTATCTCAAATAGGTCTGTGTTTCTCTTGTTCTGTGGAGAGCAGAAATGTTCCCAGTACTCTGGGTGTATCTCAGCACAGCTGAGCTTCGGGGAAGGATCACCTCCCTTGATTTGCTGACAATGTTCTACCTAATACAGACTGGGAGGCTGTTGGCTTTCTTTGCTGTAGGGTGAGTCACTAGCTCATAGTCTGTTTGTTGTCCATCAGGACCCTGAAGTCCTCCTCAATAAAGCTCCTTTCTAACCAGTTGGTCTCCTGTACGTACTTATGCATAGTGTTATTCCTCTTGGGATTCTTATTTGCCCACTCTTCCAGACTATCAAGGTCCCTCTGAATGGCCACACAACAATCTGATGTATCAGCCACTCCTCTCAGTTTTGTGTCCTATACAAACTTGCAGGGGGTGCATGCTGTACCATCATCCTGATCACTAATGCACATGTGACCTGTATTAGCCACAGCATTGACCCTGGGAAACAGCACTGGTGACTGGCCTCTAACTGGACATCATGATCACGACTCTTTTGAGCCCAGCAGCTCAGTCAGTTTTCAGATCACTTTACTGTCCATTTTCCTATCCTGAACTTACTCAACTTTTCAATGAAAACATTACGTAAATCAGTGTCCAAAGCTTTATTTAAAGTCGAGATAAGGAACACGCGCTGCATTTCTCTTATCCACTAAGTAAGTGATTTTCCCTTTGCAAGTCCATACGGACAAGTTCTAGTCATCTTTTTCGCCTTCACAAGACTATAGATGGTTTCCAGCATTATTTGCTCTACCACCTAAAACTTGTAGTTTTCCAAATCCTCCTCCTTTACATACTGGAAGATGACAGCAACATTTGCTTTCTTCTAATCCATCAGGACCCTCCCTCAATCCCTATGACCTTCTGAAGATACCTGAGAGTAACCTTGCAATGAGATTGGCCAGTTAACTTAGCACTTGTGGATGCATCCCATAAGATTCTATTAACTTTTGGACATCCACTTTGTTTAAATATTCCCTACCCTGATCCTCCTCTACCACTGGTAAATCTTCCTTGCTCTAGACTATGGCACTAGTCTCAAGGGTCTCGGATTCCTGAAGATTGTTTCTATCGCTAAAGACTGGAGTAAAGAAGGCATTCAGTAGTTTGGCCTTCTCCATGTCCTTTGTCACCAGGGTCCCTGCCCCATTCAGCTGCAGGCCCTTCTTTTTCACTAGTCTTCTTTTGCTACTGATGTATCTGTAGAAGTCAAGATCTGACAGTACCCAATGCTGTCCCTCCTTCCACCACTTATAATCTTCCTTTTTATGTCTGCTCCTTTTGTCAAAAGATTATTTGTCCATGCAGACATTCTGCCACCTTAGCAAGACCTCCTGCACCTCCCTATGGACTGTTACTGATCTTGGAGGAAGTCACCTTGAAATTCAAACACTTGTCCTCTTCTCCATGGGATTCTTCCAGGCAGGTCCCTGAGAGGCCACAGTCTGCTGTTCTGAAGCCCAGGGGTGTCATCCTGATTTTCACGTTGTTTACTCCTCTCAGTATCCTGAACTCTACCATCTCATGGTTGATGCAGCCCAGCCTGCACATCACAACTAGTTCTTCCTTGTTTGTATCAGATCCAGGAGACACCCCCTTCATCGGCTCCTCAATTATCTGATTCTGTGATATAACAAACATCTTTTTTGTTTGTAATGTCATCATTGTAGGAAAATACAGCAGGAACAGTTGTGAAAGTGTTAAACAGTCAATGAACTTCTTTTTGTTGTGGCAAACATGAGCCAAACTATCACAATCTAATTGTTTAAATGTCAAATATCATTTAAATAGAACTGTGATTTAGTTGATATGGCAAATGAACAAAAGAGTATTTTTAACAACTCATTTTTATATACTACATCACTTATTGTTAATCATTTTTTTCACATGAATTCACAAAACACCAAAGGGATGAAAATATGGAAAAGTAAAAAGATAATAAAAAAGATTGTTTCTTTCATTTCTGGCAAACAATACTATTGTGAGTAATCAATTTTATGTGAAATACCTACAACTCAGAGACAGATAATATGTACATAAACTTCATTATTTCTGACAAGAGATTGCATTCTCTCCTATATGACATCAGTTTTGACCTACATTAGTATTTGACAAAGTTTCAAATTTGCCAAAATTTTGGAAGCTTGAAAGGTTAAAAGAATTAATTCAGGACTGAATGCCAATAATTTTCTTCTCTGGTTGAGTTATGCGAAATGTGATCAGGAACAGCCAAGATGGTTTATCAAGGGTTGATTGCACCTAACCAATTTGATTGCATTCTACAATGAAATGACTGTAGGTAAAAAGCGTTCTTTACTTTGTTGTGTGCTGCTATCTTAGCAAGGCCTTCAGTCCTTGCTCTTAGTGCAATTAACAATGAATGCTACTGGTGTTCCTCAAGTGTCAATACTCTTCTTTCTCAAGAGGCCTGTAATGGGAGCATCATGACCTTGCTTTGATTAAGAGGTGGGTGACTGAGTATGACAAGCTATAGCCAATGTCAGTGCAAGGGAGACTTAAGTGTAAGGAGCCTTGGCGTAGTCATGGGACAGGAGAGCAACACCTGAAACTGCTGGAAAGGTACATCATGAGCTGATTTGATGGGTGTCATGTGCCAACATGTGGCTATAAAACCATTAGTAGTGGAGTTGAGGGAAAGCATTGTTAGGCAGTTGCTTGACAGCATCTGGAAGTAAAGGGAAGTGGGGAAGGATTACATATTGATGCCTGGCATAAGGTTGGTGAGAGCAAGAATTGCCTTTGCCTCAGCTCGACTGAGTGAAGAAAGGGGCGTGTCTCAGGGAACTGTAGAAGTGTGTATGTGTGTGCATACGTGTATAAAGCTTTCCCTGACAAAGCCTCTACAACCCTGACCTCGCTTGGTCTACTTGATAAAATGACCTTAAAATGTCATATTGCCTGCTGTTCGTTTTCTTGCCTGGAGAAGGCTGATAATGTTCAGTGTTTTTATTAGTGATCTAGACAATAGATTCAGGTGCACCCTCAGCACCCAGAAGGTCTCACTCATTGTATTTAATTTGGATACACACAGAGTTTAGTATTTCACAAATAATTTATTTAACATATAAAAGTGATTAATATCTATCGTTCTTATCAATATGTAGGCCTTAGGTGCTTATAACTCAAATTCATGGATTTGACAGAGTTGGAAGGGACCTCTAGAGATCATCTAGTCCAACTCCCATGATAAAGCAGGATTGCCTAGAGGCAATACTCAGGACTGCATCAAGGCAGGTCTTGAAAATCTCCAGAGAAGGGAACTCCACAATCTCTCTCTCGGCAGCCTGTTTCACTGCTCTGTTACTGTATGGGAGCACCCAGCCAAACCAGTTTTGGAGCACAATAGGTGAGATGCAGGGAGTTGTCATCCGACTCAGCTTCATCTCCGCCTTGCCTCCTCTTGCAGAGATAACTTGGGGGAAGCTGAAAAACGGCTCAGCCTGGGATTGTCTGGAGAATGCATCACAATAAGAACCAAAACTGAATGCCTTATCTCCCTTAACAAACAAAATGCCCCATTCCACCACTGTTGTCCTGACTTTGCCAGACATCACAACATTTGCAACAGAGACTCAGCTATCACACCACCAGAAGTAAATGTCCCAGATAGGGTAATCCACCCAGGCCTTGCAACAGAGACTGGGCTATCACTCCACCAGAGATAAATATACAAGATATGGTAATCATAATCCTGCACCCCCACAGAATCAGGAAATATAAACTGCAAGGTTTGGGGAGAAAAAAGGGGGAAATCCTCCACTGATACAGCTGGCCTGTAGGAGATTTGTCCCCCCCTTGTCCAGGATGCTGTATAAGGTAACTTCCCAGGGATTGAGTGACCTTACCTGAGAGAGGGGGTAAGTGATTAAGAAACATACGTATATACGTATATCATGCTACTAAGATTGTGATTGGTGCACTCTTTTAAGGTATTCATATCTAGCATGCTTGTGGTTGGTGTTGTTACTTGTCGGGATCATTTGTAGGCTGCAGCAGTGTATTCCGCGAATTGCTTTTAAATTGCAAAGGTGTAATCGCCATTGTATATATAGAACCTGCAATAGTGATGTATTGGACCTGTAAGTGAAGTCCAAATAAATTAATTTGAATCTCGCAGTGAAGTCCTCTTTCCCATTTCGTCACAGTTACCCTCACTGTAAAGAAGTTCTTCCTCATATTTGAGTGGAACTTCCTGTGTTCCAGCTTATGCGCATTGCCCCTCATCCTATCACTGGAAACCACTGAAGAGTCCAGCTCCATCATCCTTCAACCCACCCTTTAGGAACTTGTAAACACAGATGAGGTCTCCCCTCAGCCTTCTCTTCTCCAGGCTAAAGAGCCCCAGCTCTTTGAGCCTTTCCTCATAAGGGAGGTGCTCTAATCCCTCAATCATCTTAGTTGTCCTACGCTGGGCTCTCTCCAGTAGTTCCCTGTCCCTCTTGAACTGGGGAGCCCAGAACTGGATGCAGTATTCCAGTTGTGCCCTCACCAATGCAGAGTAGAGGGGGAGAATGACCTCCCTCAACCTGCTGGCCACACTTCTCCCTATGCAGCCCAACATTCCATTGGCCCTTTGGCAACAAGGGCACATTGCTTGCTCATGGAGAGCCTGCCATCCACCAGGACTCCCAGATCCTTTTCCTCAGTAGTACTTCCCAGAAGATCCACCCCTAACCTATATTGGTGCCTGGGGTTCTTCCTCCCCAGGTGCAGGACCTTACATTTGCTCTTGTTGAATCTCACTAGGTTCTTTTCTACCCAGCTCTCCAGCCTGTTCAAGTCCCGCTGGATGGCGGTACAGCCCTCTGGAGTGTCGGCCAGCCCTCCCAGTTTGGTATCATCAGCGAACTTGCTGACGATACACTCTGTCCCCTCATACAGGTCATTGATGAATAAGTTGAACAGGACTGGGCCGAGTATTGACCCCTGGGAGACACTGCTGGTTACAGGCCTCCAACCTGACCCCTCTCCATTAATGACAACCCTCTGAGTTCTGTCACACAGCTAGGACTCAATCCACCTCACTGCCACCTCATCTAGCCCACACTTCCTTAATTTTCTAATGAGAATGTTATGGGAGACAGTGTCAAAAGCCTTCCTGCAGTCAAGGTAGATGACATCTGCTGCTCTCCCCTCATCCAGCCATCTAGTTATAACATCATAGAAGGCTATCAGATTGGTCGAGCATGATTTACCCTTGGTAAATCTGTGTTGACCACTTCCAATATCTTCTTTATCTTCTTATCACTCTTTTCTTCACAGAAAGAGTGGTCGGGCATTGGAATAGGCTGCCCAAGGAGGTGGTTGAGTCACCATCCCTGGATGTGTTTAAGAGCCGTTTAGATGCGGTGCTGAGGGATATGTTGTAGGGGAAGACTTTGTAGAGTAGGGTAGATGGTTGGACTCGATGATCCCAAGGGTCTCTTCCAACCTAGATGATTCTATGATTCTATGATGTGTTTGGAGATGACATCCAGCACAAGTCATTCCATTATTTTCCCAGGGACAGAGGTGAGACTAATTGGCCTGTAGTTCCCTGGGTCCTCCTTCTTGCCCTTTTTGTAGACTGGTGTGATATTTGCCTTCCTCCAGTCCTCAGGCACTTCTGTTCTCCAGAACCTCTCATAAATGATGGAGAGTGGCTCAGCGATAACATCTGCCAGCTCTCTCAGCACTTGTGGGTACATCCCATCAGGGCCCATAGACTTATGGATGTCTAGTTTGGCCAAGTGGTCTCTAATCCAATCCTTCCCAACAGAGGGAAAATCTTCCTCTCTCCAGACCTTTCCCCTTGTCTCCAGGGTCTGGGATTCATGAGGGGCAGCTTTGGCAGAGAAGACCGAAGCAAAGAAGGCATTCAGCAGCTTCACCTTCTCTGAGTCTTCCACCACCAAGGCACTCACCTCATTCATCAGTGGGCCTACATTTTCCCTAGCCTGCCTTTTTTTACTGATATACTGAAAAAAACCTCTTCTTGTTATCTTTAACTGTGGTAGCCAAGTTAAGTTCTGCTTGGGCTTTCGCCCTTCTAATTTTTCCCCTACATATCTTCACTACACCTTGATATTCCTCATAAGTAACCAACCCCTTTTTCCAGAGATTGTAGACTTTCCTTTTCTCCCTGAGGTCCAGCCAAAGCTCTCTATTTAGCCAGACTGGTCTTCTTCCCTGTCTCCTCGTTTTATGGGACCTGGGGATGGCCTTCTCCTGCGCTTTTGAGAGTTCCTCCTTGAAGTATGGCCAACCTTCCTGGGCACCTTTGCCCTTCAGAACTGTCTCCCAGGGGACGCTCTCAACCATGTCCCTAAGCAGGCCAAAGTCTACTTTTCGGAAGTCCAAGGTGACAGTTCTGCTGGCTCCCTGTCTTGCTTCTGCAAGAATTGAAAACTCTATGATCTCGTAATCGTTCTGCCCAAGACAACTTTGAACCTTTACATCCCCCACAAGACCTTCTCTGATAACAAACAGCAGGTCCAGTAGGGCACTTTCCCTGGTTGGCTCACTCACCAGCTGTGTTAGGAAGTTGTCTTCCACACACTCTAGGAACCTCCGGGATTGTTCCCTCTCTGCTGTGTTATATTTCCAGCAGATATCTGGGAAGTTGAAATCCCCCACAAGAACAAGAGCGAGTGATTGCGAGAGCTTTTCCTGTTGCTGATAGAATGTTTCAATGACTTCTACGTCCTGGTTTGGGGGTCTGTAATAAACTCCCACCATGATGTCTGCCTTGTTGGCCTTCCCCTTGAGCCTGACCCATAAACACTCTACACTGTCATTCCCATTATTAACTTCTAGGCATTCAAATCTCTAACATAGAGGCCCACCCCACCACCTCTCCTTCCTTGTCTATCCCTTCTGAAGAGTTGGTAGCCATTGATTGCAGCACTCCAGTTGTGTAAGTCACCCCACCATGTTTCTGTGATTGCAACTATATCGTAGTTTTCCTGCTACGGAGGAGCCTGCAGCTCCTCCTGTTTGTTGCCCATACAACATGGATTTGTGCAGATGCACTTTAGCTGGGCTAATTCTCCTGCCACTTTTATGGGGTGTTTCATGTGTTTTACTATGTCTTTAAGGACTTTTAAACAATGTTCTTTAGGTATTGCAAATGCAGCTATAATATAGTGAATGTCTACTCTCTACCTAATGGGACTTCTGGCAGACTAATGCAGAGACTGACTAGTATTTTATATTTGCAATAGATCATAGGGTAGCTTGCTGACATTCAAAGGAATTGTTTCAATGGGTTCCCAAAAGTCATGAAGTTAAAAAACTGAAGAACTCTTTTCTTCATCCCTCCTCCTGTTTGGATGACCGCTGAAAGCCATTATTATTCTGGAACATGGAAGAAAGGTGCTCTCTCAAAGCACTAGAGAGATAGTACTTGAGGGATATAGATGTTACAAGAGTACAGGTTCTGTACTCATTACTCAGACTGCACAGTCCTCTAAGCATCATAAAAAAAAAAAGTGTCTTTGAGAAAAGAGATACAGTATAAATAGGGAAAAAAAATCTGTTATGAAACAGTAAGTTTCTCTCTGAGCTGTGGTTGTTAGAATTCCAAGAGAAACAATTAGGCTATATGCTAACTTTATACTATATGTTCTTTTAATGTGTAATTTCCCTCTAAAGTTATACTTGCTGGTTCCTACATGGTTATTTCAGTCACCATGTGTAAAAAGGCTTTGAAATCTCAGGAATAATAATCTCAGGAATAGAATTCCTGAAATCTCAGGAATAATAACAGCTGCTCCTAAAAATAAAAATACTACTATACTGATTAAAAAAACAGCAAACCAGTAGTAATCTGAAAGGACTGGGACAAGAGTTCTTCAGTGATGACATACCAAAAAAGAGAGAAAAACTGAGAGAAAAAAGAAGAGAATTACAGAATCACAGAATCACAGAATTGTAGTGGTTGGAAGGGACCTCAGAGATCATCAAGTCCAACCAGCAAAAAAAAAAAAAAAAAAAAAAAAAAAACAACAAAAAACCACACAAAAAAACCCCAACACCACACACCAAAAAACCACATACCACCACCTAAACACACAACGACAACAACCAAACCAAAACCATCACCCACCCATACAGCACCCCACCACAAACCAATAATCATGGGCACTAGACCATTCCCTGAAGAACCATGTCTACACGTTTCTTAAATACCTCCAAGGATGGTGACTCCACCACCTCCCTGGGCAGCCCATTCCAATGCCTGATAACCCTTTCAGTAAAGAAATGTTTCCTAATATCCAACCTGAACTTCCCCTGGCGCAACTTGAAGCCATTACCCCTTGTCCTATCGTCTGTAACTTGGGAGAAGAGACCAACCCCCGCCTCTCTACAGCCTCCTTTCAGGTACTTGTACAGAGCGATAAGGTCTCCCCTCAGCCTCCTCTTCCCCAGACTGAACAGCCCCAGCTCCCTCAGTCTCTCCTCGTAAGACTTGTGCTCCAGACCCCTCACCAGCTTCGTTGCCCTTCTCTGGACCCGCTCCAGCACCTCAATGTCCCTCTTGTGGTAGGGGGCCCAAAACTGGACACAGTACTCAAGGTGGGGTCTCACCAGTGCCGAGTACAGGGGGACGATCACCTCTCGGGTCCTACTCACCACACTGTTCTTGAAATAACAGTTAGAAGGAAAGATTAATGACATGTAGAGAACATTAAAAAGAAGAAAATAAAATTCCATGGAGGGGAATATGAAGGAACAGAGACACATACTCACTGCATCTCATATGTGAAAGGGAAGACAACAGCACCTTTGAAAAATGCAATATAACATTGTGAAAAATCTTGTTTTGATACTTCACTGAATACAAGAACAAAATAAATTCGTTTTTTTTTTAAAGTAAAGAAAATAAGAGAACACAGTTTCCAACTACAATATATACACTTCCATAGACAGGATTCAGTCTGAATCTCTTATGCTTCAGAATAACGATTTACTTTTTTTTTTTTTTAAAAAAAAAAGCCTGTTCAGACAGATTACACATAATTCTCACATTGTGGAAATATTTCTCACCTTCCTAGACATCATGAGGGATTAGTCTGGTGCAGAATACTGAACAAAGTAGGTTAATGAAACATTCCAGGGTGACTGTCTCCTTAATCTATGCACAGTTGCAGTATTTGATCATGCTCTCACTCTACAGCACTGCATAAATTAAGTACAACTCACTGGTAGTGAGGGATCACTAAAGGAATCAGACTCAGATGGTCCAATGATCTCAAGGGAAGAAGAGTTAGAGGACAGTGATTACCACCAGTGTTAATAATTGCCATTATTTGGTTCCTTGCTGAAACAACCATGTGGCTTGCTTCAGAAGCTCACAAGTTAGAAAGGAAACCTGAACTTCATAAAATGTATAAAATAATTATTTAATATCTACAAATTGGAAATGCCACTAGTCTATTTAAACAGAACTCAGGATATCTTTCATGTTAATATAGTAAAAGCCACTTTGTTTTAAAAAACTGAAATACTGCTTCTTTTAATCAATCACAGAGGATACCACTTTATTTCAGAACTCACGGAAATCTCAGTCTCAAATATAACTGCAATGTTCAGTCATTTTGTTTTTATAATATGACCTACTTGCAAAGGACTGTTCTATAGTGAAAATTTGAAAATAAATCTGACTCCTATAATTTTACAGAATAACCTTATTATTTGTTTATCTATATTTGAAATGGCTCAAGTTAATGACTGATGATTTGTTCTGTGCTGAGGAACTGCTGTTCCTGTTTCATCTTTTAATTGTTACAGATCTTTTGTATTCCTAACACACAAACTCCCTGGATAATTCCCCTAAGCATAATGGGCAAAACATCCCTTCAGGGATAAAAACAAAAAACACAGTTTCACTGAAGTAAGAAGAGTACTTAGTTTCCTAATCACTGACAGTAGCATACAGTTGATAATGCAGCTGATAAGATCATTTTCCTCTATAAATAATTGAAATTTTATTCTAGTGCTCTTGTACTCTTCACCTCCCAATTTCTTCTGATCTCACTGAATTAGAATAAGTAATCAGCTCACGTGGTAGCCACTTCTGTAATGAAACACAGAGAATAAGAAAAATACTGTAGACGTGCAAATCAAGAAGCATATATGGAAACAGTATGGCCTACATTTCATGAACATAACTTATAAAAACCCTATAGCAAGCAATTGGCCTTCCTTATAAACATAGACACCATCACAATACCTGAATTTTAGAGGATAAGGGAGTTGTTAATTCTAAAATGATGTATTTTTGTTTTCTTTAACTTTGGTATAGAATAAATAACAGTGTCATGTGAGAAAAATGAAAGGCAGCTTTCCTGCATTTTCTTTACTTATCCTGTATTTATCACAATACTGTAAATTTACATTGATGTTTTTTCCTTCTCCTTTTTCCCTCCATCCTTGCTTTACTAGCTTAAAAGTTGAAAGCTAAAGGCTAACAAAATCTGCTGTGTAATTCAAATTACCCTTATTTTGGCTAACAATATCTTCCTTTGCTGACTGTCAGGCAAAACAAGTTGCAGACTCTGGGAAAAGTACTAACAGAGGTATGGGAAAAGAGGGACACAATGTAAAAACAGTAATGATCTTAGAGAAATTCCTAGTAATTTTTTGGTGTAATTACTTTTTTAATCTGCTGAGGTTGTTCCATTGCATACCAACTTCTGTTAAAAAAAAATTCTTAAATATTAACATGACAATCATTGCTTTACAGCTACTGCTGTTGCTGTTGCAGTCTTAATAGCATTATTGTCCTACTTTATATTGAACTAGCAGTGCTGTGGGAAGAAAAAATATAATTGTTGGTTTTTTCTGCGTATACATTGTCATTTCACAGTCCTCTTTTGTCCCTGACCTACTATTTCAATAGCTAAATAGACTGGTCTAGGAAAAATCTATGCATGTTAGCAGTAACTTCATTGTGTGTTGTAACACACAGCTGTTTCATTAAGCATACAAAAGTCCTGAATGCTGAGAACAGTATCAATGCTTATCATATATTCTAGACCACTGTTCCACATACCACGATGGAGTTTTCTTCTCAGTCCTCTCCCCTATCTTTCCCTTTCTTAATGGGAACAATGGGGTAGGAAAAGGAAACTATCCTCTCTAAACTAACTTGGTGGTGGCCTAAGAATTATAATTCTCTCCATAATCAGGGAAAAATTAAACTGAAGGAGTGCACAGATCACTCAGTGCCTCCCTCCTCTTCCTCAGTCTATATCAAAAAAATTAACAAACATTCTTGAACAAAGACCATCATATCACATCCTTCAAGCTAGAGTACAAGGACAGTTTCAGTTTTCCAGGCCTGGAGCACACGGCCTGAGCCAGAGAGGGAAGGTAGAGGCAAGGCTGTCATGCCTTTCTTTTCAAAAGAAAATGTGAAACATAGTTAGGTGCAGGATTTGCAGTGACCTAAACTGTAATTGTCAGAATCATGGTTAAGCTGAGCAATCTTTCCTGTTTGCTTGTTTAGTTTCACTCTGAAAACCAATAATAATAAAAAAATCATTGCCTCTGAAAAACGAGTTTTAAAAATTCAGCTCCCTTAACCCTCTCTAGAATGGGGAAACATGCCCAAAGTTACCTCATTTCATAACAAGCTATTCTTTGACTGAACTTCAGTATATATTTTAGATTATTTGACTTTGGAATGCTTTACTTGCCAAATATCATTCTTTGATATCTCAACATTTTTTCACCCTATTCTTTAGTTGAGAAATTACAGTTGACTCCTCTTTCAGAAACCAATTGAAAACAATTCAGTAATGACAGAACTGATTTTTTCTGGTGCCTATAGTAATTGGTATGCTTCTATTCTATTTTTTTTATTATTTTTAGGTTTGTAATAAGGCATATTAAACATTTAAGTAACAATTATGAGATTTTTGCTTTCATGTAAACCTTAAATTTCATGGAGGAAATCATAAACAGGTATTGACATGCTAACAATATCTTCATGACTTCAATTATGCCTCTTTAAAAGAGACAACTTACAACCGAGGTTCAGTCTATGATAGATTACAATTTATTACTTTCTCAAATTTACTTTTTTAAACTTCAATCTCACTCTCTAATCATTTTTGTCAGAAAGATTGGTTGTGATTTCTTACTTTTTTATTGCTTCCTTTAATAAAAATAAAGAAGTTTTATGTACTTCATATTCCTACTTTCCCATATTAGTCCTCAAAATATGTTTAGAGCAAATATGTTGTGTGGTACCCATCTCACCAGCTGTTGTCTTCCATGTATTAAAGGATGACTTTACATTTACTTTACAGATACAGATATTGTTTAAAAAAAAAAAAAATTATGCTGAAATTTTTGAAAAGAAATTAGCACCTTAACTACCATTTCCCTGTAATAGTAGTTAAATATTCAGATTTTTTCAAATACTTTGTGCCCCATAGAGGATTAGATTATCATAAGCAGACTCTACAGTTTATTACTGCAAGATTGTTTTTTGGATCTGAAGATATTTCTCAGTATTGCAGTCAAATTCAAGACCCCAAATTGAACTCTACCCCATATATCAGACCCTTCTGGTGTATCAGATCCTTTATTTTAAAAAGAGTGGGGTTTATTATCTGGGATGACATTCTTAAGTGATTTTATCTTAAAAATTCTTAGATACATTTAAAGGAGTTCAAAATGTAAAGTCCCTAGTGATGCACCAAGTCCCTAGAGATTATTGTTGTTGCTGTTATTATTATTTAATAATAAGTTATTATTGTTGTTATTATTTCCTCACTATGTATATAGTATACAGTTTTCATGGTATCTTTGTTCCTTATCTGTAGCTGAAGTCATGATATCCTCTTCCCAGAATACAAGAATCCCAGAGGATCTGAGGTTATAAGGGACCCCTGAGGAGTCATCTTGTCTAATCCTCTTCATGGCATAGAAAGATTTCTCTGTTCTTGTATGCCATGGTCTTTGGAGGCTAAATTAATCCAATCCAATTGACTGGTTGCAGTGCAAATGGAACATATTTGATTAGCATGGCACAGAAGATCAAATAAACAAAAAAGAGTAAAATTGGAAAAGCAATCTGAATACAAAACTCCACTGCGTTAGGTAAGCACCTTTATAATTGGATTGCAAAGAGTGTCATATTTTGGTTCAATTTCTGGCCAAAACCTTTTTCATTCTTGACCGCAGTGCTGCCAAGTGCCACAACTTGAACAGGAAAATTTAAGAACAGTCCTCTTATTTTCTTCCTTGACCTCTCCAGGTTCAAGTTTTAATTTGGAAAACATTCCATATACATCTCCTGTGCATATCGTTTTACATCCAGTTGTCTTAAATACACTGCTCCCCAGTTATCTTGCTTTTTTTTATTTCGAGTGATTTTTTTGTTTTTTATCAGCCTTGTAATATTCTATGAATACTCCATACAGAGCATAAAAAGCCTAGAACATCACATGGGGTAACAGGTTCAAGTCTGCAGGTCTATTGCTAAAACATTATGCTTCATAGCAATTAAGCCTTAATGCATAATGCAACATTTAACCTTTGAGTCCATGGTCCCTCAAAGAGAAGACAGCTTTACACAAATTTTAACAAATTGTTTGTAAAACAGAGTACCAGAAGTTCTGCAGGTAACACATTCTGAGAACAGATTTTTCTTAGTTTTCCCATGTGAAAGTGGGCTATTTTAAAAAAAAAAAAAAAATTTAAAAAAATAGGCTTTTCTTTCCCTCCTACAGTTTGTGCAATTCTCTAATTTTCAGCAGGCTGTTGAAAAACCAAAAACAAAAGCAAAACCAACCTGCCTTTCTACATGGGGGAAGTGCATTCTGAACTCATCTTCTAGAGAGACAATGTGCCTTTTGATTATGTTCTTGGGTTAGTGTTTTATTGTTGCTGCTGTTTGGGGTGGGGTGTTTGTTTGTTTTTCTTTAGGCCATATACCAAATTTAATAAATCTAAAGAAAGAAACAAATGAACATATTACACAAATTATGTTTTTGGCTAATTGTTGGCTTAACTAATTTATAACATCTTTTCACTTTTCTTTATTTAAATTCTAATGTCAGCTGTAGCTGAGGTAATTAGATTGAATTTTGAAGTGTCACTCCCTCCACAGTCAATTTTCACTATCCCTGCCCCATATATCAATTCACAAGGAGCGCAGAGGGTAGCAGAAGAAAAACCCTAGTTTGCTTCAAAAGAAGCCAATTAACAAATCTCATTTAGTGTTAATTGCAACAGAGGTCCTCATCATAGTTTAATCAACACCTTGCTAAAGCAATCTAAAAGAGAGAAAAAAAATAGACATTGATTTCATTCTGAGACGGAAGTGTACTGACACATTTTAGACTCCAAACATCTTACATTCCCAAGAGGCTGGAGTGGTTCCTTTCCATACAAATTGTTCTACAAAACTTGGAGGTTTTAACCTTAAGAAAATAAGAACATATCTGATATGTATTCTCTGAAGACACTAAGGAACAAAGCTGTATGTTGTATTGAATTCCTTGCCATGGTACACTTTTATAAATTATCCCACTGTTCTAGATATAAATCTTGACTTCAGGTATAGATTCATTTTATCTTTCAAAGTCAAATCTGGTAATCACATATGGGCAATATGTTAATATTGGCCCATATAAGAAGTAAACGTGAAAAAAGCTAAGTAAAAAGTTCATTATGTGTGACTGCATCTTTGTTTAAAAGTATTGACAGTTTGTAGCTGTGGCTGCTGTTCAGATCCAGACTGAAAAAGCTGCAGTTGACAAGCCATCCGAGTTGCTCCAAGCCAGAAGTTTTCACATTTCACAAATGTATTAGTCACTTTACTGTGGTTCTCTGAAGCTCTGAATTACTCCTCTGTATGTTTGGCTTAAAACTATAAGACAACTCCTTTTTTTCTGTTGTCTTTTTTTTTTTTTTTTTTTTTTTTTGTGCCCGTGAAGGTTTAGTAATAGACATTGAATGGTGAAACACATCTATATGTGACATCAATGGCATGTACTACTTGTCTGTAATAAAACTTGATCCCACTTTTTCACCTGTTAAGATGTCTTCCTTCTGAGGAACAAGATGTTGTTCTTTAAATAATACCCACATAAAAGAATTAAATCCTTTCTTTGGATACATTTAACTGAAATTAACTGCCTGTCCCTTCAAAAGTCTGTGAGTCTTTCTGACCACTGAGCAAAGCCAACATAATTGCAGACAACCTGATGTCATTTAGATACATAAATTTCCTTTTAAAAACCTTTCAAGCAATACAGCCGCACTGAATCTTACTCCATATTCAATCCAATCCCATTTTAATTCTGATTGGGCTTTCAAACTGAAAACACAAAATCCACAATGAAAATTAACTTCATGATAAAAAAACATGAGAATTAGAGTAATGAAAAGATCAATATAACATTTATTGTTATAAGGCATTTCCATGAGTAAAATCAAGACATAAAATGCAGGGTAGTTCACACCTAAAATCTAGTTCCCCAATACAGTTCACAACTGACCCAGAACATATTTATAACCCTTGAAATTTAATTAATATTGTTAAAATGTTAATGAAAATCCCTGGTTTCAGAGGAGTTACTGTTTTCTTCCTTCACCTCCAACATAGTCTTTCTTAAAATTGCCTAGTTTTTATTCTAAAATCTACAGCACAAGATTATTTTTTTCCACAGTTCAATGGCCACTTTTGAACATTTTAATTTTGTGAACTCTCTACCATTTTGTTAATTTTGATATTGTCTGAGGGAAGGGAGGGTACGGGTTTTTTGGTCAGTTAGCATGTGGGGATTTTTTGTTGGGGTACTTTTCCCTCATTCTGGCTGTTCTGAATGCTTCTTTTTAAGAACAACTGCATTATTATTTTTTTAGATCACTTAGTGGAATCCAAAATATCAGTACAATTTCCTGTGGAAGAATAATTTGCCAGAAGTAGCAAAGACAAGACCATTGTGTCATGGATCAGAACGATACGTGACAGAATAATCAAAAGCCATCTTTTGTTAAAAAAGCACTAATATGAATACATAAATGTTATTGTAGTGTTTGCACTCAGTCATAAATTCAACCCACATGGCACTGCTTTTGTGCTTATTAGAATCCTAAGCTAGTACAACATGCCTTCGTCTGCCCAGTCTACTCAACTGAACACCCCTTCATTGCATATAGAACCTTTTCTGTCATAAGGTGTTCTTAGTCTTCTTTTATTCTGCTACACCAAGAAAAGATGAGTCACTAGGGCACTAAACATGTTTTTCTTTAGATAACTCAGTGGCTAATTAAAGTAATTTCACTCTCTCTGTCTGTTTGTCTTTCCTAGTCACTTCATTACATATTCAAGCTATCAGCAGGAGCCAGTGGAGTAAAGAGAACTTATCTCCTCTTTCTGTGGTGGTGGCCATAGCTGCATCCCAAAAACATCAGCACCACAAATAGCACACAACACAAGGTCAACCTGTCCTCATGGTCAGGCTATGTCCATTTCTAGGTAGGATAGCAGTAGAAGACAACAGTGAAAATCTAGAGAGTAAAAATATGGAAGAACTTATTTTCTGTGAACCGATACAAAATTGTCTTATGCGAACTTGTGCCAAAAAAAAAAAAAAAAAAAAAAAAGAAAAAAAGGCATTTGGTCATTTTCCAGTTTTTTTCTTGCTAATGTTAAATCTTCACACAGATCAGTGGAGCTTACTCCTATCGTTCTCTCATGAAAGTTTATACAAAACTAAATTTCAGACACTTAGCAATGGTCTATGCTGATAAGCAGCATTATTTCCTGACATTGTGGAAAGTAACGTCAGCACTTTTAAAGAAATGCTGAACACCATTGTTGTTTCTCAAACTGCGTAATTAGCAATTTGTGTCCATTGGTGCATCGCTATGAAGGAAATTTCAAATTACACAGACATGCCACTGTGAAATTAGTATAAAAAACTGTGCTGAAGCAATAAGGGTGTTTGTGGATTCTTTTAATTGAGGTAGTCTAGATTTGGTATACAGGTAATGAGGAAAATATGAATGCAGTGTTCTGCTAGACTTTTCTAGATATTTCAAACTTCTTGTTGATAAATTTCAGTTACAATAAAATCATTACATCAAAGAAATTTTCCAACAAATCAGTCAATATTTGACAGACGAGACTTACACTTTTTAAAATAGTACTCAGTAAATGTTTATTGTAGGAAACAACCAGTAATACTGAAAACTAACAAGGTGTTTATCTTATAGTCCAAATGGAAAATGATGCTGATAGATATCACAGAGGTTCAAACAGAAAAGCCAATGAAGCTTGAGTTTCCTAATTGAAATTTAGAAATAGCTTGGATCAATTTATATATTTTTTCTTTGAACACAGCTTGTAGAAGCAGAGATAACTGAGTTTTTCAAGAACTTGAGTTCAGATGATGTGGTTACTAACATAATTTTAATATGTCTTCTGCTTCATTCAGAAATGAATTTTATAATGATTATTGTTTAAACAACTAAACATCTTTCATGGGGAAGGAAAGCTGCCCCCAACCATTACCTTCGCTCTCTATGTGACACTTACCTTGAAATACAATTTGTGACTCATGGGCCCATTAGCCAGTTCTTCTTTTCTTTTGCGAGTTTGGGGGAGCCCCTTTGGATCTTTTCCTTATTGTCTCCATGCATATATTCTTCTGAAGTTACTATTTTGTTCTAGTTTTCCATTTTTTCAGACAAGTTCGGCTGTGTCTTGCAGCACCATGCAAAGCCCCAGTAATCCTGTCATCCTGTTGGACTGGGCTGGAGGAAGGGGTTTATCTCACCAGCCCACAGGATTGGGCTCTTCTTTGTATGTGACAGGATTTGCACCAGGGACCCCTTGATGTGCCTTCTTACAGAGTAGCTTAACCTTCAGTCATGTTGTGGCTTGTCCATATTCCTTTTTGGTGTCCTGCCTCCTCTGCCTCCTGGAGGTCACCCTCCCTATCCTAGATATGTCAGGGCTTGTTATGCAGCCTCGTCAAGTGATGGACTTTGACCTGGCCTTCTAATTTCATTTCTACTCATATTTAAACTTCAAAATTTCGAAGGTCTGTGTGATTACAGTTGCATGTTTGATAATATTCACCAAGGGTGCCAGAGTTCAGGCCTGTTAGATACTTTAACTAATAGCAGACATGGAAAGTCACACATGAAAATACTAACTGAAAATAACTGGCATGAAAAGGTTTGTTTATAAAAAAAGTAGTTACAGGTTCGTCAAGATATTATTCAGAGTTAAAGTCAAAACATACAGAAAACTGTGAAAGACAAAAAATGTAATTAAGTATGTTAAATTTTAAATTTATTGCTCTGTGCACACTATTGCAGGACTGGGAGGAGGGTTAGGGAAGAGCAGAACTTCTAAACACACATGCCACCTGAATCCAATTGCTGCTATGATGAAAATCCTTCTACTGCCAAAGTGGCATCTGTCCCTTATGGTTATGTGTCATACATCACTCCTACTCAAGTTCTTACATTTTCTGAGATTTTGCTTTGAAATTGATTTTGACGTTATACACACTACACCAGTTTCTGCTTTTCTTAACTCTTCATTTTGTACTGATACCTGAGCAACTCTTAGTTTAAGAGGTGAAGAAAAAGTTCTGGAGTCTTGATACTGGCAGTAAATAACAAGTAAGAAGTAAATAACCCAGGCTCAAAGGTAGGCAACCAGCAGCGTGGTAAAGTTTCGTGGAAATGATTCCAAGAGAATGAAATCCTGTTAGGTACCTATGTGTCTGATTTGTCTGTTACTTCAAAAATTTCACAGAAATAAAGTGAGAAATATATTGAGGTACATTTTGGGGAGAGAAAGGTCCATTTTATGAAACATCACTCTACACTTTCAGATTTAATCTTGACCTATTGCTGGTTTCCCCTATAAAGAAATGACAGCCTAAGGTAAGTAGTTGTTGAAGTATGTGTTTCCCATTTCTCTTTTCTATTTCCTATTGCAATTCCCATTTTTACAGTTCTTCAAAATAAGCACAGCATGTCTCCCCTTCATAGATTAGAAGTGACACACTGCATGTTCACTGCTGCTATGCTTTACAAGTTCTCTTACGTCCTTCACTATTCTCTTTCCTTAAAAAATCAGCAAATAAGATTGCTATATCAGTGAGGAAGCTTAACGTTTCCAATACTATCAATGATTTTTCAAAGCACTGGTGATTCTGATGACTTGACTAGCAGTGTCTAATTGGAAGCTGGCATAAAGAGATTCTGAATGCATTCTAGCAACTGGAAGTTTTCCACTGATTTCAATAATATATTTTCAGTATAACAGATTTTGAGAGATAGTACTAAAAGCAACATTTTAAGAGGAACTTCTTAAATCTTTTTAGTTGATCTTCATTAAAAAAATAGTTATAAAAATTCCCTCAAATTTTTTCAAATATTTCAAAGCTATGAACAAAGCTTTAAGAAGTGCACCAGCATATATGGGTTTGCTACATTTTAATTAATTAATATTAATGAGCCAAATTCATAAGAAATTTATAAAATAATACATAAGTCCTCTTAAGCAGAACTCAAAGAGACTAAATTACTAGCGTGTGATAATGAACACTGTCCCTCCTAGCGTATAGTTTATGTCTTTAATATTAAGTATTAAAATTAGTAGATTATATTTTAAGTGTAATTATGGTATATCATAAATGTGACAAATGGTAAATCTGTAAGTTTCAGCTATACTACAGGTCCAATAGAGAACAAAACAAAACAAAAATTGTACGCAAGTATTACCTGTAAAATTAAAATCTGGACTGCATTTCACCTTTATGTGAAGTATCATTTATTCTTCATTTTGTAAAGGATGCTCCCTTTGCCACATGGTAACTATGGCAAGATGAAATTTATAAATTTTGCATATCAAAAAAAAGCCTTCCTCGATTCCTTTTCTTGTTTTAATAACAAATTTGTCCATATTGGAATATCCTCACCATACTTTCCTCTAACCAGGATACAAGGACATAGACAAATATAAGAATATAAGAAAAATAATGAGCACACTTCAGATAGCAAAGAGCTTCATGAGCATATGATTAGCAGAAGAAAGCTTGCTGGAGGGAACAGAGGAACAGTAAGGAAGAAACTAAGGTAAGTTTCTTCCCTTACAGAGGAAAGCAGTGTACAAGAAAGGAATACAAGTTTCAGAGAAATGCAGAGCAGTAAATAAAATTAGGCAAAAAAAACTTTAAAAGTAGGATATCTTATGAGGAAATGAAAAAGAAAAAAAATAGGGTTTATAAGTGAATAGTGTGTATACGGTATGCAGCTTCCCCCATGACCATGACAGCCAATGTCAGCCAGCTCCAAGACAGACCCACAGCTGGCCAAGGCTGAGCCCATCAGTGACTGTGATAGTGCCTCTGGAATAACATATTTAAGAAAGGGAAAAAACAAAACAAAACAAAACAAAACAAAACAAAAAAAAAAAAAAAAAAAAAAAAAAAACCAAAACAACAAACCTGCACAAAAGCAACCAGGAGAGAAGAGTGAGAGAATCAACTCTGCAGACACCAAGGTCGGTGAAGGAGGGGAAGAAGGTGGTCCAGGTGCTGGAACAGAGATTCCTCTGCAGCCCTTGGTGAAAACCATGGTGAGGCAGGCTGTCCCTTTGCAGCCCATAGAGCTTAAAGATAGAGCAGATATCCACCTGGAGCTCATGGAGGACCCCATGCTGGAGCAGGTGGATGCCCTGAAGCAAGCTGTGAACCTGGCAGAAGCCTGCTTCTGCCAGGACCTGTGATCCTGTAGAGAGAGGAGACCATACTGGAGCAAGTTTTCTGGCAGGAGTTGTAACCTAGTCCCCTGGATCCCCCTGGGGGATCCATCCTGGAGCACTCTCTTCCTGAAGGACTGCATCCCATGGAAAGGACCCATGCTGGAGCAGTTTATAAAGAACTGCGGCCCATGGGATGGACTGACAATGGAGAAGCTCATGGAGAACTGTCTCCCATGGGAAGGACCCCACACTGAGGCAGAAGAAAAGTCCTCTCTCTGAGAAAGGAGTGGTAGACACAACCTGTGATGAACTGACCACAGCCCCCATTCCCTGTCCCCTATGCCGTTCAGGGGGAGGAGGTAGAGAACTCAGAAGTGAAGTTGAGCCCAGGAAGAAGGGAGGGGTGGGGGAAGGTGTTTTAAGATTTGGTTATATTTCTCATTACCCTACTCTGACTTCTACTTGGCAATAAATTAAATTACCCTAAGTCAATTCTGTTTTGCCTGTGATGGTAATTGCTGAGTGATGTCCCTGTCCTCATTTTGACCCACAAGCCATTTGGTGTATTTTCTCTCCCCCTGTCCAGCTGAGGAGGGGGAGTGACAGAGAAACTTGGTGGGCACCTGGCATCCAGCCAGGGTCAACCTACCACATGAAAAACTGATAAAAGTTATAAAAATACAGCACAATTAGAATAGGATATCAGTAGATCAGAAAGAAGCAAAAAAGAAGAGGTACAGTGCAGTGATATTGTAATGCTATGCAAAGGCTGTGATGACAGCTTTCTATGCTCTAGGAGATCAAAAAGACAGAGTGGTGAATTTCCCCAGCATCTATAGGAGACTTTGGCATACACATTTAAAATTCAGTTTTAAACCTGAAATGACAATTCTGAAATTGGAATCATGCAGATTTCTTGAGTGTTTGAAGAAAAAAGATAAATTCAGTGTAGCATATGGTTTATGAAAGAGAATCACATGTTTTAAACCAAACCTCACTTTCCCCTCTCTCTTCAATTAACTATTTTATTACCCAATCAGTAATACTTTTACTGTAATGATCTTCAGTTGTTCAGGGCTATAACTTTTTCCTAATACGGTTTTACAGTCCTTTCTTGGGGAAAAATAAAAAATAAAAAAAAAAAACAAACAAGAGTGGAAATAGTAGCTTTGTCTGTTGTTTTGGTTTGGGTTTTTTTGGGTTGTTTTGTTGTTGTTTTTTTTTTTTCTCCTCTAGCATGCAGCACACATTTGCAAGGCAAAGAGCTGCATTTGCTGCTGGAAACAAAAAAGAATTCACAAGTCCAATCTTCTAAGATAGATCCAGAAGCACCAGGAAAGAGAATATTCTTAGTATAAGTGTTCTCCTTCTCATCACCCATTGAATTTTCGCTGAATTTCACTGAATTTTTTGGAGTTGGAAGGGACCATAGAAATCATCTAGTCCAACTCCCCTGCCGAAGCAGGATTGCCCAGAGCTAGAGCATGTTACTCAGGACAAAACCCACTGAAAATGGTTATCGTCTATTCAGGATTGCAAGAGCCTGTGTCAGCCAAGGGTAACTGGTACTGAAATGACTGCCATCACACCCCTTAAGCTGCTGGAGTGTTTTTGGACTTGCACTCATAAATTCTGATTCATTTAGGTTGCTTGATCTGGTACCATGGCCAGAGACTTGGTTTTAAACAGTCATTGAACCAGTAACACCAGTATCTGTTCCTTTTCCCATCTTTTTTTGTCAGTAATAAAACAGAATGAAGGAGGGGAGAAGCTTCATATAGTCTGGCTAGGGAGACTGAGGTTAGCATACCCCAGATTTTGTACCCTGGGACATTCACAAGAGGGTGATCAACCAAGGCAGAAGGTGTTAGAGCATACACTCAAGACCATAACTGATAAATCTACCATAGCAGATTAGGGCCCAAACTATTCTCTGACGTCATCTAAAGATGCATTGTAAATATATTCAATGCATAAAATTCAACTCTAGTTCTGGGTGGGACATTTTACTGTTTTAGCAAGAAGTTCGGTAGTTTCATTTTACCCCATAAAAGAAACTGAATAACACCAAAAAAAAACCCTACAAATTACTTTCTTACATAAAAATATACATAAATGATCATACATACATAAAATCATGCATATGTAAATCCATATGACTGCCATGACAATTTTTAATGTCTATGGAAAAACAGTAGGAATTTTTGCAAGTAATTTTTCTTGCAAAATTAATCAAAATGCTATTGGTTTTGTGGAAATGTTGTGTACTAAATGTTAGAATGATATAAATACGCTGTGTGCTGATCTAACCAACAAGCTTAACAATAATCACCAACTGTGAAGATTATGTGTGCAGACACCTGTCCACCCTCACCTGGGACAGAGTGCTAACTTGTTTATCATAGGTCATCAAACCACCTTCAGGCAGCAGCTGAGTTTAATCTGTATGATAAGAGGGAAAAAAGAGAATACCCTTGCAGTAAAAATGTATTACTGGCATCTCTGACCAAATACAGAAGATACAAACATCATTATTTTAGGGCCCTTGTCTGGCAGTTTTATGAGTGAATTACTTATCTCCATTTATGTGACCTAGATTACATTTTGCATTTCAACACTAACCCAGTTTTTTGCATTTCAGCTCCTGTAGTATGAACATTTCCAGCTGGGCTCTGTCAGCCTCTGTTCCACCATAAATCATATCTGCCTTCTCATCCAAAGGTGCTAACTGATGAGGCAGAAATAACACAATCTCAGCTGGCTTTGTGGCCTACTTACAGCACAACTACAGCAGGAATGCAGGTTGCCTCTCTGTTCCTTGGATAAAGCCATAAAAAAAGTTATATCCCTTCCAACTTACTGTTTTGGATTTCCTCCAGCTCCTGGGACTGTTCTTTTCACTAAGTACAGAAAATAATGCTTGCACTGCAAATAGTCAACAAGGTCTTAGCAATACTGGAAATTGGTCCAATTTCATAGCTATGAAGAATTACTACACAGATTTAAAGGAGTTCATTTTTCAACTGCTTGCTACTTAGGTTAATATTGAAAAACAAGATAACAAATTATATGGTCAAAATTAACGGCTCAATATTATGTTTTAAAATTAAACACGAGGTTTTAGGGTTTAGGTCACTAACTATAGAAAATTGAAATGAAACCTGAAGGGGTGAAAAAGAAAATCACTGCATATATTTCTGCTGTAGGACTGATCAGTACAACAATACATATGTTCCTATGTCTTATAAATATCTCTCTCTGGTAATGAAAAAGGCAAATTAAAGGCAGGGATGTTTCTATCTCTTCTGTTGTTTCCTACTACTAAGCTCCAAGTTTATATATGTCTTGCCTTTTTTCCATTGTATTTTTAGCTAGGAAATGTTACATTTCCTACAATCCTGCATTTCTGTTTCTCAGTCTATTTTTAGAGGGAAGATATTAGAAAGGGGATTTCTTTTTTGTGTGTGTTTTTGTGGAGAAAAAGGTATTTTTAATGTAAAATGAAAGAATGGTTGAAAGTAAAGTTGCAGATGAGTACAAGCGGCTGTATACATATATACAAAATGCATAGCATACAGTTCATATATGTATAATAATGAAGTTATAAATAAGAAATATGTATATATGACTTTTTAAACCACAAAAATACTTTACATCCCATTCTTTATTTTTGAGAAAAACAAACTCGTGAAACCTCTTTTGTAAGTACTTCTTGTTACATAGAATCACACAAGATTGGAAGGGACCTCTGGAGATCACCTAGTCCAACCCCCCTGCCAAAGCAGGTCCACCTACAGCAGGTTGCACAGGAACTTGTCCAGGCAGGTTTTGAATGTCTCCAGAGAAGGAGACTTCACCACCTCCCTGGGCAGCCTGTTTCAGCGCTCTGCCACCCTCAAAGTACAGAATTTCCTACTCATGTTTAGGTGGAAGTTCTCATATTCAAGTTTGTGCCCATTTCCTCTTGTCCTGTCCCTGGGCACCACTGAAAAAAGACTGGCCCCGTCCTCTTGACCCCGACCCTTTAAGTATTTGTACGCATTGATCAGGGCCCCCCTCAGCCTTCTCTTCTCCAGACTAAAAAGACCCAAGTCCCTCAGCCTCTCCTCGTAAGGGAGATGCTCCAGGTCCCTAATCAGCTTTGTGGCCCTTTGCTGTACCCTCTCCAGCAGTTCCCTGTCCTTCTTGAACTGGGGAGCCCAGAATTGGACACAGTCCTCCAGATGGGGCCTCACCAGGGTGGAGTAGAGGGGCAGGATGACCTCCCTCAACCTGCTGGCCACGCTCTTCTTGATGCACCCCAGGATGCCATTGGCCTTCTTGGCCACAAGGGCACATTGCTGGCTCATGGTCATCCTATTGTCTACCAGGACTCCTAGTTCTTTCTCCTCAGAGGTGCTCTCTAGCAAGTCAGCCCCCAACCTGTACTGGTGCATGGGGCTATTCCTTCCCAGGTGCAGTACCCTACACTTGCCCTTGTTGAATTTCATCCAGTTCTTCTCTGCCCAACTCTCCAGCCTGTCCAGGTCTCGCTGTATGGTGGCACAGCCTTCTGGGGTGTCAGCCACCCCTCCCAGTTTTGTATCATCAGCAAACTTGCTGAGGGTACACTCCATCCCTTCACCCACGTCATTGATGAATATAATGAAGAGGACTGGACCCAGTACTCATCCCTGGGGGACTCCACTTGTTACAGACCTCCAACTAGATTCTGTGCCCCTAATAACAACTCTCTGGCCTCTGTCCTTCAGCCAGTTTTCAATCCCCTGAACTGCCCATTCATCTAACCCACATTTACTAAGCTTGCCTATGAGGATGCTGTGGGAGACTGTGTCAAAAGCCTTGCTGAAGTCAAGGTAGACAACATCCACCGCCTCCTTTCGTCCATCCAACCAGTCATGCCATCATAGAAAGCTATCAGGTTAGTCAGACATGACTTCCCCTTGGTGAATCCATGTTGGCTACTTCTGATAGCTTTCTTTTCCTCCATATGCTTTGAGATGACACCCAGAATGAGTCGTTCCATCATCTTTCCAGGGATGGAGGTGAGGCTGACTGGCCTGTAGTTTCCTGGGTCTTTCTTCTTGCCCTTTTTGAAGACTGGGATGACATTGGCTTTCCTCATCAGCAGAGGTATATAGATTCATAGCCCAGAGGTTGTGATTCTATAAAAAAAAAAAAAAAAAGAAAACCAACAATATGAAACAAAAAACCCAAACCAAAAAAACACTTTTGTAGATGTAAGATTGTAGGATTCCATACTTACTAAGATTTTAAAACAACTTAGTTATTTTTTCTGAATTTTTCATTGCCCTTATCCCTTTATTAAGGTTAAGAAAATAACGCATAGTAAAAAAGTATACTCGAATACAGAACAGATTTAGTATGGTATGCAGAAAAGTCAGTTGGCCCTGATGATTGAAATGATAGAAATAGAACAAACATCAGTAACTCAAAACTCAAGTAATTAGGATGCAGACTTCTTTGATATTCACAGTGATAAACAGCAAAAAGAAGGTCCTGTCTCTATCATGCTGAGAGTAACATGGCAGTTTGGTGTGATTGTGAAAAAGACAAATGACAATCAGATATTCAAGTCATAAAATATGTCCATTAGAGATGGTTATAAACTAATATTTTTGCATAAGGACTTAGTGAAACCTCATCTGGAACACTGTGTGCAGTTTTGATTTCTGAAAAAGGAAGATTAATTCAGACTTGCACAAATGCAAGGGGAAGACTACTAGCATTATCAAGTGCATGGACAGTCCTTTTCATGAGAGCAGATTTTAAAATTTCAGCTTATTCAGTCCAGCAAAATGAAAACTCAGAGAGGATATGACTGTTCAGTATAAATAAAGTTGATATTTGGAATAAATACGACAGAGGAAAAACTGTTTGAGCTAGAACACAATGCTGACACAAGATCAAGTGCCATAAATTATCCATTAATGCTTTTTCCCTTGATGACAATCATTCCTATTTCCTGTTTTGTTTCTGAATTACCTTGTCCTTACTTTTTATCCCTTTGAATTCCTTGCCAAGTGTTCCAGAGAGAAAGAAGGATTTTTGCAACTCCAGTCATGTGTGATGATCTGTGGAGTAGGTTTCTGCCAAGGCAGAATTTTAAATAGAAATTGTTTGGAATTGCTTGTTGTGCTCTTTTCATAGTAAAGAGTTTCTTGTAAGCAGTTAAATTAGTATATTGGCAAATTAGTTTGATTAACTGGGCCACATCTAAAACTCATAATTCTTGTTTCTATTTTGCAGTGCTTCCTTTGATACTTACATAAGAGCAAAATGTAAAGTTTTGCATGCCATTGTGCTGCTTTGCTAACAGTAAACCTCTAACCTGATTAGATAAGCTGGAAAAACAGCAGAGTCAAGCGTATCTCATTCAAAACACAGTAGAATCATAGAATCATAGAATGGTTTGAGTTGGAAGGCACCTTAAAGATCATTGCTTTCCACCCACTCTGCCATGGGCAGGGACACCTCCCACTATACCAGGTTGCTTAAAACCCCATCCAGCCTGGTGGACCTTCCAGGGACGGGGCATATACAGTTTCCCTGGACAACTTGTTCCACTGTCTTAACATCCTCAGAGTAAAGAATTTCTTCCTAATACCTAGTCTAAAACCTACCCTCTTTCAGTTTAAAACTGTTACCCCTCATCCTATAGATACACTCCCTGACAGAGAGTGCCTCCCCACCTTTCTTATATGCCCCCTTTAAGTACTGGAAGGAAGCTGTACAGTCTTCAGGAACTTTCTCTTCTAGAGGCTGAACAACCCCAACTGCCTCACCTTGTCTTCACAGAAGAGGTGTTCCAGCCCTCTGATCATCTTCGTGGCCCTCCTCTGGACTTACTCCAACAGGTCCATGTCTTTCATATGTTGGGGTTCCAGAGCTTCATTCAGCGCTCCAGGTGGGGTCTCACAAGAAGAGAGTAGAGGGGTAGAATCACCTCTGGTGACCTGCTGGCCACGTTTCTTTTGATGCTGCCCAGGATGTGGTTGGCCTTCTGGACTGCAAATACACATTGCCTGGTCATGGTGAGCTTGTCATCAACTGACACCCCCAAGTCCTTCTCCTCAGGGCTGCTCTCAATCCATTCTCTGCCAAGCCTACATTTTTCTATGAATTACCATGACCCAGGTGCACGACCTTGAACTTGGCCATGTTGAACTTCGTGAGGTTTGCACAGGCCCACTTTTCAAGCCTGTCCAGGTCCCTCTAGATGGCATCCCTTCCCTCCGGTGTGTTGACCCGCACCATACAGCTTGATGTCATCAGCAAACTCGCTGATGGTGCACTCTATCCCACTGTCCATGTCTCCGACAAGGATGTTAAACAGCACTGACCTCTGAAGAACTGCAGTAGTCACTGATTTCCACTTGGACATCAAGCGATTGACTGCAACTCTTTGAGTGCAACCATCTACCCAAGCCCTTATGCACTGAGTAGTCCATCCCTCAAATCCATGTCTCTCCAAATTAGAAACAAAGATGTTGTGCAGGACAATGTCAAATGCTTTGTACAAGCCCAGGTAAATGACATCAGTTGCACCTCCCTTACCCACCAACGCTGTAACCCCAACATGGAAGGCCACCAAATTTCTCAGGCATGATTTACCCTTAATTTGTGGCCTTTTACAATACTGCCATAGACTTGGTGGACAAGGGCAGAGCAACAGACGTTATCTACCTGGACTTATGCAAAGCATTTGACACTCTCCTGCACGACATCCTGGTCTCAAAATTGAAAAGTCATGGATTCAATGGGTGGACCACTCGATGGGTAAGGAACTGGCTGTATGGCCACACTCAAAGGGTTGCAGTCAATGGGTCAATGTCCAAGTGTCCAGTGTTGAGTGGTGCTCCTCAGGGGTCAGTACTGGGACGAGTGCTATTTAATATCTTTGTTGTAGACATGGACAGAGGGATAGAGTGCACCCTCAGCAAATTTGCCGATGACACCAAACTCAGTGGTGTGGGTGGCACACTGGAGGGAAGGGATGCCATCATGAGGGACCTGAACAGGCTGGAGAGGTGGGCTTGTGCAAACCTCATGAAGTTCAATCAAGCCAAATGCAGGGTCCTGCACCTGGGAAGTGGCAACCCCAGGCACAAATACAGGAGGGGTAGAGAGTGGCTGGAAGGAGCACTGGGGAGAAGAACTTTGGAGTGCTTGTGGATAAGAAGATCAACATGAGCCAGCAGTGTGCACTGGCA
Source organism: Tringa tobata (assembly GCA_033628505.1). Lineage (NCBI taxonomy): Eukaryota > Metazoa > Chordata > Aves > Charadriiformes > Scolopacidae > Tringa > Tringa tobata. Next base: position 6,470,160 of record JAHREE010000480.1, read on the forward strand.
GCCAAGAAAACCAGCCACATCCTGGGCTGCACCAAAAGAAGCGTGACCAACAGGTTGCGGGAGGTGATTCTACCCCTCTACTCTGTGCTCGTGAGACCCCACCTGGAGTACTGTGTCCAGCTTTGGAGTCCTCAACACAAGAAGGACATGGACCTGTTGGAACAGGTCCGGTGGAGGCCTACGAAGATGATCAGAGGGATGGAGCACTTCTCCTATGAAGACAGGCTGAGAGAGCTGGGGTTGTTCAGCCTGGAGAAGAGAAGGCTTTGGGGAGACCTTATAGCAGCCTTCCAATATCTGAAGAGAGTCTACAAGAGAGCTGGAGAGGGACTCTGTCAGGATGTGTAGTGATAGGAAAAGGGGTAATGGTTTTAAATTGGAAGAGGGGAGATTTAGTTTGGATACCAGAAAGAAATTTGTTACTGTGAGAGGGTGGTGAGACACTGGAACAGGTTGCCCAAAGAAGTTGTGGATACCCCATCCCTGGAAGTCTTTAAGGCCAGGCTGGATGGGGCTTTGAGCAACCTGCTCTAGTGGAAGGTGTCCCTGCCCATGG
>JAHREE010000480.1:6471081-6592581 GCA_033628505.1 Tringa tobata
CATACACAGGCATAATATGCAGAACACCATGAAAGCAAGCAAGATTTTTGGTGAAAGCATTACCACAACTGACAAATGTGACACAGCTTTTTTTTTTTTTTTTTAATCAGATGCTGTAATATGAATGAGTTAATGGACAAAAATGAAATGATCTAGCTTAAATAATTTAGCTATTCTGGCTGATTTGGACTGAAATTAATTCAGGAGCAATCGTATGAGTAGCTCTGGTCTCTTCTGTAGAAAGACCTCGTTCTGCAGAATGAATACCTTGGTGTATTCTTTAGTCATTTGTATAAAATCACTGTTCAGCACTGTTAAGCGTGCTGGGTGTTGTTTTGTTTTGCTTTTTTTAAAAAAAAAAAAATCTAGATCACATTTGCTAACTCTTAGGGTCTGCCTTTTATATGCATTTGATGTTTCTGTTCAGGTAGTTGAGCACTCAGTTTCTATGTGACATACATGTAGATCATGTTAAACCTGGATGTGGTCAGTTTAGTAAGTGGAAACACATGAGTATTTTCCATACTGTGACACATGCATTGATAAATTAAATGAATGTACAATATGCATTCAGTTTTACATATCCATGCCGATTTTTTTTCCATAGTTTTAGAGCTCTTCCTCTCTTTTCCCTTTCCTGTTAAGCCTCCGTCCCACAAAAGAATGGATGACTATGGAAATGAAGAACACAGCACATATTGTTATTGTCACAGCCTGAGCCTGTGTGTATCCAAATCCTCCGATGGTTCTGACTTTTCTAAATGAAAAAGTTATTGTCCATGTGCTCAAATATTATACAAGGTGTGTATGCAGTTGTCCTCTAATCTATTTCAGTCAAAAAGAAATAGGCTAGTTTAAATAATTTCGACAGTATCTACCCTGACTGATTCCAACTGAAATGGATTCAAGAGAAATTGCATTAGTAGCCATACTGTAAAATCTAAGAAAGTGTTAATCTGCAACCCAAGGGTGTAGCTATAACAATAGTTTTTTCCTCTGTCATGCCTGGAACAAGAAGTAGCAATGTTAAGACAACTAGTGCCCTCTTTTCCAGTTAGTGAAATGACCCGATTTCTGAATAAAACAAAATGAAATAACATAATAAAAAAATACAATACTCCTACAGAACCCAAATAGCAGCAATTAGCTTTGTTCATGGGCATAGCTCTGATTTGTTTCTACCATCAGTGACTTTCCAACAAAGACAGAAAAATGTGATCTTTCAGTAATATGATGCTAAAGACAGTCTATTTCAAGGTGAAAAACTCCTCCAGGTGGATTGCTGTCTTTCGTGTTCATTTGTGATCTGCAGGTGCTTGACAGGAAATGAGCATGGTTGTGGCAGGACTACCTCTCTTTGAAAAATGTCACAAAGTGTTACTGATAGAAAATTTAAAAAGCAGGGATCACGTCTGAGCTGCAGTATAGTACTCAGCTTATAATATCTGTTTCTGTCTATCAAGCTTGAAAACAGAACATTATTTTCATTTCTTCTTCTGTATGTTCTCGTGACAGTTTTAAACTTCTTTCAACATAGAAGTAGAGAATGAGTACTTCACAAAAAAAACCCCAAAAAAACAAAACAACCAACAGTTATTAACACTTTACCCATAAATATGTTAGCAAAAATTAAATTATGACAAAATACTTTCATGTCTCCATCTGTTCAGTTCTTCTGTTAAGGAAGCCTATTAATTGTTTTTCACATAGTTACTGCTTAATGTTGACATTGATTTCTGGAGACAGTTTAAGATATTTGAGAAGAAATTAATTCTTGGACTCTAAGTCCACAAAATGATTTGTAACTACAGTGCAATTATATTTGCAATGTAATTTTTCTTTTGTCTTATAAAGTATCAATGATGCTGTAGTTCGTTGTATTAAATAAAAAAGCTATAAGACTGTGTACATCCCTAGAAAATCCCTTTATTATTCATCATCATACCATTTCAGTTGATTTTTTATATACTCATAGTATCATAGAACGGTTGGAAGGGACCTTAAAGATCGAGTTCCAATCCCCCTGCTGCAGTCAGGGATACCTCCCACAGGCAGAGCCCCATCAGCCTTGGATGGGGCATCTACAACTTCTCTGGGCAACCTGTTCCAGTACCTCACCACCTTCACAGTGAAAAATTTCTTCCTGATATCTAGTCTAAGTCTACCCTCTTCCAGTTTGAAACCATTACCCCTCACCCTATCACTACATGGCCTTGTAAGAAGTCCCTCTCCAGCTTTCTTGTAGGCCCCCATCAGACACTAGGAGGCAGCTATAAGGTTTCCCAGGGCCTTCTCTTCTCCAGGCTCAATAGCCCCAACTCTTTCAGCATGTATTCATAGGAGAAGTGTTCCAGTCCTCTGATCATCTTTGTGACCCTCCTCTGACCACATCTTTCAAGGAGAGATGACCTATTCTGAAACTTTACCTGTCATCTCTTGAGTTTTTTCAATTTATTTTATTATTTTTTTATATTAAAGACTGCATGCACAAAACCTGCAGATAGTAAATATAGCAAAGGAGAGACTTCTGGGTTTCTGGGAAGCTAGGGCAGCTCAAGCTTCTCCTTTTTATCAGCAGCACTCACTAAAGAGTATTCTCACAGACACAAAAAATAAAATGCCATAATTTTTTCCTTTCACAGTTTGTCATCCATACCTCACTAGCACTGCAGCTAAATCTATTTTTAATAAATGTTCCAGACTGAGATCTGCAGAAAAAGACGTACAGGTTCTGTCAATATGCAAACTGATATATAAAATAGTGTCATAGTGTTGTCCAGGCCGGAAGGGACTTCCAAAGGTCATCTAGTCCGACCTCCCCGCAGTCAGCAGGGACATCCCCAACTAGACCAGGTTGCCCAGGGCTCGTCGAGCCTCGCCTTGAATATCTCCAGGGATGGGGCCTCAACCACCTCCCTGGGCAACCTGTTCCAGTGCTCCACCACCCTCACAGTAAAGAACCCTCTCCTAATCTCCAATCTAAATCTGCTCCCCTCTAGCTTAAAACCATTGCCCTTCGTCCTGTCATTGCAGGCCTTTGTAAACAGGTTCTGTCATTGCAGGCCTTTGTAAACAGGTTCTAGATAGGTTCTAGGTTCTAAATAGAATATGCATATATGTATATAAATCATGCAAACAAAATAGATATAGAATAAGATAAATATTGTAGAACTACACTTAGTAAGTACACAATTTCTTTAAGTAACATCAGTTTGCCTATAAATTTCTGCTGTAATAAAGTATTGCTTTGATAAGTCATTCTTTTGTTCTGACACAATAAAAGCAAGCAGCATTCATATTTTCATAATAATAAACTTAACCAGAAAAATCAAGTGAATCCACAAAAGCAGTGTTTCAAAGTATTTAAATAGCAATCTGAGATCACACACAGTACAACGATCAAAGCAATGCTTTTCAGACCAAAATTCACGGCCTTGCAAAAATACATTGTGAGCAATACTGGCTTATTGAGACCATCTAGTTTGACCTTCTCTTGTTAAACAGTGACGTCCTGCAATTTCTTTTTGTTTCTTTCTTCAAGTTTTAGAGACAAAACACTCAGGCTAGTATGATGTGCTGGAAGAGGTGAGAACTTTGAGTTATTAAACACTGATGCATGAGATGCTGATAGAAAGATGGCATAATTTAGTCCTGTCATTTTTTCTATCATTGTCATGCTGATTTAAGAAAACAAAGGAATAAATACATATAAATGCAAAGAAACAATTTTAATACTTTTCACTGAAACCACAAAAGTACTGAAAATATGTCCTGATTTTTTCTGTTTCTTAATATATATGAATGTAACACTTTAAGGGGAAAACAAAAAAGTGTTACTATACGGCCTTAAGACAACTGTAGAATAAAATTGCAACTCCTTCAGAAAAAGTAAGTAACAACAGCAAAATGATGTCAACTGATTAAACTCATTGTTAGCTCCTTAGCATTCATATAGGGTAAAAAGAAATAATAAAACTGGACACACATGTAGCTATTCTCTGTAGCTTTTGGTGAAAAGTACATTCTCTTGAGAGCAAGTTGCTGTGACTGACAGTGACTTGCAAATTGCAGTTGACTACATTGTCTATTAATAAATAATGTTTCTGCTGGGAAGCTATTATAATCTCACAAGAATCAGAAACAGTTCTCCAAAAGCCTATTGTATATGCCTTCAGCTCGTATAGTTAAATGGGAGTCTGTTCTTTTGAAGATTCTAGATGAGAAGATGCTGAGGAAGAATTGTGACATTTACAAAGTCTTTTAGGAAAGTAGTCAAGGTAATTATTTTTTAAGTATTGAAGAAGTGTTTTGAATTCTATTGCTATATAATAATAACAACAGGAAAAAAAAACAAATATTTGGAAAGCAATGATTTAAAGAAAGTAATGTGCAGAATAATTTAATATGTTTGTATGCTTTTTACAAAAAACTCAGTGGAGAATACGGAATAACATTATCTAAAATATTGGATGTTTTCTCTGTGTTTCTTTTTTCTCAGGTTGATATAGCAAAATGATTAAAGGAAGTTAGGAATCTAATCAACACGGCTGCATGTAGCTTTAAAAAGTTCTGCTTCAGAGATAATGCAGAGATATAAGATTTGGAGGGGGCTGTTCAGACTACCCTACATTAAATGAATGTTCTAAATTACTCTCTACAGAAGCCTATTTTGCTCCACAGCTATCATGGGACCATAGGGAACCAAGCCTTATGTATTTAACGTTAACCTTTCTAAATACTGAACTCCTTTATACTTCTCTCAAGGGAAATTCTCATTCACTGAGGGAAAAACCTCAAAAGAAAGAGAATTTTATATGAGTAAAAGAGTGAAGCTAAAATGCACACTAATTTCACTTCGGGGCCAACTTGTGGGCTGTTGGCAACTGTGGGATATGTTAAGTACTGAGCACTTCATAAAATGTGTCCTCTTGAGTTCCAGAATAACAAGAGACTTTAAAAAAGAGAGACTGAGATGCAATGTCAAACCCACTGTTATACTCACTAATTTTTGTTTTATCCTTAAAAACTTGCTAAGCCTTGTATCTAGGTTTCTCTTTTATTTGACAGATTTCTTAATAATCATTGGACATACTCTAAGGAGGCATATTAATATTTTATTATTTACCAGGCATATTATCAGTATTGACTGAAAAAAGCTAGGTTTTGGTCCAGATTGGATAGATTTCGCCTGAGCGTCCTATATTCTTGCACAAGATTATTCATTTTGCTGCAGCATAAAGAATGGTAATTCATAAACAAAGCCTGGGATTAAACTGCTCTTAACAGAAGATTTTTATACAAACTGCAAACCTCAAATATGTCTCAGTGACTTTGTGCAGGTGTTAATTTTTGGTATGTTATGTTTTCGTTTTGTTACTAGTTCCTTGGATTAGGGGGATGATTGCTTTGAAACCCCCAGAGAGAATCAGATGACAGAGTTTCAGAAAGGCTAAGAACCATTCTAAACAAACACACTCCCTGCAGAGAGAATCGGAGCTGTTGATCTTCTCAACAAAAACACTACCTAAATGTAGCCCCAGTTAATTACGTCCTGTTGACAAGAGACACCTAAAACTCTGTGTATTTTATCATCATGCAACAGCATACAAATGACAAGTTTTGACAAGTATCTATTTGTTGTTTCCAGAATTTGCATTGAATATGACAAGTGTACTTTAAACTATTATGCCTCAGTGCTATTTAATCAATCATCCTTTACTTTTGAAGTTAATTCCAGTCCAGATAAACATGCCTAGATCTGCAGCTTGTGTGATATCAATAGAGGTTTTAGGTCTTAGGCAGAACATTAACACAGTGGTTGTACCCCAAGCTATCAAACACTTGATTAATGCTTTTACATCCATGAGAATAATACAAATGGAAGCTTTTGGTTTCATGCTATAAATTCACTCATTTGAGGAGAATTACATCATTGCCCTTCTATTTTGCTATTGTAGCTCTCCCCATTAGTTCTGCATGCTGTTGTTTCCCATTTGAAGCTTTTATGGTCTTAGGTGTTATTAGACTCTGGTATGAAATGCAAAACATGCTTTTTTGTCATTATACAAGTATGTTTTCTAGCTCAGTGGCCTGCTTTTGCAGAAAAAAAGCAAGGATGTCAAACCCAAATCCTGCTTTCCTGGAGCAAGTTCTATTTTAGTAGTACTGAAAATACATTTAGCTAGGTCTGTGGATCACAATACCGTCAAGTGGTATATTTAACCACCAAGAGTCAACCAAGAAGAACAGGGGAGGTGATCCCAGGCCATTTAACTTTTTGGTTAAATAGTTTGGTTGAATAAAGAATACAGAAGCATTCTTTCAGAAGAGGAACAGAGAATCCGAACACCATAAATGAGCATGTGGATTCATTAAGACAAGTGAATCTATGCATAAGGTAAAAAGTTACCCTCCAGAATATTGTGGTCAGCCTAGAACACGATTTTCATTTTCCTTCTGAATATCGAAGTTAAAATATGAAGTACAGAGAAACTTTCCTTAAGAATGTAGCATTATTTCTGAAATAGAAGACAGTGAGAATACAGGGGGTAATCTCTTCATCTAACCTTTGAAGAGTTCTAAGTGCTTTGAAGTTTTGCTCCCTAAAGTAGTTTTTGGAATGTTTACTAATAATGCTACTGTCAAAAGTATTTCTAAAATAATTTTCTGACAGAATTTCCTTCTATGTCAGTTCCCTTTTTTAATTTTTTTTTTCTTTTCTTTACTCTGATGATTTTAGAGTGAGGTTTGTGAAACTCAGATACTGGTGACATAGGTGACTAAGGGGCTAATATTAATGATCAAATGACCAGTTTAGGGCTAGAGAAATCTTCAAGCTCACCTATTTCAACATAGATACTCATACAATCAGAGAAAGGAGGAAATTATAGAGATCATGCTGATCTTCCAGGATTGTACTTTATTGTAAAAAAAAAACAAAAAACCAAAAACCACACACACACAAAGCTGAAGAATGTAGCATACTTTGTTAATTGTACACTTTCTTCAAATAAAGATATTCAACCTCACTCTACCTGGGAGTTGAATTTGCTTGACTACTAGTGTTGGGTACCACTTTGAGTAAGGACAGCCATGTAAGCTTTTTGACTTGCATGTCATGATGGCATTTTTGTTTCACAGTCTCATATACCTCTTACACCATCATTTCTTTTAATGTAGGATCTTCTACTGAGGTGCATGTTTTGACCAGCAGCCCCTCTGAAACACTACAGTATAACCTCATTTCCTAAGGAACATTGAAATGAATACATTGAGCTGACTTACTAAGCAACTAGTGATTTTTAGGTCTGTGAAGTCATTGTAAAGAAAGATAAAACAAAACCCAAAACAACTTGAAAAAACCCACAACAAATATGTACCTATAAATATCCAAATGGACCCAGCATGATAAGAATCATCTAGCAAGAACTTAAACGTAGGCAGAGAAGTCAGAGCAAAAGAGTTCTCCCTTTTTCCTGTTATTGACAGCCTGAGCAATTCTCTCTGGAATGTAAACATGATGTACAAAGTGTATGTAGTTCATATTTCTGCATTCAGATCTTTTAACTCATCCTTTCATCGTTTCTTTCACTAGTACTCCAGTATTCTCTAAAACTAAACAACATAGTTTTTTTGCTAGGGACCAAAAAAATAGAAGGGAAAAGAAGACACTACAGAATGAGAGCTTGCAATTAAGAAACTGATTTTCTGGTAACTTAAAAATCTTGAATTGGATTTTGTTTTGAGCTGTGCAGTCATCACATTTATGTAGCAGCAACTTATACTGGGTGTAAACAACAGTACTTACCAGATTTTGCACTTGCCACTAAGACAGCTTAAACAAAATGAACTGTCCTGCACTGCCAAGCATTGCCCTTGAGATTTCAACTCTCCTTGCTACAGAGCACCAGGTGATTCTCTTTTACATCCTTCCAACAAAATGATACTTAAATTAGTCATCAAAAAGATGGTTATCTCTCAACTTATAATTGCTATGTACAAGTTTACACTACCAAAAGAAAAATCAGTTTCCCCAAGCGTTAGCCTTGAACTTGTTCATGTTTTATTGTAGAAACATATTTTAAGGTTAATAATATTTAAAATAGATCTACCCCCTTTTTGCAGGTTGCGTTTTTAGTTCTGGACAAGACTAGACCTACTGTTAAAAGTAATCCTGTCCCAGTATTTCTGACAGTGATCAAGTTCAAAATGGCTAAAAAATTTTGTGCTTGCAAGCTCTTCAGCTAGAGCTGTTGAATCAAGGTTTGGATAATGTCAGATAAGAATATAGATTTCAGTAACAGAACTGACAGTGAAACGTGGATCATTCCTCAATCACATCAGTCTCAGGTGAAAGAAATGTATCTAATTTTTTTAAAGACCATATTTTAAGGATCTTATTTCTTGTATTAGAAAAAAAAAAAAAAAAAAAACAGATACTTTTACATTTTTATGCTGCTTTTTGTGAAGATATAACTGAAATGCTCAATGTAGTGTGTCAGAAATTACCACTTCTGAGTGTCTGTGGGCAATCCTACAATGGCAACTGTATTTCAGATAGAGCAGGTAAATGTGACAGAGAGGTCTTGCTCTCTGCCGCTGGCTTTTGCTGTTTTCCTATCTGCTTTTCTTTCTCTCTTTTTAATCATACAGTTGTATTTTGGAAAGATATAAGCAAACAAAGCAAAAAGAGGTACCAAAGGTCTCTCTGGTACCCACACTGCAGTAACAATGGGTGTAAGTAAGGTAGTTTGCTAAGTATTTCCCCTCTTGTTCCTTAGGACAGGATCCAGCAAAAAAGCAGAATAAGCAGCAGTTTTTAAAGTCAATATTTTGAAACCCTTACTTCATTTTCACTTGCCCAGTACCTGTTTCCAAGGAAACAGAAGGAGAAGCCAGAACCAGGAGCAAAGCAGTGATACAAGCAAATGCACCGGCTTTCTGTTTCTGGCTTCTTTCCTGTTTTTCTAGCTCCTGAAGTCACAGTTAATAAGGCCCTTGATAGTTTAGAATAACACGGAAAATGAATATAGTTTTAGTCAATACCTACATGCATATAAACAAAAGGGAGTTGGCAACACAGGTTGTTTTCAATATGGAGGTTTTTAGCTGGCCATGGACTGGGGGATGGAGTTTGAAATAGGAGAACATATGGGCCCAAGAGATAATATTGTGCTGTGTAAGTCAGAGTGAATTATAGCAAAACAGTATTAAAGACTTCCATGAAGTACATAACAGAGAAATAAAAACAGAATTGCAGACTTAATTATTTATTATTTTTCATGTGCCAGATGTTTCAAGGCTAATCAGGAGGATGTTGTCTCATTTTCTCACATTTGATGCACTCACTGTCCAAGATAAAATATAAGAATTTATGGCAACTTGACTAGTTCAGACTTTGCTGAATTTTCGATGGAAATAGAAGCTTAGAAATTATGTTGTAGACCGTGCTGTATGGTCTGTACAGCATAACAAGGTCAACAGTTACTCCTACAACAACATTGCTTTAACAATGCACACTGAATACCAGTAGAACTGTTAAGTAGACATTTTACTGAAGAAATGTTTTCCTGTTCATAAAATGCCAATTTGTCAAATGCAGAAAAAAAGAAGATCTGAACTGTATTTTATTCCATGGTCAAGGATAGTTAGTTCTATACAGAATAACTATTTGTTATTCCTATCACTGTTTTTGGTTGAGGAAATTTATCTTGCATTATGAATTACACTGCACAATTGTGCAAAGTTTAGCAAAAGGTAAAACAAAGCATGAAATATGTAAAATATAACCAGTTTGGTGAGTTTCAGGGTAGTCAATGCAGATATATATGATACCTAAATACATATATGGATGTAAATGAACATATAAGTAGGATCTTTACATCACAACTAAAAAAGATAGAGGACTATTTGCTCTCAATCTGGACTTCCAGTTTTGATCTTTGGTGTTTATTATTGTGTCAGATCTGTTCCTGGTTGCTGAAGGCTAAATTCTGCCTGACATAAGAAAGTTACAAAGATGGGAATTTTACACTCACACACAAAATGGAATGCAAGCCAACAATATGATCTCAACTGCAGTATACTACCAAACTCATGTGTCAATCTCTTTGTTAAAGTAAATGCCAGAAATAGATGGGTCTCCAAGCAGCAAAAGCACTTTAAAATGTTATCCGAATCCCCACATAGCAACACTATATAAATCATTATCAGACCTCTTCTGCAGCACAACAATCCCTGGAGCTTCATGAAGCTTCCCCATGTTACCCCAAAACTGTTGCTTCCTCAAGTGCCCTTTCTAGGTAAGCATTAATTTGTAAGTAGCTAATTCGCATGATTCACACAGTCAATTTATGGATCACATCCTCTGTTACTTCCATTTATGATTATGTTAATTTGCTGCGTTTCTCCCACCTATGTTATGCTATGAGTATTTCAAAACATTCAACAAGCCTTTCTTTTAAACTCTTGTTTCCATTTACTTTTCAATTGTCTGAAAATTTTGTAAAGGTATAGCTGTATCACAGTGGCTGGTTTGTAGTGGATTCTGGAATATTTCAGCAGTTTGTCTGGATCAAAGAGATTTTCAGAATTAGTTTCGTTACTTATCATATTGCTTCGTTTCAAGTCCAAAAGACATTAACTTGTCCCTGTAAGCAGTTCTTAAGAGCAAGAACAAGGAAACTAGGGAAAACTCATAGATAAGCTTCTGTGTCCTGCTCCTGAGCTGGGAGGCTCCTGCAGAGGGTGAAATGCAAACTGCACCTCAGGATGGTGGCAAATCATGCCTAGGTGGTTAGACACACTGGCACTATTTTTGGTTTATTTTTGTCAAAATAAATAACTGGTTTACATCTTCCTTGGCGATGTTCAAGAAATTTGTATTTTACATGAACTGGAAAGATAAAATCTTTTAGAAATTCACTAATGTATATAAGACTACATTAATTAGGGAAATGTATTTGGTTTATGAGCATCAGTGCTGGCAGGGTGATCTCTGTGAGGCGAGACTGCCCTGTGTTGGACACAGATGTTTCCGGACATCTCCAACAGACCCACCACAGGGCACATCCGAGCCCCTCGGCCAAGCTGGGAAATGCATTTAAACAGTGCTGGATAGGTAGAGGAAGAAAGAATAAAAAGACTAAGAAACAACAGAGGAAACTCCAAAGTCATAGGATGACACTGGAGAAGATATTCTGTGCAGCCCAGGGAGAAGACTACAGTGGAACAGGTCATCCCCCAGCAGCCCATGGAGATTCATGGTGAAGCAGATACCTGCACTACAGCCCATGGAGGATTATGGAGGATGCCATGAGGATTGCCAGAGCAGGTGGATATCCCTGAAGGAACTGTGGCCTATGGAAAGCCCCTAACGGAGGAGGGGAAAATGTGAGGGAAAAAGCGGAAGACAGAAACTGCTGTGTGCTGACCATAACTCCCCCAGACCACCTTGCACCTCTGGTTGGGGGCAGAGGTTTCTGAAATAAAGGAGTGAAGTTGAGCTTAGGAGACAGCATAGGAAAACTGGTTTTCTAATGCTTGTCTTCGTTTCTTACTACCCAAAACTATTTTAGTCAGCAGTAAATTAAATTTTGCTGTCAGGTCTGTTTCACCCGCAATAATAATTTGTAAGCAATCTCCCTGTCTTTATCTTAACCTGTGAATTTTTTCACCTTATTTTCTCCACTTCTCCCACTGAGGAGGGAGAGTGAGTGAGCAGCTGGGTGGGCATTTGGTGCTGGCCAAGACTTACCCACCATGGGGGAAAAAAACCCAATGTTCATAATAATGCAAAAAAGAAAGACAATATTTGAAAAAGATCTATTTTAAAATGGTGGTTTAGCCTCTACTCATAAAGATAGGGTCTCTCAAAGTGTCAATCAATCTATTTCCATTGACTTCAATAGTCTCATACAATTTTTGAACACTCACCCAAGGAGCTTTTACAAAATTCCGAACAATTGTACCTCAAAAGTGAGAAACAGAACATAAAAAGAAAATATTAGGGAATAAGTACTACAATACAGAGTAAACCAACATAGGCTAGACTTACTCTGCCTATTTCTGATTCCAGTGGAAATCTGTCCTCACCATGATGAGGTTATCATTGACCAGAAGACCTGTGAAGACAGTAAATTAACCTCTGCTAAGCTTTCTGCTGTCTTTGTTAGATTGCAGTTGGCACATAATCCACATAGTCCACTCAACTTTACAAACATATTTTTGTGTCTGTGTATATTTATATACACAACATATACAAAATAAAAGTGCTTTTCAATATTCCAAGCATTTATTGTTGTTAAACCTCCGCATGAATTAAAGTTAAATAGGTTGAGTTCAATTAATTATTTAGTTACAATTATTTCTAGAACATGTATCTAAACTGTTTAGAATTTACTTTATATATTCGATTAATCTCTATAATGTATTCAATTAAACTATCTAAAAGCTTTTTCTTATGTCTTAAGTTATGGATACCCTGTCCTTCAGATGAAAGCAAGTGTGTTAAAACTTCAGTATTTTTACATTTTAAGCAAAGCTGGTTTGACACAATTTCCTGCCATTTTTTCCACTTCAGTAAATTCATTTCATTTCCATGTATAACCATGGAAGAAGTATATTCTGTGAAAGGTAAGAGACCTTCAGGCAACCCCAAAGCTAAATCCATTGCAAAGCAGGCAGATCTGAAAATGTGCAATGATTCATTTTATAGTCTTCTTGCTAAAAATCAGGGTTGAATTATTTTTCCCCTTATAGTATGCACCTAAAAACTTTATTGATTGGATTAAATTGATGTTACAGTCTTGTGCTTCTTTTTCTTTGTATTGTTTTCTTTGAAGGAAACCAGCCATTCTGAAATAGCCAAAAAGGTAGAAGTGTAATTAACAATCCAGAGAATTTAAAACTATTAAAGACCCTTTTAGCTTAAGAGCTTACTGAAACACATTCCTTAAACTCGTCTTTTACTCTCATAACAAGTCATTTAAAAGCTGCTAAAAGATGTCATCCAAATGTCCTCATACACAGAGATCAGTCAAGTTACAAGAAAATACTCCAAGCAGGCAATATGAATGACTATAGGACAGGAAAAACTGAAGCCAATTGTTGTAGCTGTGTTAGCAGCTAAAGCAAGATCAAGCAATGAGCAAGCTATTGCAGTGTAAGCTGAAATGACCTAGATACACAGTGAACCACAGTTTAGTAATATCAGCCTAAGTATATGATTTCTTAGTTACTTTTATGGTTGGAAATTTCTTTATAGTTTGAAAATTGTGCTAAAGACTATTAGATGTTTTGTTAGCAGTTCTGTAACACTTTTGGCTTCAGCTTACAGTGTTTCAATTTTCTACAGAGGATATTCACATCAGACAAATAAGTAGTTAATTATTATACCTAAAATTTAACGTTAGAAATCATTTTCCTCTTTCTCAGACTACAAAGAACATTGTTTCCATTGCTTGAACTCCAGCAGTCTAGTAAGAAAATGTATTCTCCCAGATTTTTGAATCATGGAAACTGTAAATAATTGGGACTGGGGGAAATATGCAAACTCAGTGACCCACAGAATGAAAATTAACCCCTTGGTTCTTCAGAGGGGGCATCTGCTGAGGATGGCATGTTACCTGTTTATAGAGGAACAGTTTCCCACACATAAGCACCTGTTGCCATCTATATGAATGTCTAAGGTTACCTTAGACATTCATATAGAACTATCAGCAGATGCATATGCACACTGCCTGGGAGATTGTAAGTGACCCTTGATTTCCAATTAAGAACAACTGTATTGATCCCGTTTGAAAACTGCAAGTTAGTGCTCTAAAGCTGTGGTTGGTATTCCTTAGTTTTTGAGCAATATTATGGTTATAAGGTTCACAAGGAGAATTTGCCAAAAAAAATTAGTGCTTGACCCTATATCTTCCTCAGAAAGATGGAGCTTCTAATCCTGTCCCCTGCCACTGCCTTCAGAGGTTAAATCAATTCCAGATTCAGACACTTAATTTCAGTTATCTACAACAGAGTACTGGGATTCAGCTCAGTAATAAATATGTATAAGTGGGAGTATCTAAAGCTAAGATGGTGTATAAACCCATATTAAACTCAATGTCGAGTAATTGGAGAAGTTAACAGAGCTAGTCAAAGGACCAAAAAACCCAAAACTATCTGAACTGAAAAGCTCTCTGAATTCCCTGTGCTGGGAATGTAGACTAGCATCTCATGTAAACATACCTCAGGACACCTATGCCAGGGCACTGTGGGGGCCTGCTGCTCTCAAGGGCAGTACACAAGGGAAGCCACAGTACTTCCTGTCCAGCGCCCTATTCCATAACACCCAGCAAGGGAGCAGGGCTGGACCGGGCTGGGGGTGTTCACCGGGGCCAGTCCAGAGTCCAGTGACTTCTTGGCATGACTGTGGTAACAAGGCAGCGACAAGGTTCAGGGAAGAAGTCTTGTCCATGGACTGGAAACGGGATCAACCAGAGATAGATATGTAGATATAACATAGCTCAGATGGGGACTAAGCAAAACAGACTCGACTCACAAGCCGCGCCAAATCAAAATTAGGGAGACCTATTGGGACTTCTTATAAGAGTTCGTCAAGGCGAGCCTCCACTGACATGCCTTCCATCTCTTTCTTCAAAATAGCTTTTATCAGCTGGTTGCATTTGGGATTAAATCCTATTGTTCAGCCAACATACACTCAGGAATGTAAAAATCACAAGAGCAAGGGAGTGCAGGCTTACAAAATTCTAAATCTCACCTAAGTGTTGGGGGATGGAATGATAGGATTCTGATTTAAATGTATTTTATGGATTTTACATTGAAATATACTAAGGTTCCATCTACAATAGGTGGAAACATCTAATTTTCTCTCCAACCCAGACACAAAGTACATAGAGAAAAGATGTCTTCAGACAAACATACATGCATAACATTTTCTGTTGCCTAGGATTTGGGCTTCATTCCCTTTACCACAGACAAGCTTAGGCATTTATCTGAGCTGACATGGATTTTCTTGCTGGGAGAAATGATTATATTTTAAATGATATTATGCTTTACTTTATCTCTACCTCACCAGAACTACATTCTCACAGAAAAAAGAAAGAAACAAGTTGTATGTTTTCATGTTTATCGTTAAGTATTCATCAGAAAATCATTAAAATACTATATAATGAGCGGTAACAAGAATTGTTTTGCATTTCAACTGAACTGTATCTCCCCTTCAGTTTTCTACGTCTTTGTGAACTCTCTGCCTCTGATTTTGGAGTAACGCAATGTGACAAGATAGCCACCAGCCATGCCAAGCAAAACTAGCAGTTTCAAATGGTAAAGTATTTTGCAAAACACATTTAAAAATGCATGCAAAAGTTCAGACACAATATGCCACCTTTTACTGCTTGTAATCAAACTGCAGTGAACAGAAGTGGCCTTATATCCCCATATGACAGACTACAATATTCCTCATAATATCTCTTCATGCATCTATGTATAAGGCAGAAATGTCTTGTTCCCCAGACATTAATAAGTAGAAGATTGCCATTTCAAGATTTTAATCTTCAAGATCTTCATAATTTATGAACTTCATTTTTCTAACACAGAAATTGGTGGGGATCCCATCTGGTGCTGTGGTCAGGGATGGCCTTGACAGTGGAAGGTACATTGAACAACAATGTGTGTTTGTTGGAGACAGTGCTGAAGGTGTCCAGCACAGACATAGGCTCTTTTTTCTTAAGATAAATGGCTCAGTAATTCCTATTGTAGTTGTGAGACAAAGGTTAGGGTTCATTTAATACTTTCTTCTCATGTTCCTGAAATGCCGTAAAGATGGGTAGTGTTGCTACTACCCTACAACAATAAAGTTCTCTATTCTGAGTGAGTCCAAGAACACTATCTGATCAGCACATCTAAAAGTGTTTAATAATCTTTTCCGTTAGTTCTACCTAATGGAACTTGTGTTTGGGTAAGGATTTAACCCTGAAACATATGATGTAGTCTTAGGTTTGTATATATTGTATTGAATATTTGCTTAGAATCAAACTTACATGAATATGTCCATAAAACAAAAACTCCTCTAGCTTCCCTATTGCTGACAGAAATGTAATAAAACTGCTGTTGATATCTCTGTGAGAAAAGAATGGATTAAAACAAAATACACACAGTTCAAAATTTGATGTTGCTGTATTTTGTCTTGATTCAAAACTCGCTGATGTTAAGTAGGAAAATTCCATTCTTTCTTGAAACAAGCCTTTTCTATTAAAACACATCACAGTTTAAGTTTCTAACTTAAAAACAAACAAATAAACCCCCCCAAACTAGAGTAATTTGGCTGATCAGACTGTAATTCATTTCTTTATCAGACTACAGCAGTTCAATACCACTAGTGATAGTGTTCTGGTACACATTTACTTTCATTCAAGAAAAAGTAGTTTTGCATCATAAAATAAACATTTATTATTTTTTTTTTGTGGTGGGAAAGGCAACATTTCTTCAACAATCTGTGATAGTGTTTACTTTTTCTTCAGACAGTTAACTTTCATCAGGCAAAATCTAGTGCAGCCAAATCAGTCACAATCCAACATCTTGATAGCTTGTATTCTTATATTCTTATGATGAGTATTACTGATGCCAGAAAAGGGATATGTTTTTGTGTGTATCTCTGTGGGGGAGCTTACCTTTAGACCTCAGATTGTGAAAATCAGAAAAGCATGGCTGGTGATTTAAGCATTAAATTAGCAGGTAACTCCTCCTTGTGCTAAATGATGAAGAAGTGGTTTGCTTCTTCAGGTAAGAAGAATCAGTGGGAAAAAGAAAATGCAAAAGAGAATTTCATGTGACTTTCTCTACTCCAAGTAGTAAAAGGTAAAAGAGCAAAATAGAAAATGCAAAAATATTTTTAAAGAAATTATTTTCCTTTTTTGTGCAAGCTTATTAATAATTTCTTTACCTTCTCAAAAGCTGTAAAGATACGTGTTGTATATATGTGTTGGAATATTGACATTGCATAGCCACAGGTGCCTCAGAATGAATGGCCTAAGAAAATGGCAGTAGTTTTCATGGAAACTTAACCTTGATTTTTAAACATTTATAGAATAAATTATTTTTGGCATATATCTACATTGTGTAAGACTCTACATTTAATTATTCTATTCCTACATCTTCACTGATGAAGTCATACAACATTATAATATGGTCTAAGCTACAAACAAAAATCTGTAGGCACGCTGAAGCTCATTTGATTCAGAAAATATTGTTTGAAAAAAAGCTGAGCTGACGAGAGAGTAAAACCTCAAACTTATACTAATAGTGATTTCAGCAAAAAAAGAAAAAAAAAGATAAATTAAACCCTACTTGACTGTTAAGAAGCTTCAACCCAAATGTAGGTAAAGATACTCAATAATTGTGAGAGCGGGAGGCTTGAAGAAACAAGTGTTAATGATTTCTGCTGGAAATAGCGCGTTGAGAGTGCTATGCACATTATCTGAAATTTTGAATCAAATGTAACTAGTACTTTTATATTTAATCTTTGCAGCAAAATATTGAGACAGTGGATGATTTAGATGGATTTGTTAAACTTTGTATGGATGTACTCTATCTTGAAAGTGGAAATAATTGACTAATCTGTCAGGAAAATCTATTTAAAACCAGACTGTGACATTTAGCTGCTCTTTCAGTGGTAAGTGGAAACACACTCTGTTGATGTGAGACCATAGCACAATTGCGCACCTGTAAATTCTACATAATTGGGGCCACAGTCTGTATGTGGGTTGTTTTGAAGTTGCTACATCACTAATCAGAAGTAGCAAATGGTTGGGTCTGAAAAGGTCAAAAAAATTAACTATGAAATTCCCAATCTCTTTGTTCAGAAGAAAGCCAGGACATATCCATAACTCTGCAGGTTTCTGGTGTAGTTTTCTATTTCAGTCCAATTTCCTTTCAAGGGGAGCTTGGCACGTTGGAAAATCCCAATCAGAAAGGGATGATACCATTTAGCACTACATTTAGATACTACAAGACACTCCCACTTGGGTGATAAACCACCTAAAATGCAGAAGACATTGTTTGGAAAAAGGAATACTAATTATAAAGCAAAACAGAAAACATACAAAAGCCATGCTATGCAAATCTTTACAGGTATAGCTAACAGGTATTATTTTTCTTTGTGAGTCTACCAATCCTTTTTCTAAAACACGTTGCATATCTCTCTGTGGAGGACACCAATAGAGATGGGGCACAGTATTTAGGAAATGGGACAAGATGGGGAGGGATTGGCCTCATACCCTGTAAGAAATTTGTTACACAGCCTCAAAGAACTACTTAGAACTAAATTCTTAAAGATACACGGGCACTACAACATTGAAATTCCATACTTTAATATCCAGTGGAGAAGTATTGAACCAGTAACCCAGAAAATGTCCACAGCCTGATGAAATAGTAATCATTTCCTTGTGAGAGGTAAATGGTTCTAGCATCAAATAGCCTTCTTCCAGTTCCCTTGCATATAGCCTCCCCTGAAATGTAGAAAAGGACTGAGAACCTCCGCCCAGAAAAAGAGAGCCAGCAGCAAATTTTTCTAGTTGAAAATAAGAACTCTTTCACTTAGGGACCCTACTCCTTTGTCTCAGGGCCACAATAGCTGCCCAGACCACAACGCCACACTAGCTGAACAAATACTCTACACAGAGTCAAAGAATCATAGAATCATAGAATGGGTTGGGTTGGAAGGGACCATAAAGATCATCTAGTTCCAAGCCTCTGGCCATAGGCAGGGACACCTTCCACTAGATGAGGTAAGTCAAAGCCCCATCCAACGTGGTCTTGAACACTTCTGGGTATGGGACATCCATAGCTTCTCCGGGCAAGCTATTCCAGTGTCTTACCACTCTGACAGTAACAAATTACTTCCTAATATCTAATCTAAATCTACCCACTTTCAGTTTAGAAATGCTACCCCTCATCCTATCACTACAGTCTCTGACAAAGGGTCTCTCTACAACTTTCTTGTAGGCCCCCTTTAAGTAGTGGAAGGCTGCTATAAGGTCTCCTCAGAGTCTTCTCTTCTCCAGGCTGAACAACCCCAATTCTCTCAGCCTGTCTTCATAGGAGAGGTGCTCCAGCCCTCTGATCATCCTTGTGGCCTTCCTCTGGACTCGCTCCAACAGGTCCATGTCTTTCTTATGTTGGGGGCCCCAGAGCTGGATGCAGTACCCCAGGTGGGGTCTCACCAGAGAAGAGTAGAGGGGTAGAATCACTCCTGTGATCTGCTGGCCATGCTGGTTTTGAAGCAGGCCAGGATGCATTTGGCTTTCTGGACTGCAAGTGCACAAGTCAGCTCATGTTGAGCTTCTCATCAACCAACATAAACAAGTCCTTCTCCTCAGGGCTGCTCTCAGTCCAGTGTCTGTTTCTGCATGGGATTGCTCTGACTCGCATGCAGGACTTTGTACTTGGCCTTGCTGAATTTAACGAGGTTTGAACAGGCCCACTTCTCAGGCCTGTCAAGATCACTCTGGATGGCATCCCTTCTCTCCATTGTGTTGACTGCTCCATAGAGGTTGGTGTCATCATGCTGAGGGTGCACTCAATCCCACTGTCCATGTCTCCGACAAAGAAGTTAAACAGCACCAATCCAAAACCGACCCCTGAGGAACGCTGCTCGTCACTGGTCACCACTTGGACATTGAGACATTGACTGCAACTCTTTGCCAATTCCTTATCCTTCAAGTGTCCTTCAAGTATCCTTCTGTCAAATCCATGTGTCTCCAAATTAGAGACACAGATGTTGTGTGGGACAAAATCAAATGCTTTGCACAAGTCCAGGTAAATGACATCAGTTGCTCTTCCCTTATCCACTGATGCTGTAACCCCATCATAGAAGGCCACCAAATTTTGTCAGACGTGGTTTGCCCTTAGTGGGCAAACCATTTGCCCTCGTTGGCTGTCACTGATCACCACCTTATTTTCCCCTTAGCAGAGTTTCCAGGAGGATATGTTCCATGATCTTGCTAGGCACAGAGGTGAGACTGAACAGCCTGCAGTTCCCTGAGTCTTTCTTTTTTGCCTGTTTGAAAATGGGAGTTACGTGTCCACTTTTGCAGTCAGCGGGAACTTCACCAGACTGACATGACTTTTCAAACATGATGGATAGTGGCTTAGTAACTTCATCCACCAGTTCCCTCAGGACCTGCGGATGCATCTCACCAGGTCCTATAGACTTGTACACATTCAGATTCCTAAGATGGTCTCAAAGCTGATCTTCTACAGTGGGCAGATCCTTATTCTCCCATTTCCTGCCTTTGCCTTCTGCAACTTGGGAGGTGTGGCTAGACTCCTTGCCAGACACGACAAAGGCAAAAAAGTTGTTGAACACCCCAGCCTTCTCCATATCATGGGTGACCAGGTCTCCAGTTTCCTTCCAGAGAAGACCCACATTTTCCCTGGTCTTCCTTTTGCCACCAACATACCTGTAAAATTTTTCTTCTTGCCCTTGATGTTGCCGGCCAGATTTAACTCCATCTGGGCTTTAGCTTTCCTAATCTGATCCTTGGCTGCTGGGACAATTTCTCTGTATTCCTCCCAGGTTACCTGTCCTTGCTGCTACCCTCTGTACGCTTCCTTTTTCTGTTTGAGTTTGTCCAGGAGCTCGTTGTTCACCCATGCAGGTCTCCTGGTGTCTTTGCCTGACTTCCTCTTTGTTGGGATGCATCGCTTGCGAGCTCGGAGGAGGTGGTCCTTGAGGATTAGCCAGCTTTCTTGGGCCCCTTTTCCCTCCAGGGACTTATCCCATGGTACTCTGCCAAGCAGACCCCTGAAGAGGCCAAAGTCTGTCATCCTGAAGTCCAGGGCAGCAAGCTTACTTTGCACCCTCCTTGCTGCCCTAAGGATCTTGAATTCCACCATCTCACAGACACCATAGGCAAGGCTGCCCTTGAGCTTCACATTCCCCACCAGCCTCTCCTTGTTCATGAGAACAAGGTCCAGTATCACACGTCTCCTCATTGGCTCCTCTTTCACTCGGAGAACGACGTTATCATCAACAAACTCCAGGAACCTCCTGGTTCAAATTTCCATTCAACAATGCACAATTAAAGGAACTGAATATTTTTCAGGGACTGGATGGTTACTGGCCTTTTGAAAAGAAGTGAATTTTAGGTTGTGTTCAGGAGGGAAAGAAGTCTTCTAATGTGGAAGTACTGTTGACATATTTTGGCTTTTGATTGCTCTATAAGCTATCTCTATGACTTTCCTCTTGGCCCACAAGTTTAAAAAAGTGAATGATCATTAAATGGTGGGATTTAATTAGAAATATAAAGTAGTTTAAATAACACAAATGAAGGATTATGGTTCATAGCTTCTATTAAATTTATAAATGAAATGCCTCTAGGATTTTTTATTTGTAAGACTCAAAATACACAGCATGTTATTTAAATAACTATTAAGCAGATACCACAGAAAAATAAGCAGTGTATGTTCTATGCAAAACAAAGGATGAAATGTTAAACGTTTCACTTTGCATTATTTTATTTACTTCATGTGACCAGGTATCAATAATGATACAGTAAGAGAATAAATAGCCTGAGGCTTTCAGCATATGTGTCTGTGTACACTCCTGGGAGGCTTTAGTGGTCTACTGCATTTTAATTTTGAAAAACAATGGGTTTTTTTAAGTTTCACAAGAATTTGAAAGTTTCTACTAAACTTAGCATGTAGGTAAGCAGTTTGTTGAGTTTTTTTAACATTAATGTGTTAAATGATTACTTTTGAGCAGGAATTTTACTTAAAACTGAAATTTATAAAATGAACTGTTTCAGGGTTGAAAAATAGTATAAGCAATTTTTAGCATTATTGTTTTCAGCATCAGAATATCTAAAAAGAAAGAGAAAATATTCTCTATGCCTTTATAGTGAACCAGAAAGTTTACTTCTTTTAAATTTTGGACCACAGAAATTGATGCTGCTTGGGATTTTTCAAATATATATTCAAGTTGATATTATGCTTTATTTTCAGCTATAGCTATTACATCTAGAGAAAAAGTTCATTGTATTTTCTGGAATCAAATTACATACCTTAAAAATAGCATGGTTATAAAAATGCAGATATGACAAAATTGCTCATAAGTAAAAGAATGTCAAGTTTTTTCTCTTCTATGCTTGAGGGAAAAAGCTTAACCACTATATGAAAATAAGTAACATTATCATTCTATAAGATGGGAATATGGGAAATTATGTAGTTGCTGATGGGAAATATGGACACAAGCTACCCGGGCAGCTAATGGCATAACAATTGGCATTGAAAGCAAGCATTAATATATATATAAGTAAAAGTATTTCCAGTAATCATTGTAGAAGCTGTAGATCATGCATTTGACCAACAATATTCTTGATTCAGCTTTCAAAACCAGCTTATGGTCCTCCTTTAATACAGCTGTTCAAGAAATTATACATGACTTACAATGACTTGGGAGAAACAGACCAGCAAGTAACAGGACACTGCTAAACTTAATTTACTAACTGGACCAAGTGAGGAAAACTGTTAGAAAAGGCTCTGCGAGTGCGTGCAAAACCACACATGCACACACACACAGCTACAGTTTCCTGAGCCCTTCTGCTATTCCCAGCATAGTAAGCAGGCACAGTGGAGCCAGCCAGGAGGGAAGGCAACTCTTCTTCTCACCAGCCTCAGGGTCAGCCTCTGAGCATTACTTGGGCACCCATGTGTAGCCCTTCTCCCTGGTCCTCTGCCTCTGTATGCTATCAAACAGCCACACAACAATGTCCTTCCCATGTGCCTTAGTGGGGGTTTATTACCTAAATGTTGGGAGATGCTACCGTGACTGGTCACATTGTGCTTTCCTGGCAGTTTTAGATATTGCTCTGCTGTCACTTGTTCACCTTTTCTCCATTGACAGGCTCATGGCACTCAATTCTTCTTTGTATTGTTGCTGGCCACAGCTTGTCATGCTCAGTTACTCATGTCCCAGTCAAGGCAAGGCTGTGATGGATCTGTGACACATGGTTTAATGAGGGTAGCAATTACAGAGGAGAAATTAACAAAAATTTAGCGAGTCACTGCTGAATTAGATCTTTTTGTGTTTTTTGTTTCATTCAAACATGAAACAAAACCAGCTTGGGAAGGCAAGGTTGGTTTGTTTATTTTGGCACTAACTGTGTTTTGACATATAACAAAGTGACCTAGCTTTAGGTTGTACACCTACAGACTGCTGAATTTAGATGGACGAAAAACTGTATCAGAAAAAGTTAAGCTCCTCTAAGAAAGTACAAAAAAAGTCATGTATGTGGACAACCCACAAACTTACTTTAATTCCAGAGTAAATTTTAGGACAGAACACTTTATGACTAAAGTAAAAAGTGGGAATGGTAAAAATCAGAATTAATACTGCAGTATTTTATTTTGAGACTATGTCTGTGCTTGCACACTGAAGGAGGCTGCGTTACAATGAACCTAGGCATGACCTTAGCAACCATTCATAGTCCAGCACTGGAAATGTCTTTCTGTTTAGGTTTGAGGGTCTTCTGGAAGCAGTTTACAGAAGGGAAGACAGAAATGACCACCAACAAAAACCAACACTGAAGTCATCATAATAAACTGTTGTTAAGTAAATCTAATTCCAAAAGAATCACCTAAGGAAGGGATAGGATTTCTGCTTTTGCCCGTGGATAGTTTTCACTTCAGAATACTAGGCAAGGTTCAGTTCCCTTACACATAGGCACCCACTTTCACTTCAGAAGAACCTGGGTCTCCCATGAGTGCTATGTCTTTTCTTCCTGTTCCATATGGGCACTTTGGATATTCAAGGTCTCCCAAGTAGCATTGGAGCCTATGTGGAGGCAACCAAATCTAGCCTGCTTGCACAGCTATTTATGCAGCAGTATTTCTCAAAATAATGTGTTGAACACAATCAGTCTGCTCTTATTTTCTCTGTATCTCTGAGAACAACAGAAGATATTACACTGCCTCCTCACTGTTTTCTGCTTAAATAGTCTCATATATGCTGTGCTGTTAGGTCATAGCTTAAGGTTACAAGAGTAATTCACCTATCCTGAACTGCCTCACCCACAGACTTCAGGGACATCCACTTGTGAATTATTCAATAGCTTCTATTGTTCACTATCACCTCACAGCAAAAAGGATATGACTACATGAAGGATGAAACTTCTGGGCTAGTATTCTTTCCTATTGCTGACAGCAGTTCACCTTATCCTGCCATGGCAGATAAGATATGTACCTCCTCAACACCTACCCCCTCTGTCTCCTTCCATCTGAATATCAGTAGGAAGAGCTGACTCCTTCCCATCTTCTTTTCCAACACCTGCTGATTTTCTCTGGGATCATCTCCTAGAGCACTCACTGCTCCTCAGCTGACACTTAGAGGTGCTGACTACAACCCGACCTCAACAGTACCTATGCTCAGACATGCAGTACAGACTGGAAAGAAACAGAATTTTCTTGGACATGTTTCCATGTCAGGAGTAACAGGGAAGGGATAATGTCTATATGAAGACATTTCTTTGGTTCCCTGAATCATGGGAAAAAAAATGTTGCATCAAATGGCATACATTTTACTTTCAGCAAGAGTCAAGAACAATCATTGTCTGGGATGAAACATTTTGTTCTTTTATTCTACGTAAAGTTGTGAACAAAGAACTAGTCTCCAGAATAATTACAATCCCAGGAAGACGATGAGCCATTCACTGTCAGAAGTTAGGGAAGGCACTGGACAAGGAAAAACTGTCTCTTAACTTATTCCTGAACCACCTGAAATCAGGTGTCTGAAAGAAAGGATACTGCTGTGTATCAGTGAGCTGAGAAGACTCACAGAAGCCAGGTGAAATCAGGTAAGTCCTCTCAGCTTTGGTTCTCCACAAAAAACTCCTTCGTTTTCTGTGTCTCCCTGGATATAGCGTGTGGGCAACATGTGAACAACACTGAAATCCATCAGAAAATAAACCATCAATTCTGTCCCATTACATCAGTTTCGAAGTCAGGAGTGAGGGATATCAGCTTAGACACTAACACAGCTGACCTAGATAGAACAAACCAAATATATATTTCAATGCATTTTTGCTTTAAAAGTTTGAGCTGTGAAAAAACTAAGGGAACCAATTAAAATTACGTTTAAGCCAGGACATGTATTCATATCATTCAGAAGCTAATCATAGAGGATGATTAGTTCCTTCTTTTCGGTAGGGAAGAGAGAAAGAAAGCAATTAAGATTGTTTATGCTTTTTGCTAAACTCATGACACTTAGAAATATGTACCAAACCACATAAATACAGGAATTGGAGGTGTCTTATGGTCTTTTTATGGGGAAACATATCCATTATGTTCACTTAAAATATCGGTAACATCCTGAATTAATCAATGATACATAATATCTCTTTTTCTCTTACTTCTTCAGCAGACTGCATTGCTAAGGTTCCATTCAAATGGCAATGCCAAGCGTTCACATTTTAATTTATTTCTGTGACCAAAGAGAAAAGAATAGACATTTCTGTCTTGATTTCCTATTTTCTTCTGGAAAAAGTCAGGCTTTCTATTTCAGTAAGGATACAGACTTCTAATAAAAAGTCAGAAAGGCTCTCAGATGCAGAAAAAATCAGGAACATAAATTAATATCCAAATAAAATTTCTTTTTTTAGTTGATTTTCATTTAAAAAAAAGTCCATGAAGAGTTAGCAAACAAGCAAAAGAAGCTTATTGAACATGTTGTTCATAGAGAATGGATTGTGTGTAATTCTTCCCACGGCTTAGAGATGAAATGAATAAATATATTACTATATTATAGTAGAAGATCACTTTTGCTAATTGAAATTCAGCTGTTGCTTTCCTTGCTGAATCATTTTGAAATTTTTTTGGATTTTTTTTTTATTTCTGTTACTTCTTTCCACTTAATAATTTTTAAAAATTAGCATGTTTTTATCTTCTTTACCTGTATTAAATCAGTCATCCTAACTAGCAACATACAATTAACATAAAGTATAATCACCACTGAGGTGCTATCTAAACTGTTAAATTAGGGTTTAAATGGCACTGATTTCTAGCTCTTTTGCAGTCCATCTGCACAGAGGGAGGGAAAGTAGAGACAATTTTACTCTGTGAGCTTAGAATTTTATCCTGTTAGTTAATTATTTTGAGTTTAACAGACGTCTACTCCTGGCCACTAATCATCCAGCTCTGCAGCTTGCTTCTATGTAATTTATTTTCTTTGTGCCCATTTGTACAAATAAAGTAGTTTGAACTAATAATTTAAAATGTAGCAATGCATTTCTTATGACATCTGTACCTCATATACATCCTATGCAGTTTTCTGTTGTATTGCAAGGTTTCATACTGGAAATTGAAAATTATACAATGGATAAGGGAATGTTGAAAACAATAAATTAGTCAGGGTGTCAGCCCACAAGACATGAACATTCAAATGATCTTGTTTTAGAACTTTGTGGGGTGTTTTTAGATTGTAATTCAGATCAGTTAGGACTTTGCATCTATGAAGTCAGTCGTTCAGTATATAAATAAAAAAGCAAAGATCTAGAGACACCGCTTGGATATAAACCCTTGTGAAATTCCTGCAAGGAGAGCACTATTAAAGTACATGGACACCATACTTCTATCTCTGCACTGCACTGCTCTGGACACTGCAAAACCAGCCACTGTACTGTGGTGGACTCAAAACCAAAATGGACACAGCTAATTGTCAGCCAGGTTAGAGGGGATAGAGCAGAGGAAGTAATATATTCTTCCTCAGACATTAACAGGTCTAAAGCTCTATTTTTAAGCTTTCTTTACTCACTAGACTTTTGAAAACAATACCTGTATACGTATCCTGTCAAAAAATGTAGGCATAAAACGACTTCTTCAGCACGTAACATCTGAATTTAAAGATTTAGATAAGACATTTTATTAAACGAGCGATCCACCATCCCGTTATTACTGCCACCCTACTTCCTTGCTTCTGAACCTTATTCACCTCCTGCTGAGTTTTCTCTGAGACATATTGCTTTCATGCTGAAAGACTCTCTAAAAGTTACCCTTTGGACTATTTATTGGCCAGGTTTGAGGTGAGAAGTCAAATCAGGAAAAGTGGAGATTGTAACTAAGCTGCTATTCATTTATCTCCTTTAAAAGGCTGCTGTGATGCTTAAAGAAAAGTCTGTAAACATGTATATTGCACATCCCAAGCAGGCAATAAAATATAAATGTCATTTTCTACATCTCATGACTGAGAGGAAACTTGGGAATCTTATACATTCTTGGGTGTCTGGGCTTTTTAATATATTTCTCTCTTCCTGGTGCTCATAATATTTAGATAAGGCCATGGATTTTAGGGAGTCTGAACAGAGGTCTCTCCTCTGTTCCCCATTTCTCCCTGTTCTGTCTGCCAACCTGCTGGTGAGCAGTGGAATTATTGTTCTACCAACTCTCTTGCTTCATTTCATTGCAGCTAAGCCTAGCCTTTCAAGTAAATTAAAACAATAACGAAAGGGGTTTTTTTTTCATCTTATCTTTTTCCACAGATTCATGTTTTGTTTCATTAAGAGAACAAAACATAATAGGGGGTCTTGAACTCTGAAAAAACGGAACTACAACTGGTGTAACATTTTCCCTTAGCTTATTTCAACTGAAATTTTTCTGTCAATTATATTTGACAATGAAAAACTCACCTCGGAATACTCAACAGCACAGATCTGACTGAGAAGATTGAGATTCAAAGCCACTTCCTACCTGATTAACTCTTTCAATTTCAAGACAATGGTTGTAATTCCTGGATTTCTGGATTAAAACAAGAGCAACTATTCCTTGTCAAATCCATGAGAAGTAGTTAGATCTAGGCTTTTTTTTTTTTAACTTTTGATGTGCTTTTACTGAAAATAGAAAAAAAAGGAAAAAACTTGTTTGCTTTGTCTTTCTTTAGGAAAAAAAAACAGAAAATTTTCAGATTAGGTGCTTCTTTATTACACTGAAAATGTCATTATTCACACAATTTTGATTATGGAAAGAAAGTGCCTCTGGCTTCTGTATCAGGTCATAATTTAAAATTTTAATGTACTGGAGTATTCACTGCAAGAGAATAATAGGTTTGTCTAACAGTTAGTTTTCTTCCTTGTAAAGTAATATGTCCTCAGTTCCTATCTCAAATTGTCTAGTTTCAATTTGCAGCTGGTGGAACTTTTTTTTGCATTGAAGATTGTTCTATTACCTTGATTTTGTTCTCTGAAACAGTTATAATGTAGGACCATGGATACACATAATCTTGCTTTGCTACCTTTTGTCAGCTTTCAAAAAGAGTATCAACTGATTTAGCTCTATCACTAAAGCTAACAGATGCAAAACACGTAGAGTATAACAAAATATGTTTGAATTTCTGACAAACAAACAAATCTCAGAAGAAATTTTTTTAGTCTTCTATGCTTAATTGTTCTGCTGAAAAAGGCAGAAAATAATTTTTATTACAATGCTCTTTTATTTATTTTCTTTACCTTTTTTCTCCAAGACATAGAGAAGCAATCAGTATCTTTTTAGGAGAGTCATGTTTTTGACATTAACTTAGAGACCATGTTTTCCTGTAAAAACGCAAAAGAATAGTATAGAAATATCACTGAAGTGAAGGTCAAAAAGATGTATCAAAAGATGCGTTGCTAGCAGATCCAGAGAGGTGATTCTGCCACTTTACACTGCTCTGGTGAGACCTCACCTGGAGTACTGTGTGCAGGTCTGGAGCCCTCAATATAGGAAGGACGTGGACCTGATGGAGCAGGTCCACAGGAGGGCCATGAAAATGATCAGGGGATTGGAGCACCTCTGCTACGAGGACAGGCTGAGGGAGCTGGGGTTGTTCAGCCTGGAGAAGAGGAGGCTCTGGGGACACCTAATAGCAGCTTTCCAGTACCTGAGGGGGGCCTACCGGAAGGCTGGAGACAGTCTGTTTACAAAGGCCTGCAGTGACAGGATGAGGCGAAATGGCTTTAAGTTGGGAAAGGGCAGATTTAGATTGGATATTAGAAACATGTTCTTTACTATGAGGGTGGTAGAACACTGCCCAGGGAGGTGGTTGAGGCCCCTTCCCTGGAGGTGAGGCTCGATGAGGCCCTGAGCAACGTCATCTAGTTGGGGGTGTTCCTGCTGACTGTGGGGAGGCCGGACTAGATGACTTTTGGAGGTCCATTCCGGCCTGGAACATTCTATGATTTTATGATTAATGCTGAGTTAGATGCTGAACTTGTTTCCTTTGTGTGCATATGTTACTTGAAAAACAAAAGCTTTTACTTTCAACTTTGTGGATCTAATTTTTTTATGTTTTTGGTTTTATTCCAAGTATTTTAAGTTTAATATTTCTTGCCTGGAATGAACCATGTTGAACAAAAGATTTTTTTCAAGGGGAAAAAAAAAGAGACATATGTCTTCCAACGTGATTTTCTCCTTAGCTTTATGATTTTGCAATAAAGTGAAAAATAAGTTATTTTCCAGTAGCATAAATACTCGATTCTCTTATTCTGTGTTACCAGTATGTTTTTTCTGCTACTGCTCAGAAGAAAGAAAGCTAGAAGAAAAGCCAATACCTATTTTATGCCTCCCAGGTATATTATCATAGCAGAGCAATATGCAGCTAAAGGGGTATGACCAGTTGCTGCTTCCTTTCAACTAGTTTGGCACTGCAATGAGAAAAGAGAGCTAGAAAATTGCTCACCCAGATGCATACTGAAATGGTCATAATCCTCTTGGTACTGTATTTTGGATTGTATTTTGTACTTCTTGTGATGATGTTCAGTATTTCTAAATATTGAGATACAAAAAGTCTAATATTAAAACATTATTTTATGTGCATATTGGGATCTGGTTTATCTAGTTTATTGACCATGAAGATGTTACTGAAAATTGGATTTATTATAGACCTAAGTCCTTATGTGTGGTATAGTCAGTCTATGCTGTCTTTGCCTTGTTTCTATGAAATCTATTGAATAATTAAGAGAGTGATCAGTGTCCAGACTTGAAAGACTTTTTTCTAAAAATTTGCCTTAGAATTTCAACCAGATTGAAATAGATGTATACAGTAGGTGAAACAAAGGCCAAAAACATTAATTATCAGCAAAGAAAATACCACCACAAACAAAAAGGAAAAAAAAAAAAGAGAGACAGGGAGGTTTTCTTTCAATTCAGGGTCTATATTTACAACAAAATCTGAAAGAGCAGATACTGAAAGCAACGCTTCAGCTTCTGTTTGAAGGTAGAAACACCCAAGTGTTGAAAAGCTTTTTCTACCAATGTATAACTTAAGCATATTAAGGTCTTCTATGAGAAATTCTTCTTATGTCTTTCTTTGCATCTTAATTTAGCTATAGTTAGAGATGGATCTCCTCATTCAGTTTTATCATTTATGAATTATAGAAGAAAATGACCTCAGCAGCATGATTGAAGAGATAGAAAATTATTATGGTTCTGTTATAGGTTATTGCTGGTCAGTGTCTTTGTTTGCTTTGATTTTTGTTTTCTAAATAGTGACCTGAAAAAGTGCAAATGTTTTCTGGGAGTTTTATCATGTTTAAAAATAGCACAGGGCATATATAAAAGAACAAAGCAGCCTCACTTTCACAGATACAGTTTAGGATGTAATCAAAGAGCAAGTTCTAAAGGAACACCTGCACTGAAACCTTGCCCACCTCCTCCTACTTATTCTTCTCTGGCAGCAAGCCTGATGTGGCCTGCCAGCTCCCCTCAGCAAGCAAGGACAGCTGCAAGAGAGAAAGAAAGCTCATCTTCATCAAAACACTCTTTGAAGCTCTTCTGAGGATAAACATTCTTCATTTATTAACAGTTTAATGCTTTGATAAAAGCTCACTTTGTTAAGTAGTTTGGCTTTCAAGAACTGCCCACGTAGATATTTGCATGAAGTTTATAAGGACTTTCAGACAACATGGGATTGCCGGAAATATTGCCGAAGGCATAGAAATAAAAACAGAGACCATATTCCTACTAGGAAAAGAGAGGGAAAATCAAAGGAAACTTATGTTCAACAGCCTTTACCATTTTCTGAATTATCATAGTCCTCTCTGTAAGAAAATGCCATTATGTATAATGCTGAATAGCTTTGCTATGTAATGTCAATGTAAAGAAAAGTGTAACACGATGTATGCTGTTATATGTGTAAGAAGGCAAAAATACAATGAAAATTTCAAACCTAGTGCAACTTAGAGTAATGGTCAGTTAAATATCCAGGGTAAAAAGGAAGCAAAACAAAAAATGCTGCCTAGTCATAACTCTTGCTAGTAATTGATTTAGGTCATAATTTCTTCTAAGTGCAACACTTAGTGACTAAAATTCAGTACAATATGAATTCAGGAATAAGAAAAACTTATATGTTCTAAATCAATGATGTCTGTCTTCACAGTTGCCTTTAAGGTACTGCTGCTGCTGTCTTATTAGAGTGAAGCTGAAATGCTGAAGCGGCCCAAAGTGAATATCCAAATTGCTACCAAATGAGACTGTCCAACTGCATGAACTACATCTTTTGATTTATCGTTAGGAATTAGTTCCTAATTTTTCCATGGCAAAACCCACTTACCTTCATGAAATATTTTATAGGGACACATTGCAAAGAAAAGCATTCATTTTGGTGGTAGACAGAGTTTCTCATGTGAATTCAGATTAACTAGAGAGATTTTTATTTTTTTAATTGAAGCAATTTTGAATAACTTGTTTACTGTATACAAAATATAGTGCTTAAAGGCTTCAAGTTCCCAGGGATTTTAAGAAGCTTCCTTTGAAAGACATCCTGGTCTTGAGAAATGTCAATATAAAAACATCTTTTTGAAAAAAATGATATTAATTCTCCATAGCTAAAAAAAAAAAAAAAGAAATCTCCATGGTTAACTCTTTCTATTTATATAGTAGTCTTCTATGCCTTTTTACTTTAATCTCTTTCTTATTGAATTTTGGAAATTTGTTTTAAAAATATAAGCATTTTGAGCTTGGTCACATTTCAGAAAGTACTGACTGACAGCTATTTCTTTGTATTACAAACTGAGTAACTGACTGAGTAACTGACCAGAGTAAGATCAGATAACAAAATACATGGCCATTGAAAAAAACGGAAAGGACTAAGCACCAAGGAAATTAATTGAAGACCCACTATAACAAGAGAGGAAATAGGTAAAAAAAATCTACTGTAGTATTTTGCTAGAATGAGTCCACAGAAAGTCAGTGAAATTAGGGCAACAATATGATTAAGGATTGGAACATCTTTCACATGAGGAGTGGTTGACAGAGCTGGGACTGTTTAGCCTGGAGAGCGGAAGGCTTGATGGGGACAGGTCATATCATTGTATATAAATTCCTTGGAGGGGGGCTGGAAAAAGGAGGTGAAGAAGATGAAGTCAGGCTCTTTTCAGTGGTGCCCAGTGACAGACCAGAGGCAATGGGCACAAACTGAAACAGAGGAGATTCCCTGCAAACATCAGGAAACCCTTTCTTATTGTGAGGGTGACTGAGCCCTGACCTATGTTTCCCAGAGAGCTAGTGAAATCTCCATCCTTGCAGGTAGTCAAACTTCAACTGGGACTGGGCATGATCCTGAGCAACCTCCTCTAGCTGACCCTGCTTGAGTGGGGATTTGCACTAGGTGATCTTCCAGCCTCAGCCATCCTGTGACTCTGTGAAACACCTCCTGACAATAGCTAAGGGCCAGGAAATACTACCCATCCTCCACAAAAAAGAATGTTAATGGACTGAGTACAAGAGGACTCATTAACAAAGAATGTTAATGGACTGAGAGAGCTGGCAGATGTTATCGCTGGGCCGCTCTCTATCATCTTTGAAAAGTCATGGAGAACAGGAGAGGTGCCTGAGGATTGGAGGAAGGCCAACATCACTCCAGTCTTCAAAAAGGGCAAGAAGGAGGATCCTGGTAACTACCAGGATAGTAGTTAGTCTCACCTGTGTCCCTGGGAAGATAATGGAGAGACTCATTCTAGATGTCATCTCCAAACAAATTGAAGAACGGGGGGTTATTGGAAGTGGGCAACATGGGTTTACCAAGGGTAAATCATGTATGACCAATCTGATAGCCTTCTATGATGTTATAACAGGTTGGTTGGATGAGGGGAGGGCAGCAGATGTCATCTACCTTAACTTCAGCAAGACTTTTGACACTGTCTCCCATAGCATCCTCATTGGGAAACTGAGGAAGTGTGGGGTGGAAGAGGGGACAGTGAGGTGGATTGAAAACTGGCTGTGCGACAGGACCCAAAGGGTGATGATTAATGGAGCAGGTTCAAGCTGGATGCCTGTAACCAGTGGTGTCCCCCAGGGGTCAATACTTGGTCCAGTGCTGTTCAACATATTCATCAGTGACCTGGATGAGGGGACAGAGTGTATCCTCAGCAAGTTTGCTGATGATACCAAACTGGGAGGGGTGGCTGACACCCCAGAGGACCGTGCTGCCATCCAGCGGGATCTGGACAGGCTGGAGAGCTGGGCAAGGAAGAACCTCATGAGGTTCAACAGGGAAAAGTGTAGGGTCCTGCACCTGGGAAAGAAGAATGTTAGGCATCAATACAGGTTAGGCATGGACCTGCTGGGGACAAGCTCCGAAGAAAAGGATCTGGGGGTCCTGGTGGACAATAAAATGACAATGAGCAAACAGTGTGCTCTTGTAGCCAGGAGGGCCAACGGAATCCTGGGCTGCATAGGGAAGAGTGTGGCCAGCAGGTCAAGGGAGATCATTCTGCCCCTCTACTCTGCGCTGGTGAGGCCACAACTGGAATACTGTGTCCAGTTCTGGGCTCCCCAGTTCAAGAGGGACAGGGAACTACTGGAAAGAGTCCACCGTAGGGCTACAAAGATGATTCGAGGACTGGAGCATCTCCCTTATGAGGAGAGGCTGAGAGAGCTGGGACTCTTTAGTCTGGAGAAGGCTGAGGGGAGACCTTATTAATGCCTATAGGTATCTCAAGGGCGGACTGAAGGAGGAGGGAACCAGACTCTTTTCAGTAGTTGCCAGTGAGAGGACAAGGGGCAATGGGCACAAGTTGGAACATAAGGCGTTCCACTTGAATATGAGGAAAAACTTTTTCACAGTGAGGGTGACGGAGCCCTGGAACAGGCTGCCCAGGGAAGTTGTGGAGTCCCCTTCTTTGGAGACTTTCAAGACCCGCCTGGATGCAGTCCTGAGTGGCATGATCTGACATGATCTGGGTGGTCCTGCTTTAGCAGGGGAGTTGGACTAGATGATCTCTATGGTCCCTTCCAACTCTAAAAAATTCAGTGAAATTCAGTGAAACAAAAAAGCAGTAGTTCCTGGGTGTTAGCACTTTGTTAACATTAGGATAAGTATAAATCATTTTATGAGATTCTTAAGTGATAAGTAAGTATTTACTTTTAGCTGTAGTTTATTTAATTAATGGGAATTATCTCAAATTTTAAAAGAAATACATTGATTTAAAGACATTTCTACAGAAATCCCCAAACAGGTAAGATTTAGAACAGTTTATGACACATAGGATTTTCAAGATAAGAAATGTTTTAAATTTATGTGGATGAAATTATACTTATCTAAGCTTATAAATATGTTGCTAACAATTCCTGGTTAAATAACTCAATCACATCTTTTAAAGTATTTTAATAGTGCTTCTTTTTCTCTACTGAGTCAAATTAGAGAGATAAGTAATAGACAATAAAATAAAAATGTTATCCTGTTCCCTTCCCTCCTCCTCCCCACCACCCTCTGCCCTCAAAAAAACATATTCAAGTTTTGTATATATGGAAAAAACATGATCTTCTTAGAAAAGTTATACCAGATTTATTTAGTTCCCTAGATACATAATCTCCCTCATTACTGAAGGACACTCATTGCAGTCATAGTAAATATCAACATGAATGAAGCTTAAGTTTAAAGTTTAATAGGCTAAGCATTTTTTTTTTTCAGAAAAAAACAAAACAAAACAAAACAAAAACCACAAAACACCAAACTCTCATTAATTTCCTAGAAAGATTTTTTTACCTCTTTTATTTCAAAATATAAATAATAATGATGTATCTGATTTTCCCAATTACTACTAGGGAAAAAAAAAAAAAGGTTTGCTTTATCATTGAAAAGATACAGTGTCTTTTCATTCCTGGAAGGAAGTATCATAGTTAATTTATAGCCTTCACTCTCAAAGTATGAAACCTTGTCCATCCAGCTGCTTTTGGGTCTACTACAGATGGAGTCAACTGTGTCAATAATTTAGGACATTTTGTATTGTATTTTGTTAATGTTAGTTTTGACATGAGTCTTGAGAGTTTCATGCATCTGGGAAGAAAAATAAACCACTGAAGTAATTTATATGGTAAAATTCTATATTTTGTCTTTCCAGTGTGAAGGAAAACCTTGAAAAGTCTCAGGCTTAATGCATTTTTCCCTAGAAGTAGCCAACATTTCTCACTAAGCTAATACCTCTAATAATACTTTTATCAGTCTTTAAAATAATGCAGCCCTATTTTTGTTGTTTTATTTGTTTTATAAGGATGGATGCAATTCAAAATTGACAATTCCGTTGTCAGTTGCTTTGGGAGATGAGTTGGAGATATTTAAACTGTTAGGTACAACTATGTTCAATGAATGCACATGTACACACTAGGAAGAAGGGAATGGGTTCCCTCGGTGGATCAGACTTTTCAAGGTTTTCCTTCACAGATCTGTGAGAGTATGAGAGTATCTCACTCTTTCTGCAAAACCACTTTGCAGAAGTATCCTCTCTCTTGTATGTCTGCTTATGAAATATTTGGTACGCTTCTGGTAAAATTTTTCATTATAATTAGCAATTTTTCTATTGAATTTGAACTATACAGACCTTTCCTGGGAATAAAAAATGAGGGAAGCTAAACTCTTCTCGTAACACTTCTTGGCTTAGAAAGCTTTATACTCTGTAACAAATATAATAAGAAATCAGTTACACTGGTTTACGTTGTTATATTGTTAACTCCAGTAGCATTGTTATTGTATAGACTCAGGTTGTGTGTCCAAAGAAAGTTTGATACTATCAAGTACTACATATTCTCCCTAACTGCTTCATCAATAATTCTTTTTTTTGCTACTCATCAGTCATTTTTCACTTTTTTGTTTCCTTTCTTCATCTTCAAGATCACAATCCTTTTGCAGCAATCACTAGCAGGAAACTTTACTCACAGAAAATGTTATCCACTTTTCATTTTCCTGCACTTGTTCCTCCCTGATGCACCTTAATCCCTCCTTTTGGCTTACCCTCTAGGCACTCCATGCTCTTATACAAATGACCACAACTTCCTTAAACCACTCCATAATAACATTTGAACAATCCCCAAATGCTTTTTCCCTGCATCCCACAATAAGCCCTATACCTCTTTTGTCAGTAGCGCCCTTCAGTATGCAATGCTTTCTACGGGGAGTTGGTTGGCTCCCCTCAATGTGTTTCACACCACAGCAAGGAACTGCTCAGTCGTTGATGGTGTGAGGAGTCAGTGATTTGGGTGCTCTGCTTGCCCTCACCAGACTATGGAGTTTCCTCTGCCCATCACTGCTCCTTCAGTTCACCTGGGTCTCTGTGTGCACTATGATTAGCCCTGAGCAATATAAACTGAAAGTATGAGAGAAGAAGCTGATTGTAGATCAGCCTGAAGATGAGCATTGCCAGCACCTAGAAAATGCCTGTAGCTCTGCTGCATTAAGGAGTGGTTGTCAAACACATTGTCAGAAATGGGGTATCAACCCAGAAAAGATGCTTGATCAAAAACCTTGAGATATGTGTTTTCACAGCAT
Source organism: Tringa tobata (assembly GCA_033628505.1). Lineage (NCBI taxonomy): Eukaryota > Metazoa > Chordata > Aves > Charadriiformes > Scolopacidae > Tringa > Tringa tobata. The sequence continues at coordinate 6,507,869 of JAHREE010000480.1, forward strand.
ATTCCACCAAGTTAAGCTACAGTAAGGACCATCACTCTCTTCACAACATACTTCTGAAAGGGCAAGAGGTGTAAAAAATACTTGCCCTTTTTCAGATCTGCATCTCCCTGATCTTTTGGGCTCAGCCAACCACAAAGATATGGAGTAATACCTTCTCATAATTATGACTCTTGATTCAGCATCGGGCTGCTTCTGAAGACAAGCGTACACAAGAACTTGTCTTTGTCAGAAATGGAATTCTATAAGATGAGTAGTTCGGGGTTTGGTAGCATTTAAAATTATTATTTGTACTATATTTCATCAAAATCAAGTTTTATTGAAAATTTCAATTCCTCACATTCTTTGAAACAAATACTGATTTTAGAAATAAACATGCACAGAGCTAAAAGGTGAATTTAGTGAGTGAACATTAGCGTAAAAGCTTCCCACAGAAGCTTATTGGGCAAACAATTAATGGGAATGTATTAAGCAGATTATAGCAAACTTGTGAGTTAAAAACAGTCTCCCTATGCTAAAAACACCTCAGCCCAACCCAAACCTTTTAGTGTTTTACAGACTGGCTAGAAAACAGAATTTTGAGACTGGATTTCCTCTATACACACTCGCAATATGTGTGGGTGGCACAGGGTAGCTTTCTAAAAGCAGAGAAAAAAGATATTTTAATGCAAAAGAAAGGATGCAAGCACACTGCATAAGAATTTCTATTAAAAATTTAAATGTTTAACTGTTTATAATTCTAGTTATCATATTCTTTATCACCTCAAACCAATATGTAATCCAAAGGTCAAAGCCTGATATGTTACTTCCTAATGCATGTGTAAATTGCAATTTTTATCTTCAGACCTTTAGTTTTATTTTCACATCATGTCACTTCAAAAAGAAAAGTAGCAGCTCTACCTTTAGAAAGCAGAAAGAGAAATAGAAGAAATAAGAATGTTAGAATTAAGAAAATAATTCAGATGGCAAGATATTTTTGCAATGTTCTAGAACAATTAAATGAATGAGTTCTCTATACCAAACACTGCTATTTCTGTAAGGAATACAGTGTGATGAATAAACAAACATAACTGGTATGTAGATACAGTTTTCACAAAATAAGAAATACCTTGAGAATTGTAACATTCAAGAGACTGATATAGCTGCAACCAATGACTGTAAAATAACTGTGCAAGCATCAGTTATCAGTGTGATTGACCAGATAAATGATCTATGAGCCTAAAAATAATACAGAATTGAAGAACAGTGCAATAATTATAAGACCATTTTGTGTACTATTTCTATGAATAGGAATTTTCATGATTTTTTAGCTAAATTACCTTGATTTTTTTTAATATCTCCCATATAACTCAAATAGGATTTACAAAAAAAAATCCCTCATAAATTCAAAAAAAAAACCTATATTTTTTTTATCTATGAAGAGAAACAATTAAGTTAAACTCAAATTTAACAAAATTAGAGTGAGAGAGAAAGAGTGAAAATAAGACTGAGAACAACAATATAATGGTCACAGTAGCATTTATGTTCTATTCTTAACTTCACTGAAATGTTCCAAAGATCTCTCATTCATGTTCTTTCATACAAGATTCCATGGTCAACTATGCAAATGAAACAATGATTGTGGTACATAGACTGTCTAATCTTGATATTAAACAACAAAATCAATTAATCCCTGTCACTTCCTTGTATTTTTTTTTTTTCTGTATCCAAGGGAAGGGGGGGAGTACAACAGGACTGGACCAGACAAGAGCATAAAATCTTAGTACTAGGGTATTGATTTATAATTCGGTTAAGAGGATTATTTTTCACTCTATTTTTTTGAAATACAAGAATGACTAGCTTGGAACCTTTATTCACGGTGGATAGAGTATGTACATGTTCAAAGAGCAACAAAGGAAAAGAGTTCCTAACCTAGCTGAAAGCAAATTTATGAATCTATTTCTTTTTTTACTATATTGCAATGATCTTGGTAATCTCTTGGAAATTTACTGTTGCAAGTACATTTAGAGACATCTAAATATTTCTGTTCTAAGGTTTTTCAGCTTTTAAATTTTCTAATTAACTTATGTCACTCTAGGAATTTCTTTTCATATGATCTTCCACAAATTACTGCATCTCAATAATGTTATCAGTCAAGAAATTACATAGATTTGGCTTTGATTCAATTTTTAAAAATGAATGTCTGATAAAATATTTATATGGGAAAATCTTAAATTAGTGGGATTTGTCTACTTTTAGTAGCTCTGACAATCAATACATGAAATTCAGAAAAAAATCTGCACAGTAAATTCAGTGACTTGGGAATTGTGTTTGTATTAGTGAAGTAGAAATACAGAACAGTTGAAAATATATTTAAAACATTATTTTCTGCACTGACATGCCTTGTAGAGTCTTAATAAATGTTTGAAGAGTCTTATATAACAATATTTTATTGCAATTGAAGAAAAAAGATGACAATTTTTTATACAGAGTTAAGAAGTGATGAATATAAAAATAATAAAATACAGATTTTGATAATGTCACCACATTTTACTTATCTTGCATGAAAAGGTCAGAGTCAGAGTATTTTGTAAGACTCAAATGAAATCTCAAGACATATAGGGCAGAAAATTCACTAGTTACTCAGTTATATTAAAAGGTTACTAGTTCAAAGGCAGAAAACCTGTCTTTGGCTTTGATATGCCAAGTGCACTATCACAAGAGCTGTTCATATCTGAAGTTGCTCTTTAAACCTGTATTTTTATGGATATGTTAGGATAGTTTAAGACTATCAAGGAGATTAAAAAACACACCTTAAAATATAAAAAATGATTTTATAAACAAAAAAAACAGTATGCTTTTCCATGCCTTATATTTAAAACTCATTCTTCTGAAAGCTACTGTATCTGTCCTTACCCATATCTAACAACTGCAAACTATGTAAGAACTGGAAAGTAGGTTGAACTACTTTTTAATATCTGTATTTTGAAAAGTGGGTTGTGAAGTAGCAATCAAGCATTTAAATATTAGTTTTACAAACATATGTGTCACATAGATAGTAAAACATTTCCCTATAGGACTGTACTTAAATTAACTGAAAAGTTAATTTTTGGGAATAAAAACCTGTTGATTTTCTCATTATTAACATATTAAATATATATATATTTTTAATTTGCATAAAGGCACACCCTGTTTTGTCTTCTATTTTGCTTTGAAATAATTATTGTTTTTATTTGAGAAATGAACTGCTTCTACATCTATCTTGGGGATTTTTTTGTAAGCCAACAAATTGTGATAATGAGCTAGAGTTCTGATATGGTGTTAATACAACATCAAGTAACAAAATGCCAAAGGAAACTAAATCTTATATTTTATGACTAAAAGAGTAGCAAAGATAAAGTAAAGTATTTTTCATATGATGTACAGCAGATGAAATTCACGTTTTTGCATGGTGTCTGCAAGAACTTTATTGTTCCTAAGTCTTAACATGGGGTCATACAAATATCTTTTGGCACTTAGCACAGGAAACATATTCCACAAAGTGAAGATTTGCACTGTAATACAGTGCCTATTGTATTCTAAAAGCCACCGCCTGGACTTTTCAGTTCAAGAAGAGATTGTGCCACCCAAGCAGTGATGTCTGAGGAAGGAGTTTGGAGGTGAGAGAGGTGTTTCAGTCAATAGGGACACGATTCAGCTATGCAGAGACAAAGTATCTCCTGCATTGCACAGGATGGGCAGATGTGATGTAGGACCTGAGGAGTGCTACCTGAGATGCTTCAGCTACTGCTCCAGCAGAGTTTGGATCACAAGGTATTACTCAAGGAAATCACAGATCAATAAAATTATAGGCTTTCACTCTACCAAAACATATTCTGGTTTTGTGTATGAGAAATGCTTGTGGCAAACAGCTTGATTTCATCTGCCCTGACATTTCAGAGTCACTGGTAAAGTGCTTTCTCATTTGCCCAGCTCACTGGATACAGAGAAAAAAAAAAAATTGCAGGGGGAAGTAGGAGGTAAAAGTTGTCCTTTTACATCCCATAGTCTCTCCTTCCGCTTAATCACTCTACCCAAGATAGTAGCGGTCAGAAAATTAGTGATTGCAGTCAGAGCTAAGCAAATAGTCCTTCATTGACAGTACCTGAAATTGCCATAATAAAGCCAGTAGAAGAGGTGACAGAGAAAAATAGTTCTTCTACCTCACACTTGCCTAATAGTACTGTGATAGGACACAGTAGACATCAAAGGAGAAAGCTTCTCTCTTTTTCATGTTCCATTGATCTCTACTTTTTTTTTCTCCTATTCCCACTTGAAAGCTATAAAACTACCAGTGACATATTGTGCCACATAGCAGCCATATATTGTACATATAGCAGGTGCCTCCTGCGTCCATACTGTCCTACTCCATGTAAGTGCTCAAAAATGTTATCCAGATGAAAGCATTTATCAATCATCCAAGTCTGTAACATTTTATAGTTCATTTTGCTTATACAATAGTCAAAGCCATACAATTTTCTTTATGTTTGTTGGTTTTGTTGTATTTTATTCTTCTCTTATTAGAAAAAATATTTTTTTTAATTGTTGAATGATTACTCACTGACGAAGAAATAACTAAGGTTTACTAACTGTCCAACAGAGGCAAAGAAACCAATCAACCACAGTACTAGAATTGAAGCTCTTTTCCAACATGGGGTATATTCAGCCTACCGTGGTAGTAACTCCCACGAGAACAGAGAACTTCAAATCAGTTAGCTAGTTAATGAATTCTGGCAAACAAGTAGACAAAAATGCAATTCTGTATGTCAAAGCTGAGTGAAAAAAGCACAGTCCCACCAATGGAAATCACCTTTCTGTTAGGGTCAAGAATTTGGAAAAGTAAATTAATAACAAATTTCAAGTCATGGAAACCATAAAATCTGCCTAATATCAAACATTTTAGGAATAAGGAGTTTATGAATAATTAAACTACTAATAGTAATACAAAGGTTAATGTGGCTGGAAAGGTTAAACCAGACATTAAAAAATGGCACAGAGGGGGGTTTTTTGCAGCATTCATTTCCTGAAGCTGTAACTGAATAGACTATGTCAAAAGGCTACAATATAGTTTTCATCATTCTGTTACAATGGAAAACAAACGATTCAAATTTTATCTTCCTCATCCAGTTATAAATCAGAAGAAATTGCATGGAGTCAATGGAATTTCTCTGGGATAAAAATAGGGACACAATAATGATAGTCAAGACATTAATGGTTCAGATGAAATGGTATAGTGGAGAGAACAGATATTCCAGGAAGAAACGGAACATGAAATTTGAATTGTGGGTAGGTGAATGTATAAAAAAAATGACGGATGTCAAGTAAAATTTGAAAGCATATTCTCATCATATTTCGGGCTAATTTCTTTCATTTTTTCACTGGTCTTCTGTTTTCTCATGGTGTTATTTTTTTTCTAGAGGGATCCTGATCCACAGATCAGGATTTCTACCCTACAACATACAATGTGCTCACTCCCACAGTGATGGCCGCTGATCCTGTGCCACCACACAGACCTAGGGAACCAGGCGCTCACCTTGACCACTTGTGCCAGACCCAGCTGGTCTCCACTGCAGACTCAACCTGCTGCACTATGTCTGATATAGGAAGATGTGTTTCTGCCCCACACCCAAGGAACTAGTTTTTTAAACTATTTTTCACTTTCTGTATTAGACTGATAACCTAAGCCTCCAATGACTTTTCTAATCATGTAGCCTCAGTCCAATCTCTTTGACTTTCTCTGTCTCTAAATCCAAAGAGCAGTTGTCACCAGGCTTTCTATCACCCTCTGGTTTCCCTTCCCAAATTTCCTAAAACAGTGTGAGGTTATGCATTACACAATTTGTCTGATGTGTCTTTGTTTTCCAGATCATCTAGATTAATCTAGTCAGTTAGAGCTGGTCAGATGTAGTCAAGGTCTCCTTCATCGGGAAAGTACTTTTCGGTAAGTTTCAATCCATGACATTGTGACATTATAAATGGACCTTATGTCTACAGATGTATTTGTGAATGAAAAAAGTATGTGAATGCACATCTTTTGTTGTTGCCTTTTATACATATAATTTACACAGTATCTTTATTTTTAATATTTTCTCTTCTCCACTCTTCAAAAATATTTAAAGACAGAAATTTCTATTGTTTGTGTCACCTCTTAAAAATTCCTTTTAAAAAGTATTTTCAGCCTGAATTACTTGATTTTTATGTGAACAAATATTTAGGGAGGAGAGGTGCAATGTTTAACATGGGTAAACTCCTTTAAAATTAAGTTTCTATATCGGTCTGTCTGTATTTGGTTTGAATGAAGCTCCCACCCTATTCCCACCAAAAAAACTATTCTTACAAATAACAGAATCACATTTTATTCACGATTTATGATCATACAGTGTAAATAGTGTGAATAGGCTGCTTTCTATTACTCACGTATATGCTGTTAAAATCCTATGGTACAGGTTAATTTGAAAATCACACATGTAAGTATGTTGATGTTACAAACTGCAGCGGACATTTAAAAATGTGTGCTATTCATCAGCATTTTGTGCATTGTGATAACACTTATAAAAGTTCATTTCCTACAACTATTTTTGGAAAGTTAACTCTTTTATGATAGTAATTCAAAGGGGCTTATTTCATATATTTTCTTTTTAAAAAATAAATTACGATTAACTGGTAACCTTAAAAAAAAACCTAGCAAGCAAAGGCTATGACAAGAACAAGTCCTTACATTTGTTGTGGATGCTGAGAAGGTAGATCAAACATTAATGGAAATTTAAGGAATGAAAGGAGATAGAGGTTTTATCTGTCAGCTAATTTGAAAATGAGTGAATTTCTAATGTCGATTTCGCTCTAATTAAAGGTTTGTTAAATACTGAATTTTACTTTGTACGTATGTATCTACATACTTTATTATTTGTACTAAGTCAGCTATAGGTTCAAAAAAAGTTGAGTAATACAGAAAAACACAGCTCTAAATATTGAAAGGTGCAATGGAAAAAAAAAAAGAGGATGCTTTTTAGCAAAAAAATGTCTGTATTCTACCTTCTGTCTGTTCTGTATTTTATCATCCTGAACTGAAAAGAAATGCTAGCAGAAAATACTCTAGTTAATCTACAAATATAAGTATGCTATGGCTTTTCTATAGTTAAAATAACTATGTGTTCTAGCATATGTGCATAAATACAGATGGCGCTGTATTAGGGAAGGAAGGGGGAAGCGACTGTCAAGAATATGATTTGTTTTCTATAAGCAAACTTTAATAATTTAAAATAGACATCAAAGACTCGGTTAATGCAGAGGTATCAGCAAGTGCCCTAGGAAAGCTAGAGTAAAATATACAATTAGGTAAGTTACTACAGTAAGCATTGAAAGCTGAAGTCACAGAGAGAACGTTTCTCAGAAACAAGTGATAGGACCATACAAGCAATGTGCTTTGCCTCACTTGTTTCACTGATCTCTGTTACACCAAAGGATTTCAAGCACTAACTCCCAAGTCATGGCAGTCTGACTAGATGATGTGACGGCAGTTTCTCTAGCAGGAATTCTTATTTCAAAGAACAGTTATGTGATCTATATGATCAGGTTAGCTTCTGAAGAGATCAAAAACACATTAAAACCATGGGAGCTGAGGAAATCTGTTCTGGAGCAGAATTCTACAGAAGCCTGGTGCTCTGTAACTTTTATAGACAGGTTTTTTTGGCAAAATTATTGTCAACTTTATGTATATAAGACTTCCTTCATAAGGACTTTTGACTGTTGAAGGAATTGAAAAAGACTTTGTTTCGTCTCTGTTATTACAAAGATGAATAAGGGATAAACAAAACAGACAGAAGTGAATCAGAACTTTTTCATTTTATTCAGGATTATTTCCCCAGTGCTTTTAAAGAGGTATTCTTTGAATTTCCTAGTAAACTACATGCCCAAGAATTAAAATATATGCTATTATATGAAGATTTCTGAAAGTGTCAGAAGCTACCTTCCACCACTCTAATAATGCAGAACCATTGATCAGTAGAGTAAGTGAATAATTTGCTAATCAGTTTAGAGGCACTGACTTGCTTTAAATACTTCATCTTACCTAAGAAGGCCTAAGAAGAATATGTATTTGATAATCCTTTGGCTTCAATATCTATAGGAATTAAGAAAATACATATGGTGCATGAGAAAGCTTTTCCTTTCTTTTTTTCTCCACAATTATTTGAAAAAATAAAATTCATGCCACAAGTGCTCGCTTTTCTATTATGTACCTTAACTCACTTTGTTTGATCATTCTCTGAATCAAAGTGCATTTATTTAGTTTGTTTAACAGCTTTATGAGATAGCAATAAATAATACTTTATCTAGATCCTCACTTCAGCAAAATATTTCTGTTGTGTTGGATTCATTTAGCTTGTGAAAAAATTATGTGATTACTATTATCACCTAGGCTTACTCTTTAGTTCATAGAAAAAGTTATTCATCCAGTTTACACTGAACAGCTATTTTAGAAGACATGAGTGGTCCCCACTGATTACAGAGAAAAAATAGACTAAGATTAAAAACCTAACTTATAAATTTACCCAGATGGCTACAGTTAGTTGGGACATAAACACCATTTGTTAACTTCAACTGAAATCCATGCCGTTTCTTTGCTGCATAAAATTATCTGTATACATTTCTATACCCTCTCTGAGCCTTGCCAGGTACAGGGATGAGGAGGAGCAAGGCCTGGGCATTTGACCCAGGCTGGCCAACAGGATTATTACATACCAAGAACGTAACATTCAATGTAAATTAGAAAAGTTTTCTGCGTAGTTCTCTCACTTGACGGCAGTGGTCCAGAGAACTCCTTGCCCCAGTGCTGGACCCCTGAGGTTTTCCTTTCCTTGCAAAGCCATTGCGCTCACAGTGTCCGATGCTTATTGTCCACTGCTTCCTACTGAGTGCACAGCTTCCTACTGATATAATTGGCTGAGTACAACTCTTGTATATCTTATATGAGTATCGGGATTAATATAGGTTCTTTAGTATTACTGTTAATTATTTAGTCTTAGTCTATTAAATCTATTTATATTTCAACCCTCAAGTTTATTTGTGTTCCCTGATTCCCCTTTCCGGGTGAGGAAGGTTCATCGGGTGATAGAATAATTGTCTAGAAGACAATAAATACTTACGGGTTTTCTCAAACCATAACAGTGTGATATTGCCTTTCCTTCAGTCACTTTGGGTTTCCCCTGACTGCCATGGCTTTTCAAACATGATGAAAAGTGGCTTAGTGACTACATCTGCCAATTCCCTCATGACCCTGGGATGTGTCTTATTAGGTTCCATGGTATTGTGTATGTTCAGGTTCCTCATGTGGTCTCAAATCTGTTTTTCTCAGATTAGGTTGGACTAGATGATCTAAAATGTCCCTTCCAATTTAGGCAATTCTATGATTCTCCTACAATGGGAGGGTCTTTGTTCCCCCAGTCCCTGCCTTGAGGTTAAGGACTTAACAGATGTGGGAAATGCAATTGCTAATGAAAAATTAAGGGAAAAAGTCATTAAGTAACTCAGCCTTCTCCATGTTAGTTTTTCTTACTTCAGCTGTTTTATAGATTGGGGGAGTATATTTTCCTCTTCTGAGCAATGAAACTGTAGAAACCCATCTTATAACTCTTTACATTCCTTGACAAATTCAGCTCCAACTGTGCCTTAGCTTTCCTGATCCCATCCCTACACACCTGGACAGTGTTCCAGTATTCTTCCTTGGATACTTATCTCTGATTCTACTGTACATTTCCTTCTTACACTTTAGCTTGACAGGAAGGTCCTTACTCAACCATACTGGTCTTCTGCCTTCCCTGCCTGATTTTCTCTCTGAATCAAGAGTTCCCAGGCTCTAAAAAAGATGTCCTGAAAGAGGTGTCAGCTGTTCTGCTCCTTTACCATTGAGGGCAGTCTCCCAGGGGGTCTTAGCCACTAATTCCTTAAAAAAATGAAAGTTCCTTTACCTAAAATTCGAAGTCCTGACTCTACTCTTCACCTGTCCCATATCCTTCAAGACTGAATTCCACCAGGACATGTTCATTGTAGACCAAGCTGACAGCAACCTTGACCTTTCTAATTAGTTAATCTGTGCTAGTAAGCAATAAATCTAGCAATTCTTCTCCTCTAATTGGGCTATCTACCACCTGGATTAAGAAATTATCCTCAACACACTCCAAGAGTCTCCTGAACTGATTTCAGCTTGCTATGTTGCCATATTTATACCATCCTTCATGTTTTCATCCAAACCCCTTTACATAGCAGGGCATTGTTAGTAATTTTTTGCTCTTAGTAGAAATAAAAACTGCATATATTTATGAATAATGAACTCCTCAAATATAGCCTGGATTCTGTGAGGATAAAATGTCAAAAGGCACTTTTTTCCCTCCAATATCAAGCAGGTGCTGAACATTGACATCAATTTTTCACCTCTTTAAATATTTCTGCTTCACAGAAGAAAGAAACAAAGATAACAAGGCACAGAAGTGTGACATTACATATAGTGTCCCCGTAGTGTTCAGAGAAACACATATGAACCTAAAGATATAGAAAATGTTTTCAGGTTTTAAACATCTTGATGTGACTTAACTGTAGTTACTTTGTCGCTCTGCAGAGAGAAAAGTGTTCATAAAAAACACATAATTGATATCATCCTGGCAAATAAAACCTGTTCATCTTGAGATATGCCAGATACGATAGCCTGACAATGGAAAAATATAAATTAAAAAAAAAAAAAAACAAAAAAACAAAACAAAAACAAGCCAACACAAAAATCCAAAAAAATGTCTATTTCTTTATACCCATGTGCATATCTATTAATACATATGTACTTAGACAAATACCCAAAAAAGATATAAAGAATTGAACTCAATAATAGATTTCATATGAGTAAATATCATTATTTAATATAGTGATGACATCTTATTTTAGGTGGAATGTATTCAAGAATCTTAGTGCTATAGCTTAGATAACATCTTGGTAAATAAGAGGCAGCTGTCCATGCAGAACAAAAGCTGGGACATACCAATTAGATCAGCAGAGAGTGAAATTCAGTGTGTGTGTAGTTTCGTAAGTATTTATTGATGAATGAGTGAATGTGACCTTTTAAAATGTGGACATTGCCTCTTCATTAATGCCTTCCAACCCTGCAGGTCAACTTGGATATAATTTTTAATATCATCCCCCTTTAATCACACTGTATAGCAGTATTGTTGTTATTAAAAACATTACAACAAATTCTGACTTTGAATTCAGGTGTGTACCATGGAAGATAATGGATTACATGGCATACACCTGAAGTTGTCCTGGCATGCTTTAAACCATATTCGAAGAGCACTGATCTACACAAGCACTTTATCTTCACTATATTTAATCAGCATATAGCTAGCACATAATAGGCATCTAACAGTATTTAACTCTGTTTTAAACCCTTTAAGGCTCTGAGGTAAAAGACTCTGAAACTCTTCTCTTCATATCAAACCAATGGATATCTCTTACCAACTGCCTTTCTTGCCGGTTTGTCATTGGTGGAATTTTTTTCTTAGTCTTAAAAGGTTGAAAGATCAAATGCTACATTTAGTGAGTTTACCACACACGAATCTGAATCTGTTCCACTCTGGTGGCAGGGCTGCAAGGAAAGGAATTATTTCTTTCTCTTTGACATTTCTAATGTACCGTGATATAACATTCAGATACAAAATTAAGAGAGAAACTGAATGACTTTTCTTCATTTTCTAATCTTCAATTTGATCACACAAGACTTCTTTCCTCTTATGAATTTCCTTTTGTTTTTAGAATATTCTATGTATTTTGCTTTTTATTACCAAAGTGAATATTTTCTTCTCATTACTGTTGGCTGGAGGGATGACAGCTGAAGGAATTTCTGAACTGATGCCAAGTGCTAACTTTAAAAGACTTGCTTAAGGTCTAAGAATTTCCAGAAAGACCAAAGTATAAGAGAAGATCTTCCAGGACTGCAAAGTAGATATTCATTTTGCTCACATCTTAATGGTGAAATATCTCCCACAGGAAAGTGGAAGATATAGGTAAAATTCTTCTTTAAAGTATTAAAAACAAGGAATTGAGTTTTCTAGGAATTTGTTCTTTCAAAGGTGAGTATTCTTGCCATTGATTAGATAGTGTGCAGTGAGGCTATATCACTTAATTTGCAACTATAGTTTATGTTAAATGCTCAAGTGCTCACTTTTTCAGAATGGAAAACAGTGAGAAACCGATTCTCTGATGTGATCACTGACAGTTGTGGCCTAATGAATACAACACTCCAAAATAATTAAGCATTTTACAAAACATTGAAAACTTAACTAACTGTGATTAAAAAAAAAAAAAAAAAAGCCACTAAATAGCAGTTTAAGAACACTGAGATGCTGTGTATCAAGCATTGGGATACAACCTGTAAAGACTAGGGGAACTCAGCTTGTGTGCATGAATACAAAAAAGAGAATAGGGAATGAATCACAAGTGTTTAGTAATGACTAAGGAGAGTCTAGGTCATCATATACCACCTAATCTTCACTAGGTATGTTATCAGTATATTTTTGTTAATTCTGTTCAAAGAAGTTAATTGCTTTTCAGTCTGTGACTTCTTTTTAATCTCTGGAGTCTTCATTAGGGAATAGTATTTTTTAAAAAAGAGAAGGTGTCAAAAAAATATTTGAAGTACTTTGCCATATAGCTTTGGTTAAGAAAAAGAACTTGGCACAAGGCAATTTTTTACTACTTTTGAAATGTTGCTACTTTGAGGAGGAAAAGAAAAACACGAAGTTTCCCTCTTCGCAGACATCAGTTATCTCCCAAAATAAAAACATTTTTTAAATGTGTCTTTTGAATGATCACTGCACTCATTTTCTCCTAACATGAAAGTAAATAGTCTTTCTTCAGAAGTTAGATGTTCCAGCCCTCTTATCTTTTACACATCCTCCTCCTGGAACCATTTAAAAAGGTCCATGTCTTTCTTGTACCAGGGATCCCAGAGCTTGACGCTCTCAAAAGAGCCATGCTTCTTTTGATGCATCCCAGGATGTAATTGGCTTTCTAGGCTGCAAGTACACCTTAGAGTCTCAAATGCAAGTGTTCATCCACCAGCATCCCCAAATCTTTCTCCACAGGTCTGCTCTCAGTCCATTCTTTTGCCAGCTGGTATTGACGCTGGGGATTGCCCCAACTCACATGCAGGACTTCACACTGTGTCTTGTTGATCTTCGTGTTGTTCACGTGCATGTACTCCTCAAGTGTGGTGTCATGGTTCAGGCCAGGTTGTCCAATGGCAAGACAACAGATGCTCTCCCCCACCTCTCACTCCAAGGAGAGGAAGAAGAGAGATAAAGAGATTTATGAGTTTAGAAAAAAAATCAGTACTTCAATGAAATATTAATAATAAAACAATAAGGAAATAATGAAACAGATGCTATACGTATACATGTATACAAACCATCTCAAGCTCCCAGGGAGATGTCACCAGCAGGCACTGGGGGAGTTCCAGACTGGGCTTAGTGATGGATGGGACCAGGATTCTGGAACACACTGAATGGGATCACAAGTAGATAAAGTATTCCTTAGATACCACTCATAGAAGAGATCCATTAAAGAAAGTAGCCATTAAGAAAAAAAGTGACCTTTTGATCCCTCAGCTTTTATACTGGGTGTGTCAGCTAGGATAGAATACCCTATTGGTCAGTATTTGGGTCACCTGTTCTGTCCCCTTCTCCCCACAGGTGCAACCCCTCCATGGAGTAAACAACCAAGTCAGCTGACCCTGGTTGCCACAGCTACAAGTATAAGCAAGAGCATCTCTCACTGAACAGAAAGTTGGCTCTGCTCCACCCAATGCCAGGATAGGTTGGCACAATATATAGGTTGTTCAGGCACTGCTTTTCTGGCTGCTTTTGAATAACTGTGTACTCCAAATAAAAGCTTCTGGCCGTTATGTGTTTTATGTTTGGAAGTACTTTGCAGGCTACACAGAATACACATAGAAAATAGATTTAGTATTTGCATTAGTCTTTTTGGGGGGTAAGTGCAGGTATTTTCTTGTGTTGAACAATACTATAGATTAGTATGGTTTTGGTTTTGTTTGGTTGGGTTTTTTTGCTAAAAGAATTATTGTCATTTGTAATTTGGCAAAGGAATTTGGATCAAGAAGATGAAAGAAGAATTTAGAGATGGATACATCTGAAATGTTCCTCCAAGCTGTACTTCACCTTTTTCTGTTTACTCATGTGTAATGTATGAAGAATTCCTTTGTTATTAGAATGGATTTCAACACATATCTTATCTCAAATATCAACTGCCAATGATATATTCTTTTGGTTCCTGAATTCATAGCCTGCATCACCATATTTTCATTTAATAACTTCTTCAATGGTTGTGCAGTTACCCAAATTTTACTCAAATTTAGTCCAATTTTTTGTACTTTTTTCAAGTACATTTTTGAACTACCTACTTAACTGTTCAAATTGTATTTCAGATAACATCAGCTAGGCTAACTGAAGGGTTGAAGTGGGCTTCAATAGGGCATTAGACTAATCAGTTGTATTTTTCTATGAAATAGAGAAAAAATAATTATACTCTAAGAAATACTTTTCTAAATCTCAAGCGGATGAAGAAAATACATGAGTAGATGTTACTGTATTTCAGATAACATGCAGTATTTTCAGCCCAGGGTTTCTATTAATAAATATTCATGCATACATGCATGCTTGGGTCTATCTGTAGGAGCATACAAGTAAATTATAAAAAAAATATTCAGTTTTATTTTTAAATATATCTAAATTACAAACCATATAATTAATATATATATGCATGCGCATGTACATGTGTATACCAGTATCCACCAATGCACTTAAGTGTACACATAAGTATATATATTCTACATACACATGCATTTGATATAGGTATATATTTATATGTACCACTATAGACCTTAGAAACTCATTCTTCTCTCTCAGCAGTGCTATTGTCCTAGATTACTCCTGAAATAGATCAAGAGATTTTCCATGTAAGATATGAAGAGATAAAAGGATATTCAAAAGAAAATCCAAACCATTTCCGGGGAAAAAAATACTACAAGCATTTGAAAAGAAAACTGATTCTGAATAAAATATGTATAAAAAGTATCAGTTTAGATCTTCCAAAATAGCATAAATAGCTCAGGAAGAGATGAGAAGCTTAACCTTTATTCTGACGTGATAAGGATCGGATAGGGAAATTCACCCTGAATGCTACTCTTAATGCTAGAATCTCACCACTCATTTGCTTTGTTTCTCCAAAACGCAAGAGGAGCAAGAACAAAAAATGCTTTGGTAGCAGTCATTTCACATCTGTTCCTGTACAGTGAAGGAATGAAATATAACAGCATAACCAACAGAAGGAGTTAGTTCAGATAATTGGAAGATATTTTTCCAAAGCCAACAGCACAGCAAGATATGTAGAAATAAAATTTTACCCAAAGTACACATCCTGAAAGAAATGAAGCTTTCCTCTGCTTAAGCTGACTAAAGAAGACAGTTCTGAGGATGTAAAAATGGAAAGAGAAGTTCTGTATACCCTTTCATTTCTTAACACATCTTCAGTTTCAGAGGCAGCTCCAAATGAGCTTAAAAAAGAGAAACCAAAGGCAGCTGGATGCAATATTGTCAAGGGATAAAGAATGCAATGACTAAAGCAACTGCAGGAATGCAGCAAGCCCTTTTTGAATGTTTTGAATTGCTACTCACAGTAGTCATTTTAGGTCTTGTAAATACTTTATAGTACTGGGTATAAAACTTTTATATTTTATCTTTGACTTGGTAGTCCAGCATTGTTGTTCATCTATAGTAGAAAAATTTTTACTATTCCATATTTCTAGAAATGCCCATCACTGGTAATTTAATTACAAGGAAGAAGCAAGAAAAAAAATATCCCATGTCATGAAGTTACACCTTAAGCAATGCTCATGCCACATGCTGCGAGCTAATTACTTTCTCGTGTAGGAAACTTAGCAGTACAGTATGGTAGGAAATAGCTATTCTATGACTCTCAGGTTTCAGTCTACAGAATAACTGTACATTTCACAAACAGCAATATTAGAAAGTTTCCCCTCACTGCTCAGTCAATGAATTTTTAAATAATTACTGAATGCAAGGATCTAGAATAAATAAGAGGAAAGCTGAAAGGTGAATGAAAGACAAAAATGAAAGGGATAAGAGAATACAGATTCCCTCACCTAAGCAACTATTAAAACATAAAGAGAAGGCTGAGGAAAAGACAAATGTGGCAGCAGATGCAAAACATCATGTATCTTATTAATTGTTCCTAGTAAAAGCCTTCTCCAGAGCTAAGTGTGCATTACTAATTTTATAGCAAAACTTTAACAAGAATGTTGTAATAATCCCCAAATCAAGCACTACCAAATCAGGAAAGACCCCAAGTTATGGTTCAGTTTATGTCCAACTATTATCAGAGTGACAAGGGTTAATTTTCTCAGTTAATTTTCTCAGTCATAGCTCCTTGCCCTAATAACATGGTACATATACAAATAAAAATCTTTAACATTAAAATTTGATGGCTTGCTTAATTTTTAAGATATGCATGGAATTTATTTTTTTTTCTCCTCTCTTTTCAGTATGTTTAAAATCTTGTGTCAAAATTTTTGTTAGTAACTACAGAGAAGTAGTACATAATCCTTAAAACAAAGTGTTCTTATCTTGTTGGTGGTTCCCTTCTTACCAAACAACAGGGAAGGGTAGAGTGACTTTGTGTTTCTCCAGGAGCTCCTTGGAATGGCCACTGAGAATCCAATAGAAGCAGGTGCTCCTCATGGAAATCCTACTCTACTAATGATGAATTGTTCTTCTTAGCTATGGAAATACAAAGCACAGCAAACTGTAGCTTTTTTTTTTTTTTGAACTTGGATGTTTTCCTAAGCCATTTTCTAAACAGCAGGTGTATGGCCTCAACCTGCCACATGTGAAATCAGAGAGAATTATCTAACATAAAGGGAATTCTCTGATGATCATTTTAATCCAGTTTTCTATCCCTCCATACTTCAGAGAACTATGTGGGGGTCCTACCTAATTAGTGAATCTAATCCTGACTGTTTAGCATTGTGCTGATTCATGTATATTCTTACATAATATAAGTTTGCCCTAATGAGAAACCCCACAAAATAATGTCAGATTATAATGGGATTCATTCTCTGATGTTAGAGACTGAATCAGCTTTCCAATATTTTTTTCATTCCCCTACTAAGGAAGAATGTCTACCTCATATCTATTTACTTCAGACCTGAGCTTCAAATGATCGTGGTGTAGCAGTATTTCTGTCACCCTCCATACGAATTATAAAAAGACAAGCTTAACCTTCACTGGATTTCAGGGCTCAAGAGGAAGATTTTTGTAAAATAGTTAGGAGCCAGAAAAAAATCTTGTAGCTGAGAGAGAGCTGTAGCAAAATATGGAAAAAAAAAAAAAAGAACAAGTTTAGACATCACATTTCTCTTCCTGCATTTTCTTTAGATGTATCTCCAGAGCTGTATAAAATCACATTTTCATATGTTTTACCAGAAACACCTAGTCTGCTTAGTGCTTTCATGGTTTAATCATTTTAACTTCACCAATCAAAACCGCCTGGGCCTCATTTTCTGTGAGGAATTACTTTAAAACCATATTGTAAATCTTAAATTTGTGCATATCCCTTTGTAAAATTCATCTGCACTTAAAGAAAAAAAGACCATTTTTCATAATTTTTACAACAGTGAGACAAGATTTCTATGAAATTGGCTTATATTTGTAAAATAAGAGCAGGAGAGGAACTAATGTTGAATTTTGAGTAATTTTTCATTCCATTATGTATATCATAGTATTAGAAAAGCGCAAAGTACTAATGATTTCTGCATATGCATTACTTGAAAGTAAGCTGTTCTGCTCAGAGAAGCTTGGTCAAGGACTTATTTAATAATACTAAATAGTATTTATGAAGGATATATCTTTGTTCAGACATTCATTTAACCAATGTTCCATTGCAAAGCAGACTTGTTTCCTTCATGAACCTAATTAGATTTTTTAACAGGCAAACAAAATCTCAGGCATAATAATGTTGTCTTCTTGAGCAACTAGCTGTAACTCTGTTAACAGAGTGCACGGTGGCATTGTACAATGCCAGTAGCTCATTACATTCCTATGGCCATTGCAGTGGGAAGCAGAGAGTTTGTTAACATCAAGCACTGAAAGCACTTCTAGTAGGAAGGAGTGATTCTGCTTGAGAGGCATGAAAAGCAATTTTCTACAATGAAAGAACAGAATTTGGACTGGATTTCCCAACAGATCCATGAGAATTCAGTTCTCTCAATGCAACAGGGTGCTTCCTATCAAATCACTCAGAAGAATTTGGCCAGGGGCAACTTATGAAATCCAGCAGCAGTATGACATGTTGACAGGTTGTGCCCTGGAGACAGAACATGTGAAAATTACGTAGAGAAAACATGCTTCAAAATAAAAACAGAGAGTCTCAGACGAATGCTTCAATGAACTGCTTTTATGCTTTAATGCATGGTTAAGACTGTTGCTGAATAATGACCTTTACAAATTTATCCATAAGCAGGAGCTGTATATAACTCTTTCATGAATAGGAAAAAAAAACTTGACACTACTGTAATATGGGCTGGCCGCTCAGAAGAAGGGAGAAAATAACTAATACTCATTCCAGTTTCATATAAGGAAAATGAACCCCCTCACTTATTCTCATATTTAGATGCCATATTCATACACACTTTTTCAACTGATTTTCCCCATAAATTTTGTACCTTGAGAAATTATTGTTATGTTAATAAATTTAATACAATCAAGTTTGGCCTTCCTCTTCACTGCACAGTCTGTGTTATATGTGGCACGGAACTCAAACAAAGGAAAAGGATTTTCATTTATAGTATCAGACTTCAGCAAGCTGAAGATCTGTACACAACCCTAACATTTTTACATTGTCATTGTGCAGTGGGTTATATCACACCTTGATATTTCTATTTCCTCTCAGTCATGAAAGATTTCTCAGTGTTGTTAAACATGAATGCAGAGCTAAGGGCAGAACAATACAGGTAAGGGAGCGCACAGTCCTGAGTGTGTAAGGTCAAATGTGCTTACATATAAGAATTAATTGGTCATCTCTTATAGGAATTTTTGAATGACTTATACAACGTGTTCTAAGAAGAACACAAACTCTTGACAGGCAAAAGCCAAAACAAAATCTGAATACCTGGATAATTTTTTTGTGTTCTCAGGACCTTAAAAAATAAGGGGTAGACAAGCTTATCCATTTTGGAATTAGGTGATCATCTGTTTGGGATTTTTTTTTTCCTCCAAGGGACTGAAAAAGGAAATATTGGATTAGTTTCCCTGGAGGAAGTTTATTTTTGTGCACAGAATCAGTTAAGGAGACAGGCTTTAAATTAAGCCTTCAAATTTTGGGTGATATGGGACATCAACAGGGGACAGTACTTGACTTGGCTTCCTACATTAGTAGGAATTCCTCCCTTCTTAAACTGAATTGAAGACCAACCTGAGTATAAATCCTAACACAGAGAGCCAGGAAATTTGTTTTAGGCAAGCTTGGGATTTATATGTCTTTTGTTGTTGACCTCTATTATATAGCTTATGTTGTCTCTCTAAAAGATACTGAGTGATTCATAGATTTCCTTCAGGGAATCTTTGCCCTCATCTTCTTCAAAGATATATCTATCTGTGCAGAATGGTAAATCCCCTTGGTGGAATGAATTGTTGAATTTTATGCTTTGGCATAAAATGACAAAAATGACAAGTTCTAATTACCCACGTACCTTCAAAAAAAATAGCATCCTTAATTGGTGGGTTATATTAATCCATTTCTTATAAAACTAGTAGACAAAACTGTTTTTTTCTTACATCATTTAAAAGGCACAATAAAGTCAACAAAAAACCCCAATTCTGAGCTGGATGTCCCAGGATGTAACTAGATAAAGTAGCATTAATTTCAGTCTGTTTTTAAGTGATGACACATTCACGTTGTCTAATCTTTTTTTTTTCTCTTTTCCCCACATTCCACAAAGACCCTTTCTTTTTAATTCATTTCTGTAGCTAGTAAACTGGACATTTCCAGTAAAAATATTTGTGCTTAGGGAATAATAATTAAAGATCTATCCACAGTGGCAATAACTGTCTAGGGTTGCTCTCCTGGAGAGTTTTCTTTTGACAGAATGGTTCTAATTAGTTCTCTTCAATATATACAGAAAAATTGTTTAAGAAGATGCTTAAGGAAAACAGACATTTATCTTTCCCTTGTGAGAAGATAACACTACACAGTCTTTTAGTTTATTTTTAAAAATTAAATTAGTAGTGAATCCACAGTTTCTAAATGTGTTTAAAGCAAAATTAAAAAAAAAAAATATAATGACTGGGATATGAGATGAACTGGATCACTGAATGTTTACTGCTTTACTACTATGCTTCTTCCCCTTTGTGAGGAAGCTGACTGTAGGAGCCCCAAGAACATCGCTCCATAGCTTTGTGGCCCTGCTCATCTCCCTTTTTGGAGTGCAGCAGGATACAGAGTTTGGCTAACACCATGCAATATGATTCCAACAGGATAAACACATGTTACTACAAAGCAAAGGTAAGAGATCAATTACAATCACATTTCTTTTAAAAGGAAAGGATGTAACTTTAGAAAAGATTTGGTTAGTGACCATTTTGGTTTAACGTTGGGAAAAGGTGAGCAGGCTTAGAGTTCCTGACTACGTAAATTGTATTAAGAATTGATATTGCAGTCAGAAAAATGCATCCCAAAATGCTTTTAAAAGCAGTCTTATGACAAAGGGATGAGCTGTAGCACACTGTTTTCACTTGGAGTGAGTTGACTGGCCTGTCCAGATACCTAGTATGATCAGAGAAAAACAAATGTTTAGCTAGATGGAGAAAAGTGTCAGTCCTTGACAAACCACTCCAGCAACTCTAAGCAATTTTCTTTCATAGGAAACATATAGTGTAGGTCTTTTAATATCCTCTAGAAAGAACATAATGTCCTCAATAAGTCACAGTCAGACAAGTTTTGCAGGAGCTGATTTAGAAATAAATTTATTCCTCAAAATGTGATGATAAAATCTTCATGCCACAGAAATGGGTATAAGACCTGAGGGGGAAAGATGAAATGTCCCCTCTCAAATAAGGCTAGATAGCTGTTTGGTGCACTATCGTGCAAGCACCCTAACCTCTCGCACGAAAAGTACCTTGAAATTAAATTTTCACACATGAGCAATGAACTAACTAACTAACTAAACAAATGAAAAAAAAAAAAAAAGACCATATGAATAGAAATATGCAGCTTTGGTAACTTTCTGTCTAGTAGACACAAACTCATTCTCATTCTTAGTTGTAATCTGCTGATAAATTTTATAAACTCAGATGCCACTTGTCTATTGATGCCTACATTTTATTTAGAGGGCACCCTGCAAACCTGGAATACGCTTCCAATGCAGAGCCAGTCCTTTGACTTTGTGGGCCTGCTGGTGAAAATAGGTGAAAATAACTACAAAATCTAGCAAAGTGCATAGGAAAAGAGAGCTATTAAAAAGCATCACCAACCATCTATTCTGCAGGTGCTAAATGCCACTCAGATGAAACCAAATGCAAACAAATTATAGAAAACAGCATTTTCATAATTGTAGAAGAGACATTTACCTCATAACTATACAATGGAAACATAAAACATAAAAGCACAAAGAAGAATTAAATCTGATAAAAGTTTATTAATTAATTTTTAAAATGTTAAGTGATGGAAGAGTATGGCTCATGCTCTTCTAAAGATGTGTTCTGAAGTCACACATCCTTCTTCAGCGGCCCAGGACCCCTCCTGCCCAGCTGCTGGAGCCCAGCCCAGTGCTCAAGGACACAAGGTCTCTGCCTGGGCTGAGGGACATGGCTACCACTTTCTCACTTGCAATTTTGGCAAGTAACAAAGCTGAGCACATATCCCAGAGACATGGATATGGACATGGACCCACAGACATAGACACACTCTATGACACACGGTATGTCAGCCGGTCTCAGACTGCAACAGACAAGATCCTGCCTTCAACAGAACCTATGGCCAGGACTCACATCAGACACAAGCATAGCCAGCCACCTCACTTCTCCTTCTCCTCTTTGGCTGGTAGAGACTGAAGGACACCAGTGCAAACATACATAGGCACATCCACACACACGCGTATGCTCCCTGGTCACAAGAACACACACACTTGTGGATCTTCCAAGTACTGGCATGGTCAGGTTTTAATTCCACACTCTACATATCCTTACCAATTAGTGCATCTGACCAGGGTTGCTCTCGTCACTACCTCTCTTACCATCTCTTGGTCAGGTGTATACTTCCATAGGGTCTTGCTTATAGATTCCTCCATTTCTTTCAATGCATTGAAAAGACCCTTGTCCACTGAGAAAGACCTTGACCAGACACCCCTAAAGGAAAATTCAGTTTCTTCCCATGTATCTCTACACCATCCATCAGTAACTTCGTGTACAAAATCCTTAAGTATGAATTTACGCCTAAATATCGGGGTGCACAGGTTTTACTGGATAGCAGACATCATGTAGATTATCTATTCACTCAGAGACCCAGTGGAGAGAAGGTGGTGTACTATCATTTTATACCCCATTGTATAACTCTCCTGGTTTAAGAAATGTAGTCACTTTCATTATTCTTACATGGAATTATATTAAAGAAGGACAGCTGTTATTTCAACAACTGAAAAAATTACACATGGAATATATCAAAACAGAATATATCTGATGGCTAGCCAAGATGCCCGAGGTGTTACAAATTAGACAATCTAGAGTTCACTTCTGAATTCATCATCAAACTGAAAGATTCAATAAAACCTGCCTTAAGGAAGCAAATCTACTAGAAGCCACATTTCATGAAGTTGAAGAAATATGTTTCTTTTAGTAAATATCAGGAGTAGAAAAATACCATTTCTTGAATTATAACAATTTCAAGAGCTCTTTTTCTTGTGGAAATTGATTGACAATTAGGAACGGCAAGAACCAAAGTCAGTTAGCAATTTGATTGATCTTTAATTTAAGACGAAGGAGTTTTTTTCAAGTCTTCACCTGTTTTTACAGTAGCTGATATGATAAGAGAAATTTATCATGAGGCTTCTTGGTTGGATCAGTTATTAGTATACATTTCTTACAAAATAACATAAATAGACATTATGTCAATCATCAATTTTTTTCTATGTAGCTATCCATGCTGACAAGAATGCAGGAAAGATATATTTTTATCCTCATCCCCCCTTGTACACATTCATACATGCGCTTTTTTTTTTTTTTTTTATACAGAATGTCAGACCCAGGTTTTATTTTCTTTTCAACTACTCAGTACTATAAATGTTATATGAACCACTACTGAAATCAAATAAAGCATTATTATGTTAACATCAGATAAAGAGATTTGACACAATTGATCTTGCAGTTGTGCTAGCCTTACTTTAATGTTATACTATCACTTTTACTCTCCATTCTTCCTCCTCCAAATCAAAAAATCTAAGCCTTTCCATCATTTCACTGAATAAAGCCTTTTACCCCATCCTCCTCACGAGTGAAAGTTTGATTTACTATTTAAATTTTGCCTAGTTCTGAAATATCACTTTAAAATGTTAGATGCAGCATTTAATGTATGGATGAATTACTGACATAATAATGAAACTGTAACATTTTCCATATTGCTGTATGATGTTTGTCTCTTTCTTAACAGTGTCAACACCCTGTTCATGCTTTCAATGAGTCTTGCTTGCTGAATAGGGTTTTTCAATGGACTACTGTGGTACCACCATTCTCTCTAGGAAGGATACAATCCCATCATTATGTCTGAATAATTTAACTTGTTAGTGCCAATGTGCATAGTCTGCTGGCTCATATTATTGTGAGTGACCTCTTTCAGCGCATAACAACAAATTTATTTGTAAAGCATATTTCATTCTGTCTTAACATGTTTTTTCAACAGCAGCTATATGCACCAAAAATACAATATTCATCCCTAGCTGTTCTAACACTTGAATTTAGAATTGTGAACATGTTAACAATTGATATTTCAATTCTCTTTCAGGTATGATTCTAGTCTAGAGATGTAGTTGCAATTCTGATATAACTGAATTTTCTCACAAGGTCATGGAACAAAATTGAGCCAAATGATTGCTGAGCAAATAAAATTACATATAATACAAAATTACTTGCAAGAGCATGCATATTTTTAATATTATTGTGAATATCAATGCATAGTAGATATAAATAATTCTACATAATATTTGATAACCAATTAATACCTGTATCAAATGAAAGCAAGAGACAACCCATTGATTAAGACACTAATATAAAAGGTGTATCTTTTGAATGTTCTCCATGACCATTGATGGAATGTATTTTGTCATCTTTCTAGATTACAAAAATCTCATCTATATTTTTAAAATAAGCATTAAAGTATCATTTAAAAACTTTCTTATTTTTAACCAGGGCATTAAACCCAGCCTTTGCCTGATGTATTAACTTAAAAAGCAAGTGACTGAAAATGTCTGAATTTAAAGATTGTCTGATTATTTTCTGTATTTTTGTGCAAGTCCTACTTAAGTGCATTAAAATGTATTAAATTCAGCTACAATCAAGAATGAGATTAAAGCAACAGTTTTTAAAGAATGTTTTCGAAAGAGGGTCATAAACAACAACATAAAACTTTTTTCTTTTTTCAAATTTCAAACAAATACAGAAAATAATAGGCATTTATGAAATGAAGATAACATACCCTGAAGATGTTCTTTACTAAATATCATGGATCTATTGAATTGCATATTTATTAAAGTAAAAAGAAAGGAAACGTTTATTTATGTTAAAATAATAATTAAGACAGCAGTTTCCTTTTATTGATCACAGTATGATTGCTTTGATTAAAGCAGTAAACCCCACCCCAGTTTAGTATGTGAAACTTAATGCTAGCCACAAATTTGTTGTTCAAATACATTTGTTCCATCTGATTAATTATTCCTCAACATCTTATGTCACTCCAAGATGCAAATGATGCTGGCAATTCCCACCAATTCATCACAAAAGAACCAGCTTCTGTTATAACTTTTAAGACAAATTGTCCCAGTTTTTACATAATCCCCAAACTATATGTATAGTTTGTTGTAGTTCCATCACAGTTCTTCCGTTTTCAGCACCATCTGTACTGTGAATTACCAGTCTGGTTTGTGCTTTTAGCCTGTCAGTCTGAGAAGAGAAGAGATAGTACATATAGAACTAAGACTTAGATATGGTTATTTTAACCTGTTGAATGTCAGAACCTGAACAGTGATGAAGACTATGCTTTCACTTTTAATTTTGTTACAAGTTAGATGTGTTTTCTTCAGAGAAATATTGACAATTACACAGAATCTTAATTAACATTTGCTGCTTTCTAGGATACTCTTGATAAGACACAGCACGGTGCTAAAGTAGCAGAAGTATCCAGATTTCAGTGCTCTACTGTCAATCTATGTTAATAGATATTTGCCATTATGGCAAGTCTGGAATGCTACAGCTATTTTTTTCAAGTAGATAGGAATGACTTTGCCTTATACGTTAAGGGAAGTTATATTCCCTCAAAATGGGTTTGTTTGAATCATATCTCTTAATCAACTGTTGGAAAATGTCCATATTTTAATAACAGTAATACTAAATGGCACTACGGATAAGCAAATATCACATGGAAATCATTGTATAGATAATGAATCTACAGTTATTTAAAGAACATAAATATCTAAGACTGAAAGGATTTACTTTTTTCTGTATAGAACATTATTAGAAATTAATGCAGATGGCAAAATGGACAAATCAAATATGCCAGGCATTGAACTTGTCTCTGAAGGTAGTGATAAGATACCTAATTATTTGAGTTTTTTAAAAAAGTTCTGCAGGCTGAAGATCGTGTCAAGTCAGATAGGAAACAATTTGTCATTTGGCAGAGAGACAAGCTAAAAGTGTTAACAGATCAATTTTATTTCTTAGCTTTAAGATTGGATAAGAGTGTTCTCCAAGACAGTGACAAAATTATAGCATTCAAAAATACCTTAAAATCAGGAAAATAAGGAAACTAAAGCATTAACTTCAGCGTCAATATGTTGAAATTGTAGTACCAAATGTAACCATAGCCAGTGTTACTGTTCTACTTGACATACTTGTTTAGATGTATTAGAGAGGATCCCAAACTGTCTGTATTATCATTATCTACTGTAATGTGAACATCTAAAGTAAGAGAAACTGATTTTAAAATACCATCCTTCAGATAGTCTAAAAGCAATGACACAGTTTCACTGTAGGGGTCTAAATTTAAAAGTGAGATGAAGTCCTCCAATATGGCTATAAAAGTTTTGTGAGACATTTATATGTGAAAATATGTATAAACCAGTTAATAGTCATTGATAAATCTTGCATCTTCCATTACCTTTTCTACAAGCACAGCTCTTGTGTTTTTGCTCTAAGGGTCACTAGATTTAGTCTGATCCACGCTCAGATGAAAGAACAGATTGCATCGTAGATGTCATTGTCATCACGTTACCAAGTCAGTTTCCCATTTATTTTAGTCTTCCGAAAAGGACAAGTCCATACATTCTCTTTTTGTTAACAAGCCCTTTTTACACTAAATAACTAAACATTAAAATGAAAATAATTTCAATTTCTTCATTAAGGTTCCGTGAAAGAAAGCTTTACTTTAGATAATACAGATTCACAAGTATTCATCCCATTTTTACAATAATGATTTTGAAAATCCCCAATACAATAACAACTCAGTTAACAACTTCTGGATCAGAAAGAAGAGAAGGAAAAAATCTGGGGGTTTTTCAGTATTTTTCAAGGTTTGCATTCTTGACACATCTTACCATGCAATGAAAATTCAAGATACGTTCCATGACCCCACTCATAGAATGTACTTCTAATTCAAGAAGATTTGATCCTGTACATTTGGAGAGCATTTATCTTATCTAAATCAGATAGATTTGCTGTGAAGACTGAATAATTCATCTATTTCATGGGCCATTGAAAACTAATTAGTTGATTATTCAGATTCTTTTGGAATACTTTACACTTCTCCAGTTATATTTTTTTCTAACAATTCACTCAAAAAGATGTAAATACTTGGGTATCATCATGAAATTGGCTTGTAGTATTATTTAATCCTTTGAAGGGAAAAACGTAAAAAGGTTGCTGTAAAGATATCTTTTTTTTTTTAAACCAAATGAGATTTTATATATTTTTAAAAGTGCAAAGATATAAAACATTATGCATGAAAGAGTTGTTTGCTAAGTATGAACAGATAGGAGCGAATCATATTGGAGAACATGCAAAGAGAAACGATGTCATTAGCACATGTTTTTTTTCCCCTGAATATCATCATCGATGCAATCTGTTGTTTTTTTAGAAAAAGCATGTACAGATGGAAGAAGTCACATGGAACATCTATTTTCTAAGCACCCACTCAAAAAATAACAAGGCTGTACCATGAAAAATAGTCACTGAAATGCAGAAATAGTCACGAAGATGAAAAAAGGGCTAATGAGAAAAAAAAAACAAACACACACATAAAAATATGAAGATATAAAACTATTTCCAAGAAAATCTCATACTATCCTTTATATATTATTGGATACGAAAGCACTACTATCTGCTACCATCTAATTGGAGTACTTCAACAACAGCAGAATTAAATCAAGGACAATTTTCTGAAGTGGGAGTGTCATGCCATGAGAGTACTCTCACCCCACCATGAGGCATAGCAATGGGGCTTCTGTCTCATTTGGGTCTAAATTCAACTCTTAATCTGCACTTGATCCCCAAGTACCTCCATCTCACATTTCTGGATCCCAGTCCTCACTCAGGATTGCCATTAAGGTTTCGCAGTACTGTTTCCCTTTGTGCTTTCATCTCTCAATGTGCTCAGTCCTTGGTGGAGCCATCATCACTGTCATGTCCATTAACCCTGGAGTCTGTTGAGCATCCCTCATGGCAGCACTGTCAGCAGCAAATAGATTGTTCTCTGCTTGTAACCTTCTAAACGTTCTTTCAGCTTCTGAAGATCAGCACCCTGTACTTGAAATGCAGTCATTAATAGACAACACAAATAGATACACTGATCACCTGTTTTTCTCATACTATTCCTCTCCTATTTTAGAAGACATCTTCCACAGTGATACTGTGCTTGACCTATCTGATCTTCATCCCAAGGAAGAGGACTAGGGATTTTTACAGCCAATTCTTTCCATGGCCTGAACCAGCTGGGTACCAGAAAAACATTTTGGGAGTCAGGGGATCCAACTCCTTGTCCACACCACCTTCTGGTCAAGCACAAGAAGTCTTTAAAGCCACACTTTTCCTAAACCACTGACCCAGAAACAGCTACAAATTTCAAAACATCCTTCTATGATAGGATGAGGGGTAATGATTTTAAATTGAAAGAGGGAGATTTAGATTAGATCTAGAAAGAAATTCTTTACTGTGAGGGTGATGAGACACTGGCACAGGTTGCCCAGGGAACTCTTGGATGCCCCATCCCTGGAAGTGTTTAAGGCCAGGCTGGATGGGGCTTTGAGCAACCTGCTCTAGTGGGAGGTATCCCTGCCCATGACAAGAGGTTTGGAACTCGAAATCTTTAAAGTCCCTTCCAACCCATACCATTCTATGATTCTATAATTAATCCCAAGAAATTCTAATCACATAGACAATCATACACACACACACAAAGGTAGGTGTGTACCACCCTCCCCAGGCTGTGTAGGTGCCCACCACCCTACTCCTTGGGGGGGTTGCCCCATTCTACCTGTGGGAGAGATGGCTGCTGCAGTGTCAGGTGAGCCGTCACCACGCACAGCCACCCACTGACCTGCACAGGGGGGAAACATCCCACAAGGCCCCACAGACCATGCAGGAGTCCCCACATGCTGTCTTGTGCGAGCAGCCCCTGACTGGGCGCAGATGCCCCATGGCAGGGGTGCTCTGTCCAGACTGTCCACAGTGTCAAAACCTGTTTGGCTGCTGTTGTCTTCCCACTCTAATGTCTGTCTTCCTGTTACAAATGTTCATGCATTTTAATTACGTCTTTTTTTTTTTCCTATAAACTGATTCCTTCATTTCAAAATTCTTTTTGTAATTCCCTGGTTCCTGTTCAATAAAAATTATGAACATTTTCACCTCTAGCACCATCCTATCAGGTTGAGATGAACATACTCTCACACATCTTTAGGTATTTCATTCACACACTGGTTGCACTCACATTCCTATTTATCAGTCGTTGTTATCCAGGTCATTTTTGCAAAGGTTGGGCTATGCTGACAGCCCACGCAAGAGAAATCCTGTTCTGAATTAGGGATTGGATTTGAAAAGTAGTATAAAAAAAAATCAATGAGACATCTTACAGAAGGAAAAATATTTTTTTTTTCTTTCCAAATCTCTAAGATAATTTTACCCCTTCATGTTCTCACACCCACATATGGAAAGCACCAAGATATGTGTGTGAAAGTGGTCTGGCCAGGATAAAAACAGAGGATTATAGAACCACAGAATGTCTTGGGTCAGATGGAACCTTTAAAGATCTTCTCATCCAGCTCCCATGCTGCAGCTGTGGCTTTTTTTGCCACTTCCATCCTGTTCTTCATCATCTTGATACCTCATTTTTACGTCAGTATACTCCTTCTCTTTGTTTGAATGAAACCACAGATATGATGCTAGTATATACCTTCTGATTCTTCTTTTGTTCTTTCTTCTGGTGCTTCAGTATAGACATGCGCTCTTCTACATACACGTGGTAATTCATAGGTAATTCAGAGCAATCTTTGTTTTACAGATCTCTACAGTGGGATATTCTGGGAGATCTCAGGCTACACTGGGCACCTAAAGATTTAAGCAACTAAATAGCAGAATCACAAGATGACTGAGGTTGGAAGGGACCTCTGAAGCACACATGGTCCAGCCCTCCTGCTCAACCAAGGCCACCTAGACCATTATACAGGAGAAATTCTAGATAGCTTTTGAATGTCTCTAAGGAGGGAGACTCTAGAACCCCTTTGAGCACCATGTGCCAATGCTCAGTCATCCTCACAGCAATAAAAACATTTTTAGATATTCAGAGGAAACTTCCCGTGTTTCAGTTTGTGCCTATTGCCTCTTGTCCTGTCACTGGGCAGAACTGAAAAAAGTCTGGCTCAGTTCCCTTTGCACCCTCCCTTCAGGTATTTATATACGTTGATAAGATCCCCCCAAGGCTTCTTTTCTTCAGGTTGAACAGTCCGAACTCTCTCAGCCTTTCCTCATAGGAGAGAAGTTCCAGTCCCTTATCAAGTCGTTGCTATCCATAAAGCAGTAAGTATTAGGAAAACAGGAAGTAAAGGGTTTAAACTGGAAGCATAAAAGGTTAGGAAATCATGTTGCGACATGGAATTCTTAATTAATTTGTTCTATATAATTTATTAATATGCAGTATTAGTGTAATTTTGTCATAACTTCTTAACAAGTACGTTAGATAGTTTTCTCAGTGTATCACACAACAATTTAATTAAAACCATTGGCTAGAATTAAGTCATTTGGCAAAAATGTATCTAAATATTTGAATAGATCATGAAGAACGTGCTGGCTTCTCCATTATTGACTGATTGTTACTCAATATTACATAAATGTCAACTTTTTTTTTTTTTTAAGTATTACTTTAGTTCAAGCACAACTCTTGAGTGTGGATCATGATGTACTATAGTAATTGCACATTCTGATCATAAAATCCCATGGGACACATTCAAGAGGTGAAACAGGTAATCTTTGCATGATATGACCCCATGTCTCACCAGGAGCAAAGAACTGAGACTGATATCTTTGAAGTGTTTGTAGGAATCAGCTTCCCTCTTTTCTTGCTTGTACCAGACCCAAATGCCTCCTCTCTCATGCCAACACAGTTCTATTCCTTCTTCTGTTCAGTCTTTACAATATCCTTTTTTAGCTGTTTTGAGACTCCTTATTTGCTCCTTCTCTGCCATCCATGCCTTATCTTGGAGAGGAATCAGGAGCCCTTGACATAAAACAAAGCAAAGATATATTCGGCTTTTCTTCTTAAGACAACATTCCCACTTCTGTAGTCGAATTAAAATTGTTACATATCTATGAATCTTTCAACTCAATCAGTACAAACTATTGGATAAAGCAAAAATGCCCTCTAGAAGATAAGTTCTCACCAGAAGATAATAGTTACCATATTGGAGCAAGATTTTATTTCTCACAAAACAACTCGGGAAGGAACTACACCTTCTCTTATACTCTATGATATTAAGGATGTATGGTGCTATCTGACTTCAGATCTTGATTTGCAGGATCAGCAGCAGCACAGATAAACAGCATGATGTTATGAACTTTTTCCAGTCCCTCAATGCATTTGCATGAAATTCAGCAAAGATGTAGGGAAGGTCTGTTGCAAATGAAAACAGGAAAATCTGGCTAGATGATATGCTTCCAAAAATGTCTCAGCAGAGATTCACTGAACTGCAACAAAAAATGCCCTAAGGCTCTGTCTCATTGAACATAATCTATTCTAGGACTACAAGAACCCTTTTTGTATTAATCATTAAGAAATGAAGGGTCTCTGCAGGAGCCAAGACATTAATATAGAAACTATGACTGGGAGTAAGAGACAAAAAGGGGTATTATATATTTAATTTAGAAGAACCGAGTTAGAAAAGAGGGTCAGACCTGGCACAGGTAATAGAAATCAAAGGCCACAGAAAAGAAGTGGAGAGTAAGGTCCTGGAGGCACTGCAGAGAAATCTGAGAGGTAGCTTTCTGGTTGGATATCCTCTGTATCAGCTCTGGGGGAATTTTCACTCATCTGAAATCAGGACTAGTATTCTTTTTCACCTTTTTTTTTTTTTTTTTTTTAAGAATAGCATTGCATTCTTGTTTGATGTCATCAAGTTATAATCTTTTTCCATTATATTTGCACAAAGTGGACATTATGTCAAGCTTTATAAATACTGAGATCTTAGCTTTGTGAATTGTTTACATTTTTTTCTTCTTGATTTTTTACTTTTGCTGTATTTATACCACTTCACATAATTAAATTTAACTAATTTGACCTTGTTTGTGAGATCCTAAATAATTTCACAAATAACTTGCCTCGCAAATTCATCTTATACTGAGCCAATATTCTTCTTTGAAAACCGTTTTAAGCTAAGTGGTATCACTTGTTCTTATAATTAAGCTTTTATCCACAGCTATTCTGAAGTCTTATTTCGAGAGCTGCTACACAGGGATTTCATCAGGCTGAGACAGAAATTAAACATAGCTTCCAGTTTCACTTTTGACATTTTCACCTATCTGTTGTAAAGATTTCTGAGACACCATCAATAACCTATAAAACTAATTTCTTACTTCAAAGCTACTTAAATTTTCTGGTTTGTACTTCATGGCTACACATGGCACAACTGCCACTTAAGAGAAAACAGCAAAATAGGAACTATAGGGATGAGATACCTAATAAAAAGCCGTAAAACTCAACAGCACCAAAAAAACCCTACAACTGGACTCTTTCCTGGCTATGATTATTCATTTAGCACAGAAAAAGTCTGTTTTCCTGTTTACTAGAGTGACTGGTGGGCTTTTAGTATTCTGGTTTTGAGAGTATTGACACCAACAAGATTTTTGTGTTCATTAATGTTATCATATATGTAGAGTACAAAATGTTTACATGCTTTAGATGGAGTAGAAAAAGTTTACAAGTCGTTGAGTTCTAGGGATTTTAGGCAGCTGTTTGTGTGAGGGTTTTTTGGTCTAGCCCTTGATATCTAGATGTTTCTAAGTGTTTGAAAAAATTATTTTATTATTTTTTTAGTAGTAGTTATCTCTGAATAATTTTATATCCTTTTCCCATAAAGGGGATATGTCCATAACAAAAAATTCCTTGGATACAGAGAAGCACACTGACATTGGTTTTACATTTTTAGCACCTGGAAAGTTTTTTGAAGAATGAAACAGTTAAAGAGGAGGAGGAATGACCTGAGATCATAAAGGTAAAATCTGAATGTGCATCAGGGAATTATGCAATACTAGGGAAGCATCCAAATATTAACATTTCAGATATCATTATAATAATAAAGAATACAAAAGTAAAAGCAAACGCCAATAAAATGAACAACCAGTGTCCCAGTTGTGCTACTATTTCTCTTTGCTATTGAAAACCTGTGACGTTATGGGAGCAGTGTGAATAACAATGGTTTCTACTACTAGAATGCCTAATAAATGGTGATATCTTGTTAGAAAATCTATTGCTGATACATGAATAAGATACCAGTAACTAGCTTTACCAGGTATAATTTACTCACTAGGGATACATCGTGTCAGAGAAGTGGAATTTAAAATAGAACTAAATAGTGATAAGATATCACATACTCCAGTGAAAGGATTATATAGTCAAATTTGTACTCATACAAGTCAAACTGTAAAATAACACAAAGTATTATAATATGGCCTTGGCAGGAAGTGAAAATTATGTGACAAAAATGACTATATGGTTAGAACTTGTTGGGTTTTCTCTGTCTGTGGGTGGGTGTGGCGTGTGTTGGTTTGGGTTGGTTGGAGTTTTTTTTGTGTGGGTTTTTTTTTGTTTGTTTGTTTTTGTTTTTTTGTGGTTGGACTCAATAATCTCGAAGGTCCCTTCCAACCATGAATATTCTTTGATACTGTGATTCTGTAACTTTTCTTTGAGCAGGGACAAAATCAAACTGCAAAACAATTAAGTTTATAAACACACTGTCTTAAATAAAGAATATCTAATACATTTCAGAAGGCAGCACGCTTTAAAATGGGGAAAAGACGTACGTTTTATCTATTCCAAAAATATTTTGTAGATCTCTAATTGCTCTTAAATGTCATTCAGACAGTAACTTGACATAAATAAAAAAGGAATCAGACCTTCAACAGCTTTCTAAACAAGAGGGTTTTTCTCTTGGGAAGAAGGAAGTTGGGGAGGATTGTTTTGTTTCTTTTGGGGGTGGGGGGTGAGGTAGGTCAGTGTGGGTTATTGGACTGGGGTTTTTTGGTTTTGTTTTTGATTTTTCATGAAAAGACACCTAACCTTTATAATTCATGAGAGTTAAGAAAAGCCTATACTGTGCTTTGGAGCAGTATGCAAGAACAGTCAAGTTAGATCTACCCCAAACTCTTGCAACCATATATTTTACTGCAACACAATTCACAGTTCCGATCCCAAAAGACGTGTCGGTTGAGCTCAAAATCTTGTTCCTGGGCAAAGAAACAAACCCTGTATCTACGTAAAGCCAAGAATTTATTACTATAATTGAAATAATCTAATTCAAGAATCAATATTAGTCTGTATCCAATTGTTATTAAAAAAAAAAAAAAGTAATAATGCAGTTAAAATTGTTGTACATACACTTAGTTTCTATCTCTTTTCCTGGTATTATGTTCTAATTTTTTGTGCTCCTCAGGGTCCTAAGGATGGTAGTTTCATTCAGCTGATGGTGATGGGTGTTGCAGTAAAAGTGTTCCCAAAATACAAAGAAAGATGCAAAAGGAGACAGAACTACAGATCACTGAATCCCCCCCAGCACACTGGCAGGGGTGCACGGAGAAATCGTAGAAAACTCAGAACATATCTTTAAATAGTGAAAGGGAGGTTTAAATGTAACTGATACTATCAGGACTTCATCTGTTAATACCATTCTGTGCACAAATCCAACATATTAAAGAAAATAAAACTCAGTAAAAATTGAATAAAAACAAATAAGAGTTACTGGAACAAACAGCAAATGAAGAAGCTTTCATAGGAGAAATCATATGTTATGAACTTGACTTATACAGACAGGCTAATAGAGACAATAGTCTTCCAAGGCAGAATATTTTGTTTTGCCACATATCCAGAATGAAACTTTCATGTTCAAGATAACTGTGTTAGAGAATTACTAACGATTTGAATTTTTTTTGTTCACTTTGTTTTGGTTTTAGTTTGATTTTGGTGGGTTTTTTTTCTGTCCCAGATAAAGTCATGCCCCTTGTTGCCATGAGGCAAATAATACTCTGCCTCTGAAACAAAATGATAGGTCTTGGCAGCCTGTTAATCATAAGAAAATGATGCCATGCCTTTGAGTTATGAAAGGGATTTCCAGCTAGCTACTGCAAACCAGCATTGTTGCAGTGTCTTTGTGATTCCTAGCTGCACTGTCCCCTCAAAGTCTCATTAACATAACTAAAAGTAGAATTTATTCAGTTCTTCTGAAGTTGTTTCAAAGGGACTTATTATGTGCTTTTCCCCTTGGAGCACTAATTCACCCATTCAGTTCATCAGAGCTGCAACACTGAGAGGAAACACAATTACATATGACCACAAATTGCTTAAGTATTTCTAGAAAGAAGATGTCCTTTCAATCTGTTTAAAATAACATGGATTGTTTAGTGTCTCAGATAAGTTCTTAAATATTTATGACAATTTTTGTTCTGCTACATTAACAAAATGTAAATAATGAATTTATTAAGAGATACTATGGTTTACTTGCAGCATGTGGATAGCAATCAGCTGAAGTGTTTTGCTTTACTGCAATTCATTTTTTGGTTCATAGCTGCACAAAGTAAGTTGAAGCAACATATTGTGTACTCATAATTAAACAGCCTTAAGCCAATTGCTTCTGTTAAATAATAGCTTTCTTCTTAGGAGAGTGCTTTCTCGTCATTAAGGACTGTTGCCCTTTCAACTAATACAAGTCATTTTCCTTGGTATTGGAAGGATTTTACCCACAGGCATCAATTAATTCATGTATAGGAAGGATTATGCTTTACTTATGTGCTCAAAGATGTTCTCAGATGTCCCTCAAGTGATGCCCAGCCCTCTAACTAGCAGTACAGTAGGAACATGTGTGCTGCTAAACATATGAGAGTACAAAGCTGACCATGCTGTCCAGGTTTTGGGATACTCCTCAGCTTTGCTGTGAAACCTGGTTTCTCCAAAACAAGTCTGGTATTGGAAGTACAAGTTCAATGCAGTGTCACCATGAATTCACTAGTGTCACGACCTCAGAACTAGGCATCCTTTAGCCCTTTTACTTAGCAACATGAATATACACAATGGGGCCTGTAGGTGTATTTGTGTCCTAATACACAGACTAAACATTTGCTGTTTGTTTGATGCAGAAGTTGCACATCTTTTTGTTGTTTATCTATGGACAATATGGTTATGATATTTACGTACACTGAATACTGTATGTTTTAGTAAGTTTCAGGGTTGTTTTTTTCCCCTCATAGAACACACAATCCACTACAATATTACTAATAAGTAATTAATTATAATCTCAGAAATACATTAGGAATTTTGTAATGAAAGCACTAGAATTCTCTGTCAGTGCTCCTTCTTCCTGTATGCCCACGTTTTAGTCATAAGAAGTAGTTTGGATACAATACCTTTATTTTCACTTTAAAATAGATATTTCATTGGAAAAAACAGGTAGATCTGATATTTATAACAGATATATATTGTATATTTGTACTTGTTCTTTAGATATAAATAAGATGTCTTTAAAAAAAGAAAACAGATTTCAGTGGAAGACTGAGAAAAAACTTCTATATTACACTGATGTGTCAAGTAATATTTTTATTTTGCACCATTAATTGTAGCAGACTTGCTACAGATTGTAGCAGAAACAGACTTCAGCACTTAATAGTGTCTTCACTTGCAGTCTTTGATTCAGCTGGAAATTGAAGAACAAATGCTAATCATTTAAGTTTTTGTTTTTCTTTTTTTTGCTGTTGTTTCCTTTGTCAGATGAGTTCTGTTTAATACCTACCTGAATAAGCCTGACTGACATGGTTTTACTAATAGTTCTAAAATTATACTGGACTAAAGTGGACAAGAAATGTAAGTGGTTAGAATAAATAATGCACACCTTACACAATGTGTTGCTGCAAGCAAACAATTTAGGTGTTAACATAACTCAGCTTCTAGTTCGAGACTTGTTTTTCTCTGTTGTCAGGAAATCTTAATGAAAGAGCAGTAGAAAAAAATCTGTGCATGTGAATTTGGAGTGCAGACAAGACAATGCATACAACCTCCTTCTATTTGAACAGAGTAATTTATTACTATGGTGCCAAGAAATACTAAAGAAATCAGACTGGCTGGGAATGTTTTCCATTATTTCTTCCTTCTATCAGACATCTTATATTAGATTAAATAGAATCTTCTCCAACAAACAATTTACCAACTAGAGAATGGTGTTACAATTTAGTAAGTGTTGCTTTTTCTCTGTAAACTCATGTTGAACCCTGCTTTGTGCATTATTTCAAAGGTCTTAATCACATTTGCATGAAGCCTAAAGTAGTGAATAAGAGAAAAGAAATTTTTCCTTTATTCCTATCATCCACTGAAGCCAAAAAACTAGCAAGTTAGAGCCCTGCACAAAACTACCTGTTAGCATTGGTGTGGCTTCTTATTCAGCAATAGATTAATGTTTTTTCTAGATGGCTTCTACACCACCATACAGAACCTCCAATTTTGGCACTACACACGATGTCAAAATGTCCCCATGCAAAGAATCACCCGCTCTGCCACAGGGGTTCATGATAAAATGAGGCTGACTATTTCAGGGCCTGCATATGGCTCTTGTTTCTCTCAGTATCCCTCTAGTGGGAAACAGGCTGTCAGAAGCATCTTTAAAACTATTTTTCCACGTCTCTTACTCAAAAAGAATTTTTTAAATAGCAGGGGGAAGTTAATGTAAATAGCACTGACAATATTAATTTACCTAACCCAAGGGAGGGTTGTCATGCAGTGTCTTTAGCTGTTTCGCTAGTGGTGGGCATGGTGATGCTTCTTTCATTCCCTTTGGGGATTCAGTGGGTCTAAGAGAAGATCAGGATGGTAAAGAATGAAGTATTGTCTGTGCCAACTTGCAAGCCAGAATTCATTTAATTCTACTTTCCTTATTCTGTGAAGGCAGAGCAGAAGGCTGGCACTAAGAAGGTAAGATTCTGATGGCATCACCCTCTTGTCTACCTGCTTGTCACATGTTCTAGTATGTGCCAATATACGAAGTATAAAATTGGACAGAAAATGCAGGAAAAAAGGAATTTTCTCCAACCTCTTTATTTACTTGTCATTTAATTTTCTTTCTTTAATTGGTTTAAAGGGATTAATGAAGCATTTGGTTACAGGAGTTTGTGATCTGGCAGTTTTATAGAACTGGAAGGGATAAATAATTAGCTTTGAGAAACAGGTAATTCTAAATGCAAAAGCAAGATGCCCATGTAACTTCGTCATTCTTTGGCACCCATGACTCCTGGCAAAGAACTTGTCAACTTGCCAGCAGGCTTCAAGCCCTCCCTTTTGTCGTTCATAAGTGTGAAGAGACAAGTGACTATATCTGGACCGGAAATAATTTCAGAAAGTTCCATTATATACATTGTCCTCTGCGCTCTGGTGGTCTGCCCAAAGAATCTGTGGACCAGTTAATCCAGCTCAGAGCTGGATTAATTCTAAACACTGAACATAATACTCCTCTGTCACTAAGGGGCTCATTTGTGATCCAACACAGTCAAGGAAAATACTCCATGGCAATGGAGATGCTCATTATAGGGAAGTGTTCCTCCCTTGTTGGTTTGCTGAAATGCAATAA
The DNA here is from genome assembly GCA_033628505.1 of Tringa tobata. Taxonomy (NCBI): domain Eukaryota; kingdom Metazoa; phylum Chordata; class Aves; order Charadriiformes; family Scolopacidae; genus Tringa; species Tringa tobata. The sequence goes on from JAHREE010000480.1 coordinate 6,546,576, forward strand.
ATAGAAAACGAACCTTGTACAAACAGACCATATTCTTGTTAAATTGTTCCTTTTTATTGTACAAATTTGATCTGTTAATTTTCTATTGCTGCTTTTTATTTTGTTATTGATAAGTACATCTCCAATAGCGCTAACTGCAGCACTATGATTTTTACAGTCAAGTTTTTTGTTTTCAAAGGTCCTCTATGTGTTCTGTCTGCACAAGGAGAGAATGAATATATCTTGAAGTAGATGAGCAGCTGCAATGCAATTCCACTTGGTTTCAGTAATAGTTTAAAAATCACTGTAATAACACCTGTCAGTATAATTAGATTCTGTCAAGTACTATCATAAATTTCAAGCCTAATACATTGATTGGTGATTTTTTTTTGGTGTATTTTATTTATCAAGAATTATTAAATGTTTTCTCTAAAGTAGTAGGGAATCAATGAAGGTGTCATATAAATATGCATATCAAAGCTGTCATATATATATAGAATGAAAAATATGTTTTTTTAACTGCTAAATATGTTAATTAAAATAAAGCAGAACTCCTACTGAAGTGATTTTACAGTCATTATAAACCATAGTCTGGGAAATTAGAATGTAGCAGCATTTTGGGGATGTTTGTCTGGAACTGAGGCATCTAGAAACATTAAGTAGTGTTTTTCATTTCAGCAAAGGGCAAGGACTAATTTGCATTCTTCTATGGCTCTTCCTATGAGCAGATCAACAAAGCAGTGTTGGCTTCAGTCCTGACAATTCTGGCTGATAGCCTCACTTCCCTGGCTGCATGGTGTGTGACTCATGCTTTTACAAAGCGTATGAGGGATAAAGGGATTCATCCTGCACCCGTTGACTTCAGTAGGACAGTATCAAACACAAAGACTCATTGAAACCCAATGGGATTTAGAATCCTAAGCAGAGCTGTACAAGAAACTGATTCTTTGGTTGTGGTACTGAATTTTTTAATTAGGTTTAAAAGAGAAAAAAATGGGATGATTAGAAAAATATCTATGTTAATTTTTACAGAAATATCAAAAGTCAAACAAAGCATTGCATTTGTCCTAGATAAAACTCTTCTTGTATAGCGTGAAAGAAAAACTTTTTTTTTATTATTATTTTAAAAAGTTTCAAAATGGAAAAAGATGTTAGCAAAAAATCCCCTAATACACATATTTCACTTTGCAAATGTTGATATGAAACTTTCAATTAAAATAAAATCTTTGTTCACTGAATCTGTTCATAAATAGTTTCAGTCTCTCCAGATTACATCTTTTTAAAAATAAATAATTTACATAAGAGTATATTACTCAAATTCTTCATACTAGATTACTTTATTAAGTTGGGATGTACAGGTTTCCTTAGCAGAGACAAGTTGCTTTGGGGAAGGGGTTTGTTCTTCTTCCAGTATAGTCCCTTCCCTCAGAGACTCCTTACCACATAGCTGACTTCTGAAGACATTACTTAATCATCCTGCCTTTTTAAAAGAAACATGCACAAATTCTGTCTTAATTAATACATCAGGCTGTAAACTGTGCTCATTCAGGATCTGTCTCAGAGAAAACTGAGTAGGCTATACAGCAAACAAGAGGTGGAAGAACCCAGGAGAAGGTGAATTGAAGACACAGTGACTTGTACTCCAGCTGGATTTTGAATAACATTTTTTTTGTGCCACTGGACAGATATTTTAAAGATATTTAATGAACTATTTGCATTGATTACATTGGGATGTATCTAGAGTCATCCACAGTTGGGTCTTCAGACAGCACAAATCTAAGTAGCCCTGTAATTTAAACACATTAAACATTCTGGACTCCAGTTGAGCTAAATATTTTGTTCTAACCTAGATCTGTCTCACTCTCCCTCCCCTTCACCCTCTCCAAGATGCTTGTGTAGGAAAAAATCAGGGCTTGCAACTCTTCATCAGAGTAGAAGGGTTAATTTACAGGAGTAAAGCTTTCTTGTGACTTAGTCTCCTCTGCCACTTTTTGCTTGGTATGCTCTTATATTACTGCTTTAAAAGATGAAAGAACAGAGAGCTTGTATCTGGATGCCCAGGACCTTATCACGATCTCCGTTTAAAATTAAAATCAGTCAACTACGAACTCAAAACTCTAAAAGAAGAAGAAAAAACACTATCTATAATTTGTTATACAGATTAGGTTAGACATTTGACAAGGCTTTTCCCAGTGCATATAAAAAAGATTATGCCGAGTTTATGAATCTACTTGGAACATCCTTATTGTGGTTCATTCTTTTCAAGCTAAGACTCTGATAGATATCTATGATTTCAGAGTGCATTAGATGAAGAGATAAATTGTTAAGGGACCTGTGGCATATTACTAGTTTTACACAAAGCTTTGGTAAAAACAAGTACAAAAATACATAACTTAACTCCTTCTTATAACTCATTTCAAAACAGTGTAAGAACAATTAGTTAAAAAAAAAATATTTTTAATTCTTTCATACTGTAATCTTTGTATGAGATTTTTAAAAGTTAAAGACTGCTTACTATGTATGAATTTCTATGTAATGGTAAATTAAGTACTCATATAATTAAGCAATCTTCTCAAAGTTCTTACTCTGATTTTTGAAGTGCTAATAAGACTAAATTGCTCAAATCCAGGAAAGGAATTAAGATATGTGAAATGCTAATTAGATGAAGAAACAGAACTAAAAGGAGAAGCAATGTGAAACAGGGTTTAAACAAGAATAAACAAATATTTCAGTTAGGAATTAAAATAAAAGAGAAATGAAATAGAGACAAAATAACAATATATACATTGATGGACCCCATGATACAGTGGAATATAATATCTCATATTTCAAAGTATGTTGCTGAGACAGCACTATGGCTTCCTATTTACTATATATGTTGGAAATACTTGGGGTGCTGGAGTGTGGTTCCACATCATCATGGGTATCAGATGTTACTCAGAGCCAGACTGTTGGAACCTAAATTTACAGGTAAGATGGCTCTGTAAAGTGGCATCATAATCTGAAGTCTAGGCCATACTACTTCTACTTTAGGATGAATGCAATAGTTCTGTAAATTCAGCTGACTACAGACTAGACAATAGAATAGATGATACACAATCTAAAGTGTAATGTAGACTGTGATATACTACATTTAGCATGTGAATCTCCTGAATGAAGGAGAATTTGTCTCCCATTTACCAATTGTTCTCAACACATGTGTGCAGAAGAACATGCAATACTGGTAACAGTAACCTTGATGTAACAGATCACAGAAAGACATGATTGGATTCTATTTCCTGAACATTTTTGCTTAATGCCTTTTGACCCATAATGTGTCCATGAGTCTGACACATAAGACAAGATATATTGGAAACCTTCACACTTCCAGAATGGAGAATACCCGACAGGGTTGGAAAATACACTGGCTTTTTGCTGAAACTTTGTTTAGTGGGAGAAAAGGAGGCATGGCTGTTTGCTGTCCCCAGAGGAGCACATAACTCAGCTTTCTAGGGCTCTTCACTGGGATCTGGAGGGAACGTGTTCTGCTGTGGTTTAGCCATTTTAACCATGTTTGACTCTTAGGTGTCCCTTCCACATTTACCTAGGGTAATGCCGTTTGCGTTTTCTCCAAACCATAGTAAAATCCATTTTACTTCCCTCATACAGGCTTTTTTTTAGCATTTTGTCCCTGTTCCAACTGTAGGTCCATGACCCACAATAATCACAAAGCAATATGGAAGCTTGGACTGTTTTATGTGTGAAAAACTTAAAATATAATCTAAAGGGGACCCTGTTTGTGAGAGTAAGAAGATGAAGGAGAAGAAATCAGTGCAAGTAAAGTACAAAGAAAATTTTTGCCAGGAAAATATCTGTTTTCAAATAGTTTCAGTTTGGCAAAAACACATTCAAAAAGTCACAGCTCCATCCCAGAGCTCCATTCCCTGAATTTATAGAAAGAAGTGCTTTAAAACAGCTTGTTAATATCCTTGCCTACAGTACATCCAAATGGTCATCTCATCCATACAGAGCAGTTTTCTGCTTGTTGTTCAGAATTTTTATTGAAAACACATGTTTTTCCTTTGCTCTCCTCTCAAGGTTAATAGTCCTGTTGCTATTGACTCTCAGGTGATGACTTCATCTTACTACCTGTCTGCTGGGGTATAAAGAATGTGGTACAGAAATTAATGTTCCTGCAAGCATGACTAGCCAAATATAGTAGAAAGGGTCTGCTGGAGTGGAAACAGGTTGAAAAGATTGGCAGTCCTTCCCTTGTATTGCTCATCCAATGCCTGATCACCTTTGCATCATGAAAAAATAGCAAGTATGAATATGAAAAAATAGGATACCTGGTTTTGGACACATTCTGAGGGTACATGACAGACTGATTCCTAACACACATGACAGTCTGAAAGATAAAAATAAGAAAAATGAATGTCAGGTAAATACAATTTAAGAGTAGTACTTCATTAGGAGAAGTTGCATGTTTTCAACATGCAGTCAATATCAAAGCAATACTTTTCTTACACAAAGATTAGTAGCAAGCATGATTTTTTTTTTAAAGAAAAAAAAAACCAAACACAAAACCAACCAACCAAAAAAAACACCCCACTGTGTCAGGAAACTTGCTATGAAAATATATCTTTAATAACATCAAAAAAAAAAAGCAAGCAACTAAAAAAATACAGTGTTGGGGGGTGATATGTTTGTTACATAGTACTGAATCAATGTTGTATGAGCAGTTAAGATTTTTGGGTTTAATTGACCAAAAATATATAAGAATACTTCCATTTATCCAGGAATAGTAATAAAGCCCTATTGAATGTTGTTTCTGAAGCAGAAATACTGTAAGCTACAAGATACTGACTTTGTTTGGAAGATTTTTCTTTTTTAATCAGAAATACATTATATTAATAATAGTTATGTGTTGATTTCAAAATAGAAAATAAATAAATAAATAAATAAAACAAAAAAATAAATTCTGTATTTCAAAACTCTTGCTTTCTGTTTTTTATATTTCCACCTCAACACTTGGAAAAATATCAGTCAGTCCATAATGTGATGAGGGGGCATGGTTTTATCCATTTCATTCAGAACATTTTAAAAAAATTAGTTATTACAGACTCATTCCCAGACATAACTTTTCAGAGAAAGTAATAGGTTGAGTGTTTTGTGTCTTTACTCAGGAGTAAGTATCTACTTTATTTGTTTCAGTAAAGTTTCTTCTGATTTCTTTACCCCAAGCAACAACAGTGGAGTTTATATTATATAATGCTAGTACCTTACAGTGTAAAGTGGCACAATTCAGCAGCAGAAGCTCAAGACAGTTTTGGATTGCTTTTTCAGAAGCATATTAAATCCTTTAACACATGACATCTACAGAGAGGTATTCACTGCTGAATAAAGACAAATTATGAGAAACTGCAGTGACAAGTAAAATGATGAAATGTACTTATGTACAAGGGAAATGATGGAGAAAGACATCCTACTGATAAGATCTATTGTTAATCTTTGAATTCCCAAGGGAAGTGACTAAAGTTCCATTGATCAAGAAACATGATGTCCAATTTGAAAATATGCTAGTAAATTCACTGTGAGAAATAATGTAGGATGGATTCGTTAGAGGATCTATTCAGACGATTTTTGGTTTTATTTTCCCTTGAATAGTTTGATGTTTTGCATATGGGACACTCACTATAAATTATTTGGCTAACAGAATAATGGAAGAACATTTTATCCTTACAATCTGTGAAGGTTCTCCTTTAAAATGGTTCTTCCTCATGCAAAGGACAGAAGCAAAAATGACAAGTTTGCCAATCTCATTGAGAATTTTCTTTATCTTTGTGTTGGTTTTGCCTATCAAATCTTTAAAACATATAAAGTCAGAGGGAGAAACAACGAGAATATTTTTACTTTCTGCAAAAAGCTAAAAACATTGGAATTGTTTACTTCTTTTCTTTTGGCTTGAAGACTACAGTAAACAGCAGGAGAGGAAAATCCACCTAATTGTTCAATTTACATATGATTTTTTAATAGTATCATGTATAGCTGTATAGTTGAAGTATGTTACATGAATGTATATTAAAATTCTGGGGCCACCACTAGCTAGTTCCACAGAAGCAAAGTTCATGTCCAGACTATTTAAATTCAAAGCATCAATTCAGCTTACACGGAATATCTTGTATTACTGTAAAACAAAGACAGTTTGCACTTTCAAAGTATGAAAGCCATTTGCTTTAACCTCTGACATTGTTTTACAACAAATATCAAGACAAAAAATAAGGACTTCTGAGATAAATGCATATATGAGTTTATAATACCTGTAAAATTCATGAAGTTTCAGTTAAAGACCTGTAACATCAATGTATTTCCAAAAGTGCTACTTGCTTTTTTACATATTTTGTCTTTTCAGCAATACTGACGAGTGATAGGTTACTTTAGAGATCTGATTGAGACTACTCAGACATTATTTTAATTGATGTAAACCCATATCACTTGTAGACATGGAAGTCTGTTATAACTAGGTTGACTTAAAATCCTTAGAAAAAGATAAGTTGTTGAGGTAAATGTTCATGAGGAAGAAAAAGAAAATGGCAGTTTCCAAAATGGCTGGTTTTCATCTATGGGTAAATGATAACATTAGGTTGTAAAGATTTTTTTTGTCCTGTTCAAATGATGAGACATGGGATGAATAGCATTAGTCAGTTGAAGGCAGGAAACTGTTGTTGCTGTTCTTATTAGTATCATCACAACCGATCTGCCAAGCTGTTATTGTCAGAGCATTGCATCAACTTAGCAAATTTCATTAATGCAACATGGCATGTGAGGCCAGAAGCATGTAGATGATGGTAGTGATAATTTGAATTATTTTGGGGAAAAAAATATTAAAAGAATGCAGTAGATACAGTAATCTTTTTATTTCCTCTTTCTCAATTATCATAACTTAATTTTTGTCCTTTAATAAAGACAACTAACAATGTTGGGTTTTTTTCTGGGGTTATAAAATTATACATTTTAATATCAAGATGCTCAGTTTAGACTGCATCTTTGTTTGTTTCCTAAGTCAAGTCTTTGCTTGATTCTTAAGATCCTACAAGTTTTAATAGTCCAAGAAACTCCTTGTCAGGAATTAGAGCTAACAGATCTCTGACTTGTAGTAGACGCTAGTAATAACATAAAAATAACATTTGAGAACTGTGGGTTAAGACATTGCATTCCCAAATTCAATCTGCCAGTGAGGTTGGCCTTAGTGAAGACTAGCAGCAGTGTAACATAGTATAGACTTTATTTGTTCAGGTTCTAGAAAGTTCAGAAAGTTCGGTCATCATTTTTGTTCAGAGACTGCAAAGCAAGCTCTGGAGAGGAAAGGGATAAATGCTTTATAAATAGACTGAATCCTGAAAAAACCCTCTAGTCAATGACTGAGAATGGCGATGGATACAAATCAAGGAGGATACCATGAAATTCATGTTCTTACATATGTTCTTTTTTCAGTCTTTTTGCTGTTCTTTTCTCTCATCCATAGGGTAATGTCTGGGTCAAAGTACAGTGTAGAAACAAAGTTATTTAGCAGTAGGAAGTAAAGTAGTTTGCTCTTTTCCTTTATAGGGAATATGAAGTAAAAATCTAGGTGAAGTGATGAAAAATGAAAAGGGTTTGTATAGAAACATTTTTTTCTACCTGCTGTTCATTCATACGTTTTCTCTGTATTATGCTACAAAGCATAAGGACCCCGAAGGCAAGTGAGGAGGTATTCTTTCTCCTTTCAAAACCATCCAGAAGAGCTGAAACTTTCAAAACACCTACTAGGTCCCATATGGGATTTTTTCTGTTTGGCTCTAAAGAAAAACTTCTTGATAGAGATGGGAAAGGGGAAACATTTCTATGAAGCTTTGGCTTTAATTAAAAAAACCTGAACATTCCTGGTTAATCAAGTCAAGTTAAACTCAACCATTCTATGATCCTGTGATTCTGTGAAGTCTACAGCAACAGTTTGTAGCAAAGAGTATACTCTTCCTTACAAAGTGGAGTATGAGTATTTTACTAGGGTACAGTTTTCTGCTTTGAGGGTTGTTAGTAAGAGCAGATTCAAGACCTGAAACGTAGTTCTGGAGAAGATCTGGAGAACAAGCAGAGCAATTACTTCCGTACATATACAACTATTTCATCTCCTTCTAACCTCAAACAAGGTTGCCCAGAGAATGGATGGTTATTTAACAGGGTTTTCCACATTTTCATATAGTTAGATATGATAAAACTCATGATAATTTGTTTGTTTCTTACTGTGATTTTATATTGCTGATATATTATATTTGCTGACAACTAAATTTGAAGGCAAACACCAAACAATTGAAAGGTTCAGGGAAGAGATGATGTGTTTCACTCCTGACAGAAATGGACTTTAAAGAGTGAAGCATCCCTGAAAGCTTGATCAAATAGCACTAAAATCACAAACCAGGAAATAGATCCCTTAAGGAAAACAAACAAACAAACAAACAAACAAACAGAACCCAAACAACAACTGACCAAACAACACCCCCCCAGAACAATACTGTATCTTACATGGTGTCAACGGCAGTACAGAATAATAGCCATGTAATAATGAAAAGTTTAGAAAAAACAGAGATACAAAGTAATGAGCACTGCTGCTAAATTAAAGAGAAAAATATGTGGCAAATATAGCCCTCATATGTCTGGTCAGACTGACGTATCATCCAAAATAAAGGAAGAAAAAAAATATTTGTTGAAAGCTATGCAAGTTTTGAGTTAAGTTTCATATTACTTTTATAGATTAATATGCATCAATAGCTATACATTTCTTGGAAAGTAGCCTAGTTAAAATTGTCCCAAGTATCTTAAGCTACCTTTAAATTAAGACAAATATGGTGACAGTGATGCCACAGGGGCAAAAACTGATCTGAGAACTGCAGTACTATGGGAACTAGCATTTTCAATAATTTCTTTATACTGTTTTCAAAGCACAGAGAAGGGTACAAGTAATTATATTATCTTCATTAGCAGTAAATTCAAATTCTTGTTTCGTTGAGAATTATTTATATATGGCAGATTTAAATAATAAAAAAAAAATCTCACCTTGTTCACTTTGAAGCAAACATACAACTCATATGTGATTTTTCTTCTTTTGTCCATTTATGGTGTAAATTAATTTATTTTCAACTACAATTTGATGAGATACACCAACTACTGCATATCTCTCTCCTTTTATTCTTTTGTGAGTTGCGTTGAAGCTTTTAAGAATGCATTTTTGTGTAAGTCATAGTACCATGTTGGTTTGTTAATGTTTTGTTATGAGTGTGACTGTGTTTCTGTGGTACAACATTTTACTCTTTTATTTAGGTTGTTTAATTCTTTGGGACAAATGAAGTGATTTACTGATTGTGTATAATCCACAGGGTAAATTGAGTAAATTGCTGCTTCATTTATCTTGAGCTTCTTTATGTCTTATGTTGTTTAAAAATAGAAAGCGGATTTTATAAAGAATAAAAAATCAAAATCACTCTAATTTCATATTTTTCAAAGATAACCAAGTTTTATTACTTCTGAAAAAATATACTGAAAATTTCAATAGGAATACAGTTCAATTAAAAATTTCTAGTATAATAAAAAAATCAAACATTTTATCATTCCCCCTTCCCTCATATTTTTTAAATAGAATAGTGCAGTCTTACAGATAACTATATGTTACTTATATGTGAACTGAATCTAAATGTTGAAACATACACACTGACAGAAGCAGGCACATAGTAAAATCTGAAGTGGCATTTAATTTGTATTTTGTCTAATATTGTGATTTTTGTTATTTCCCTCACATGAGTCACCCCATTTTACTATGTATTAGGAAAAAGTTAAAATTATGAATATGTATGTAACTAGGAGATTTCTGGTATAAATAGAAACTCTTGGCTATATAAATAGGAAATATTTCTTCCTGGAGCTCTATTTTCTTTTCTGAATGTGATATTTTTATAGAACTTTATACAGCAAGGCTCTCATAAAACTGGGTGCTGTTTTATAATAATCAACAATGTTCCCAATATTCACTGATAAATTATTACATGACTTAAAATAAAGACTTAGTATGTTAGTACCAGTTCTAATAATATTTTTAATAAAAAAATTCACTGCCAAATATTTTAGACAGATGCAACTAAATCCTGTAAATACATGATAAATGCTGTCTTAAATGTAACTTCCTTGCTATAGGTAAGCTAAAAAATTCAAATGTATTATGAATATGGCACCAGAAATAATTTTTTTCAGGTTCTAACAGAGAGTAAAAACACAGTGAAAAGACTTCAGTTTACAAACGACAAAACAACAGCTATGTATTTGTCTCATTTTTAAGAGGTCATGAGTCTAAGCAATTCTGTGATTCTATGATTCTATATTTCTTGGCTCAGTGGTGCTGAATTCAGTGGAAATGTTGCTAATGGTTACAGAGGGAAGAGTTTTAGATGAATATGCACATCTGTGATTAAAGAACTAATGGAATTAAAGCTTTGCAGAAGAACATATAGTGCTTTCCAAAGTCACAAATGGGCACCTAACACTTGCAGGCTTTATATCTAAATGATACTTACTCATTTTACCTTGTATGAGAAAACCTGCTATGACAGCTGAGTAAACAAAGGGCAATGCTTTCTACAACAGTTGATTTGTCTTCAAGAGTGAGTTTTGATGTGAATGCTTGCAGTATTTTCATGTTCCTAAACTCTAATTCTGAAGTAAATACTTAAATGTAAAATAAAAAGAAGGGGAGGTGGGGAAAATAAGGTATTTAGAAAAATAATCCAATTTTATGAATTATGGTTTTCAACCTCTTAGGGATCTAGGAGGGAAATTTCTCAGCTACAGACTGTGGGCAAGAGAATCCTTTACAGACCACCACATGGTTATTGGTGTGTCTTCATAGCATAAGGTACCTCTTCATACTTGAGGCTGTTATTTTTCATTCAGTCCTTTCTCTCTTGTATAGTATTAACTTATTCCACCATCTGTTAGAACTCCTACTGCTTGAGAATGCTTGTCCACATAACTGGACTAAGAGTTGTGATTGCAGGTGTACAAGTCAATTAATTCTTCTCCCAGAAATGGTCAAGACAGGAAAGGCCTGCTGGTCATGGCCTGTCACTGGGACAAGTAGCAGCTGAGGACTCATCTAGTAGCTCCCTTGATACAGTGGTCGGAAGACAATGAACAAGCCAGGATAAACCAAGTCACATATGTTACATCCAAACTGCCTCTAGAAGTATTCTTAAGTCTACATTCATGCTCTATCTGACTCTGCCTAGGCTCAGGCTAAAATGCGTACCTCTGTGTGTTTGCATGGAGGAGGAAGAAGGACAGGACAATTAAATAGTAGTTACATACCCATAGCATAGCCTAGTGGATAAAGTACCTTGCAAGTGCTCAGAAGTGTTCTCAGAAGAGTGACAAAATGGAAAACATTACAGGAAGCAGGAATTGAGCATTTCCTCTTCTACGTAAACACTCCACAATTGAGTAACAGAAAGAAAAAAAATGTATATTTCAAATGGGAATGCTGTTTTTATTATTCACAAAGTGTGTGCTGGAATAGCTGGTTTTCAACAGTGGATAATGTAGAAGATATAAAGTTCTACAGCTTGAGAAAAGAACGAACTGTGATAATGAAGAAGTATTAGAGTATTCTTCTGTATGCTTAGAAGAAAATCTCTGGACAGAGCATAGTACCTTATTTTCCAGAGTGAACAAAAATGTCTTTTTTTTTTATCTGGTTGCAGTCACTTGCCTTTTCCATGGAAAACTCACCGACCTTACCCATGTGCCTCTAGAGACTACATGTTACCAGAAGAGATAAGAAGAAAGAATAAAAGCAGCCTGAAATAGAAAATGCCAAAATTGAAATGACTATATCACTTATAATGTGATAATTTCACCATCTTCTGCTGTCCCGTTACTGCTATAGCCATTATGTACACACTACACAGATTTATAACACAGAGCCTGCACACTTTTGCATAATGTTTTTCCAACCGAAGCATAAGAGAAAGAATGCCAGAACTTTTTACAGCCCTATTGTTTATCTGTGGCTATTTTATTTATTTCTAGTCTTCGGTTCTTGTCTTAGTTGTGTATAAAATTTTCTAATAGCTATCTCCTTCATGATATCACTTGTTCACTATATTTCATTCTTCTGCTTTGTTATGCATGGCCATTATTGCACCCCTTTAAATATAAATCCTGTTTTCACCTATTATGAGTTTTTCTGTTATAGCTCTTTTGTATCTTTACTCCCCCAACTGCAGTTTCTTTGTCATGAATTCTCAGCACAAATACAGAACTCACAGAATGCTACTTCAGAGACACTTGATACAGGCAGTCCATGACTGTAGCTTACATTTTCAAATCCTCTTACAAAAGTCCTCATGGTCATTTCAATTACTGTTGGTGGAATGGGTCACTAGGAAAATGATTCACTGAGTATGAAAATCACAGAGAAAGGCTACTGGCTTGCCTAGCCTGCTTTGATGAAGACCATGTACACTCAGATTTGTCCGCTAGACAAAGTCTGTGCATTGCTGGATCACTCTTATTGCTTGATGCCAGGGAAAACCTCTACACCTGTTATGCCATGAAATGATCCAGATGCTGGTGTGGTTTTTATCTCACTCTGCATAAACTTGTCTTAAAGCCTCAGGCTTTAATGATGCAACTTATGGTTGCAATCGGAGCTGGGCATAAATATGATTTATTTTAACCTTATGCAAGTACATATGTATTTGTGCTTACAGTAGTCTGAAAAAAATATAAGACATATACATTACCAATTCAGTTTTAATTATTGAAAACTAATTCTTTACCTAAAAACCAAGTGAATCTTGCCCTCTCAATTTCTTCATCAGTTTTATCTCTGCCCCTACAAACTCTAGACCATAGCCCCTCACCTTTTCTGCTCTAACATCTCTTTCTCCAAGCACAGTACCATATCTATTCTGCTCCTACCGCCTCCCTAAGTGCCTCTTCTCCCTGGGTTTAAGTCCTTTTACATCTTTCTGTAGTTCTTTTTCTTCTTGATAGCTGAATGATTGCAGAGTGACAGAACTACTGTGATGCTCTCCAGTCTCTATCCTATTACCCTTTTTTCTTAGTCTAGGCATCAGCAGGGTGCATAAAGCAGAAATCAGAAAACTATTTCTTCATTCACAGGTGTGGATAGGTTGCACCAGGATAGAGCAGTCCTGAGCTGCCGAATGCTTTCTAGTTTTCCTCCTTATTGCCAGCCTAAGCAGCTGAACAGGAAGAAGGAACTCCACTTGCCTGGTGCATGCAATAATCTTGTTCATTTATAATCAAGGAAGGAGTCAGTGAGAGGCAATTTCCTAAACCACTAAGACTATCATGTTTATATTTCCTAAATCTGCAAATCACTGTGCTCTGCAGTATTTAAGTATCAGCTATTTGAGTGTGAAAATCATTCGATATGTTGATATTAAGTACCATGAAAAAACGCTATTAATAAAGAGAGAGAATTAAAGAATATCTGTGTTTTTGAAATGTTTCAACAGCGATAAAAGCATTTTCTTCATGAGAACATACATTTCTGAATATTTGTTGAGAATGCTTTCCCATTTCATGGTTGCAAAATCCACTTTCAGTTTACAAGGCTTGTTTTCATGGCCTCCTTTAAAACAGTATTATCATCTGCTTCCCCGTCATAATGACTGAAAGATAAGGAGCTTTAATACTTACAGATTATTTTATTGTGATAAGGCATTGGGTTATTAAAGCAGATTGAGCAACTATGTTGACATCCAGATACAGAAGTTCTGATTTTCTTGGAATGTCTTATAATGACTAAATGGGTGTGCTTTTCTTTTAATTAAGTAAACATTCCTTTTTTATTATTAAGGGGGTGTTTATATACATAGATGCAATATAGATATTTTTGTTTCTTACTCTACTATGGCTAAAGTGTGTCCAGGGGCTTATTTGTTCGGGTTTTTTTTTGTTTGGTTTTGCAAAAAGAGGCTGTTTCAAGTTAACTTATGGATTGAATGAGGTATGTTCCTACATGCCTTTAAATTGAGAAAATCTCAAAGTTTAAGCTTTGCAGTACATGCAGAGATATATTCCTAGTAGTTCTCTTATTTGATCTGATATCAGAATTTTCATGAAAGTCTGGAAAGCATATGTTGTTTGGTGTCCCTTTCTTAGTTAACACAGGGGCTTGTAACTGGAATATCCAAGCCCAAAATGATAAATGATAAAAACCTCAGCTTTGACGTGTAAAGCCTCACTATATCTGGTACAGAGAAGAAACAAGAAAACATACTTATCTGTTCGTTTTGCAGAGTGGAGTGACGAATTTGTTGTTCAGGGCTGTAATATTTACTTAGAAGATGTAAGCAGGGAAGAATGTACAATGTAACACTGAAATTCATAATTCATTCCCCCCAGCTCTTGTAATGATAATAATTACCCAGGTGAGTAAAATAACGATTATAAAAGAATTATGCTAAGCAATACCTAGATTTGATAATGCAAAATGATTAAATTGAAATGAGGCTTTCAAAAAATATAAACCCTTTGAATTTGTGAAGCTTTTTTTTTAAAAAAAAAAGTTTTGTTGCATGTGTCCAGACCCAGCTTCCACAGGTTGCTGGCACTTAAGTCAACGTTCAGAAAATATAGAATAATACAAATGGTACATATTTTTATCACTAAAATATATAGCAAAGGATTTCAGATTCTAAAGTGGACAACAAGTAAATTTCAGTGCACTGCTGAATCCTTAAACCAGCAAAAGCAGAATTAGATTTAGTATTAAATGGGTGCCTGCTTTATTTAAAGGAAAAGGGAAAATAAATATCCTTTTGTCAGTATAATCTGCTTTGCAAAGTCAATTGTGAGATCTGCCCTTTCACTTTTTAACAGTGTTGAGCAGAATTTAAAAATGAGTAACTGTTTTGTAAATGGTTTTAGGACTTGGCAGTGTAGGATGCATTTTGGAACTGAAATCAAAGGCACTGCACCATGAACTGAACTCAGACAGCAGGATGAATTATCCTTGATGCGGTGGGAAAAGTCTATCATTTCATACCCACAGGCCATATTGCTAAATTGCTAGCCTGTTAAATACAAGAGGGACAAGGACTGGTGCCAGGGATGTGGTGAAGTGTCAGATAACGGCTTGCATCCACAAATCTCAATGGTTTGCTTGGAGGCATGGGGTGCAAGCCTAGATCATGTCTTTCAGTATACACCTTCATGCAAAAGGAATCCAGCTCATCTGTTCCAAGACTGCTTGCAATGCACACCAAAGTTTAATTTGTGAGGAAAATTTGATAAATTGAGAGATTTTCTTTAACAGTATATTCCTGATCCAAACAAAAGTATTAATGCAAAGACATCTCGGCTGTCCAGTATTACTTCTTTGTCCTGTGCACTATTTTCTGAGCTTTTATTCTCAGTATTATCTGCTTTCTAGTTCTTTTCTCTTCCTGCTTTCTGGTTTATACTCAGTTCCCTCTGCGTTCAGTCAATCGAGGCTTAGATCACTTCCCAGCTCCTCATCTGTCCTTGTTTAACAGCCACATTTCTTCTGCAGCTCCTGCCATCCTCCTGACTTGGCTTTGTCCATTCTGCATCACTTGCTTTTACCCACATTTCTGTAACCTTATTTTTCACAGATGAATGCAATTCATTCTTTTTTTCTCTAAGGAACAACTGAGGACTAGATTTTGCAACAGAACAATTACAGCTGAAGAGTTATTTTTACCAAGTAAATGAAAATAGACAAGATAAATTATCTTCTCACCCTTCCCTCAGTTACATTTTTGTGTGTGTCTTCTGAGCAAAAGCTTGTGTATATCTCTGGGGAAAAAAAAGTGTTTAAAAGGACCAGTTCCAAAATACCTGTGAAATGCATTGGTATCTTTCATATTCTGTGATTCATAACTAATTGAAAATAGCTGAAAATTGGAAATGAGGAAGCAGTTAATAACCATGTATATATATATGTGACATAATTATATCTGCAAATATAGGTAGATTTAGAAAAATGTCCCAAATATCTAAATATGTAGAATTCTAGGTTCAAAAAAACTCAAGTTAGCAAAAGTTCCTACAAAAGTCCTGATTGCACATAAATCATCATATTGCCTGCTAAAATAATTGAAACGGATTATACCAAAAGCCTTCTTTGCCCAGATTAAATATCTTATAAAATAATACTGTTTTCATATTTTCACAACATTTCAAATCTTGCAATGCAGTAACTGGTCTGAAAACAATTGCTAGTTGTGGAGGCATTTAACAATCTGAGAAGAAAAAGCAGTACCCTTTGGTTGTTGGGTTTTTTTATCGTAAATGATAATTTTCTGCTTTATAAAAAAAATAAAAGTTCTTGTTTACCTCTTTGAATTTGCATTTGTTTTATAAGTTTCTCAATTCTTCCTGAGAAAAAAAATAAAGTCTTAAGAAATGCGTAGTTAGATGAGACTCCACCCCATCAAGAAGGAGAAAAATCCTATTATACCTTAACTTTGTTTTCTTAACAGCTGGAAAAAAAACCAATACAGAAAGTAATAATTAGTTATCTGCTTCAGACCAGAAAGCAACTGTTCCTGTGAAATTAAAAGGAACAGTGCCATCTTATCTACTTATAAACATATCATCAGGAAAATGGGAAAGAATTGACTAACAGTGATAAGGATCAGTAAAAATTTGACTGTTTTAAAATCTGTAAGCTCAAGAATGCTGTCTCTCAAACAACTTTATTGTCTTCTTCAGACAATCACTGGTATCACTGAACTGTGTTCATTTTCATGTTGTTAATTACTCTATTTTTAAGAAAAGCAGAGATGACACTGAAACTCTTCAAGTTCAGAATGTGTAAATGCCACCAACTATGCAAAAAAGCATAAAGCTAAACAATTCCAGGTGACAAATAAAGATGAGATTAGATCTTGAGTTCAAAATAGAGCATTATCGTCAATTTAGGATTATGGAATAGTTTTGGGTAGAAGAGACCTTTAAGATCAAGTCCAACTATTAACCTAGCACTGCCAAATTACCACTAAAGCATGTTCCCAGGCACCACATCTACACGTTTTAAAATATCTCCAGGGATGGTGACTCAATCACTTTCCTGGGCAGCCTGTTCCAATGTTGGACAACACTTTCAGTGAAGAAATTTTTCCTAATATCCATCCTAAACCTCCCCCAGCGCAAATTGAGGCCATTTCCTCTTGTCTTATTGCCTGTCACTTGGAAGAAGAGATCCCCACCTCTCCACAACCTCCTTTCAGGTAGTTGTAGAGAGTAATAAGATCTACCCTCAGCCTCCATTTCTCCAGACTAAACAACCCCAGCTTCCTCAGCCGCTCCTCATAAGACTTCTGCTCTAGACCCTTCACCACCTTTGTCGCCCTTCTCTGGACACACTCCAACATCTTAATGTCTTGTAGTGAGGGGCACAAAACTGAACACAGTACTTGAGGTGTGGTCTCACCAGTGTCGAGTACAGGGAGACAGTCACTTCCCTAGTCCTGCTGGCCACACTATTTCTAATACAAACTGGGATGCTCTTGGCCTCCTTGGCCACCTGGGCACACTGCTGACTCATAGTGAGCCAGCTGTAGACCAGTACTCACAAGTCCTTTTCTACAAAGCAGCTTTCTAGCCACTCTTCCCCAAGCCTGTAGCTTTACATGGGGTTTTTGTGACCCGAGTGCAAGACCAGGCACTTGGTCTTGCAGAACCTTATACCTTTGGCCTTGACCCATCAATCCAGCCTGTCCAGATCCCTCTGTAGAGCCATCCTACCCTTAGGAAGATCAACATTCCACCTAACTTGGTATTTTCTGCAAACTTACTGAGGGTGCACACTCGATCGGCTTGTTCAGATCATTGATAAAGATATTAAACACAACTGGTCCCCATACTGACCCCATAAAGAACACCACTTGTGACCAGCCCCCAACTGGATTTAACTCCATTCACAAGTCTTTGGGCCCAGCCATCCGTCCAGTTTTTAACCCAGTGAAGCATATACCTGCCTAAGCCATGAGCAGCCAATTTCTCCAGGAGAATGCTGTGGGAAACGGTGTCAAAAGCTGTGTCAAAAAGTCTAGGTAGACAACATCCACAGCCCTTCCCTAGTACAAATGTATACATTAGTACAAATGCACACATCTATGCTTTTGGTGCATAGCTATTCCTCCAGGATTACCTGCAGTCTCCAGATTATTAAGTTTTATTCGCCAAATTCATAAGCATTTTTGGAAATTGCTGAAGTGTTTCTAAACCACAGTGATCTTATTTCCAGAAATTATCTGCATGTCTGTTATTTGCTTGGCATTCTCTCTCACATGGTATTTAGTGAATAGGTTTTTTCATTTCTTATTGTTCATCTATTAGTAAACTCCTGAGTGCCAAGGAAGCTTGTAAACCTGCCCTGTAGAGGTCAGTGCAGTCACTGAGATATTATCACTACCCCGAGGAGATATTTTTTGTTTTCAGTTCATGTTAGTCCCTAGTTACATGGCAGCCTTCTGGAGGAGGAAACAGTTCTCCACAGGAAAATTCATTAAATGTAAGATCTGGATTGTGTGTTCATCACAGGAGCTGAAGACCAGGTTCCTAATATAGGTGTCAGCTGTCCAAAGTTCCTACAATTAATGTCTTCATTTTTCTTTAGCTGTGTACTGCAGGTCTGAGAGCTGTTGGCAGTTGTTCCATGTGTCCTTGACATATATTACTTCACATCCCACAGACTCAGTAAGAAAAGGTAAGTAACTTCATACTTACCATTTACTGAAGCAGCAATTTATAGAGCTGTTGCTATATGCACATGTGCTATGTGCATATAAACCTGATGATTTACCTTATGCCTCCATTGAAACTCTTTTATTATGACTGTTTGACACATCTGCATTTAGATCCCAAGATTCAAGCAACACTGACCTACTTTTCTTACACGTGCTGGAGCTTTACTTTTTGGTAATGAAATTTTTATTTGATTAACTTTTGATCACATTCTTACTGTCTTTCTGCTAAATTAACAGTGCAGTCTGAGGAGCAGCATAGAAATTTTTAGATAAGCTTATTATAATGAGGGAAAGATTGGCATTAAAGCCTTACAAATCAACTCAGCAAGTTACTGTTGTCCCATCTTCAGCATCTGCCTCACTGACTAACGTTCCTTAAGTGTCACCATTTCCTCTTTTGCAGCTGATAGCCCTATAGAAAGCTGAGTAAAGAGCTTGGCTGGCTTTTCATGAGTACTGGGGAAAGCTGGCAGCACATTGCTCTTCTTCCCTTACTTCTTCCTGACATTCCTTCACTGGAAAAAGAAAAAAAAGTAGCAATCAACAGTTCCTATTCATTGTTTCTTGGTCCCACCTCCAGCTTAGAGGGACTTCTAATACATATCAGTTTTCAGTGATTTCTGAGCCCTCAAAGGCCAGTGGTTACTGGGGACCTTCCCTCTCCATAGTCCCTACCTCCCAACAGGAAAGTGAGGAAAAAAACAGATTTAGAGAATAATCTCTCTGTCGGTCTCTATGTGCAAGATGGTTTTCCAGGCAGGACTTGTACCTGGCTTGTATTGTCATTATTCCCTATTTACTGAGGCTGGCACTTTGTCTTTCTTGGACTAAAATGGTTTGAATGCTTGTTTTGTTATTCCCTGACATAAGTGCACATTTTACTTTCCTATATTATCTACCGTGGCAGCACTATTATCTCAGTAAAGTAGGGCATCTTGGGATCTAATTTTATACTTCTCAATACCCAGATGAGCACTGTAGATTATGTTCAACATATCTAAATCCATATGGTATAGCATTATGACACAAAATTTCTGTTCAAAGTCTCATTATAACCTCATTATCTGTAGTGATTTCATCTGACTAGTCCCTGTAAAAATGTATCCTTTGAGATACTTTTTTCTGTTGGCCCTTCACACAGAAGCAATCCACCACATTATTTTAAAGTTATATCATATCACATCGTATCATATATCTTCCTGTCAAATTCATTTAGAAACAATTTGCATTTGACATCTATTTATTTTAAACCATTCTTCATGCAGTTTCTTTGCTTCTGCTTATAGGCATTCTTGAAAGCACAAACTCCATTCAAAATACTTTTGCAATATCATCTTCATTTCCCAAAATCCACAAATTCCACTCTAGCTTCCGAAGTAAGATATCCAGCAAATGAAGCACTCCATAAGCACTCATGCAGCTTACCTCTATCAACCTGCACATTGTTGCCTTTAAAACATAACCACCAGTGCAAGATACTAGAACATGATCCTCTGTATCTGCAGCTTCTATGAATTTTACTATAGGATTTGTTTACATTATGTAGTGAAATTTTAACGCATGAAAATGGTAATTGGAGTTATTTCCCCAGATATGTGAAAGAAGTCACCACCAAGTGGAAGGCAGTATACCCTGAATTCTTGTCATACAAGGTTAACTAGGCCAGCCCCCTATTCATTTGCTCTGATTGGACAATCAAGAAATATGAATGGCTCAGAAAGGGTTTTGTGTTTCGGTGGTACAGTGTAACTAGCTGTATCTAAACAAGAATTAAGAACAATGACCTTTTAGGGTTTGAGAAATCTTGCTGTGGAATAGAATGACAGACTAATTTAATTTATCCTTGACTGAAGATCAATATTTAAAAGAAACAGATACCAATAATGAATAACAACAATAATATAAATTGCAGAGTAACAGGAGAGCCTCGCTCCAAGCTGACACTTCCCTCTAGGACGAATACTATGTCAAACCAAAGCTGTTGGTCTGGCACAAAGTGCGAACAGCCATAGAGATTGATTTATGTCAAGGAAGATGAATATTGTTATGTAAATACTCCTTCAGGACAACTTTTTTAACACCAAAAGCACCAAGGAAAATGGCAGATGAAAAATGTTTTCTCACAGTCATACAGCACAGAATGGAACAAATCTGGGGCCAAACTTAACTGTTGTGACAACAGTAAAACCCACATGGTAACATATTAATTCCTCTCGAGGAAGTATCTGATGAAATGGTGATAAAAGATATGAGATTACATGAAATGAGTGAAGGCTGTGAGCTGTAAGTTAGGTGCAGCAAAATACATGACATCAGACTTCAAAAGCTGAGAAAAGAGAAAGTGGTCTCTAGAGATGCAATACTTTTAAAACAAGACATATATAAAGTTCACTATGTTTTTGTGCCATATCTTTGAATGTTGGAGAGAAACATAACTCTGCTGTCTAGTCTAAACCAAAGTCAATGTATGCCAGTTCTGTGTCTGGTTTTCCTTTTCATTTAAACCTGGACTCTTGGGAATAGGACTATTCTGAAGCATCTGGATAACCCATAATCCCTGATAAAAAGCAGTAGAGGAAGAACTATTTATGCTTTCAGCACTTGTGGGTCTTCATGCAAGAGGGAAACCAGAAGGATATCATCTATTTCATTTCTCATTTACCTTAAGTGGATATTCCAGAAGTTACTAGAACTGCCTGGAAATGTATTGCTGTTCTTTGTGGGAAAGGGGTGGAAAATGAAGTTGGGAAAATGTAGGTATTGCAAAAATTTGTCACTTTTCCATTGAAAAAAATGGAATGAACCTAATTTATTATATGCGTGTTTTACATATGATTTGTTGCAATATTAATGCATATTCTCCTTAATTACCACCATGTCTCAGAGGAGCTGCAGTTTACTTGGTTTGTGACAACATTTTTTCTCCGGTCTGGACTTTGTGACTTGATTGTCATCCGTGAGTGATCTGGGTTTCTTTGCTGCAGTAAAATTTGAACAAAGTAGTCTGAGTGGGCTATAATAAACTGATAAAGCATAATTTCCTTAAAACATAACTTTTGGAAAACAGTCAGGAAGGACCTTGGTGTTCACAGTCAAACACCAAACGAAATGGTTTGAATCAAAGTGGTTTGAATCAAAAATTCATCCCAAAGGGAAATGTTATTTATTATGCTACAGTTCAAACAAGATGTTTAGACATTTCCAAACCCCTTCCTTATTTTTCATTTGCATTAATAAAAGATTAATATATTGATTTTCAGGCTAATTTGAGGTGCTGAGAAGTATTGTAACATATTATGATATCACATACATAATATCATAATTTCTAGTGGGATGGAAATCCCAGATTTTACCAGCTGCTAATGGTCTCTGGAGACATTCAGGCTGATGAGGTTTGTGATGTCAAACAGCTGTAGATGAAAATATGAGAAACAGTTGACAATAATAAAATAATACAAATGTAAAACTACAAATTTGAGACAAGCACATAATTGTCATGGTATTATTTCATTTGATTTTTATGTGATATTAAATACCATCAAGTTGTCATATTCTTAGCAAAGTCAAAATATGAACATACTAATCTGCGGATTTATATTTCAGACAGTTAAGAAATAAAACAACACAATATTTAGTTAGCATGAACAAATGTCTGAAGCTTTTCTTTTTTTTAATGTGAAATTGGTTAACTGAAAAGAAGGTGATTTATTGAGTTCACCCAGTAATTTAAGGTGAATGATTAACAGAAATGACACAATTGTAACCCCTTTTCTTGTGTATCAATTATCTGAGCAAGCTGTGGAATTTCAAAGTGTGTATCTGTAATTAAACATATTTGCTGAACAATTCTAAATTTGCATTTTATTTGCAAAAGCTTTATATACAAATTCCATATTCAAAATTCAAGCTGCTTGATTAGGTCAGTAGGCACATAATGTTTCTATCTCAGACACTTGATTCTTCTTATCGAAAATCTGATATGAATCATTCAGAATTTGCTTTTTGCAAATACTCTTCCATAATATGCTCCAAATTGATCAAACATTATTGTTAGTAGCTCTATTAAGCAGAATAGTTACAGAAAGCAAACAATACCCAGCCCAAATCACTAAAACGTCTATGTACCTTTCCAGTGAAAGGAAACCTTGTTGATAAATGGAATTTAACAGCATAAAAGAACAAATTGTATTTACTTACTCAGCTTTTGAAGGAAGAATGATATTAACGTACCTGCAATATATGTAAAACCCTTAAATATATATGAGTAACTTATATTGCTACTCCTACATATTTTTCCTAACAAAATTCATTGTTTAAATTTTTAGTATAAAATGAAAGTATATTTACTTGTGGAGCCTTGATTTATTAGATTTATCTGAATTATTTTGATCCCTAATTTGGAAGATACATTTTTCAGCTGCAAAGCTACACACTAATATGGGAAGCTGCTTTCTTAAGCATTTTTTCAGCGCTACAGAATATACTAACAGAACAATTAAATCATTGCTTCAATGGGAGTTGCAGTGCTTACAGGTAATAAACATAGGGAGCTTCTCTTATATCTTCATTGTCTGAGTTTCTTTCCTTTTACTGGCAGGCTTATAGAACTACAAAAGCCATGAAAACTCAATGTTAACTTAAAAGTGCAACCTTTGTTATTTTAATATTTTTGTACTGTGTATCAAGGCATTGTTTACATTAGATAATGAAATGGAGATGGGGCAGAAAACACACCTCTGAAAGACTTTCTACACAAAAGGATGAACACGTAGTTCTTTGCACAAAGCATTAGAAAATACTGTGATATTTTATTATTAAAAATGCTGCTGAAAAGTTTATACATATGTGTCCAGCCATATATATCTTCTATCATTACTTAAGGCAAAAAACAAAAAATTGCAAAACAATAACAGAAGAAACCATTAAACCCTGCGTGCCTCTTAAGGTCAAGAATATAAGCCTGGGAAAGTACTTTTTTCTTTTACAGTTTGCAAAGTATATTTTGATATCATCATTATTATAGAATTCTATGAAGACCCTATAAATCTGTTCCCTCTATAAATCATACATCAGTCCAGATGTATCAAATTATTAAATCAACTTGATTGTAATTACTTTTAAAAGCTAAAATCATTCACTTACAGGAACTGTTTTTTTACCCAAATGTCACAAGCCTGACACAGTACTGTACATATTGCTAGCAGAAGACAATTGGAAGTACTAAACAAATACTTTAATTCACATTACAAACATACCCAACTGATTATGATGCCAAGCATCATTACCTTTTTTTACTTTTTTCTTTTTTTTCTTTTTTTTTTTTTCTTTTTTTTAACCTTTTTTAAAAGAGTTATGAACTGCTGCATCTCAGCTGAGGCATTACATAGGTGGTGGAAACGGCCTGATATAGAGTCAGCATTAATTAACATTATGTGATGGATCAGTGGAAAAAAGCCAACAGTTTTCTATTTGCTACTAGTACTTTGAGGTTGTTCCTTCATCACATTCCAACCTGAGCATCCAGGTCAGGTTTATACCACATTTACTACAGATAAAGGATTATATCAGCCACCTGCTGCAGTTTTATCATGTCATTAACTTTCTTTTTATTTCTTTCCTTCAGAATCTGTTTTACTGCCTGCTACAACAAGGAATTGTGCAGATGAATAGACCTCAGCGAATCACCTTGTCTTTAATTTTATTTGTAGGGGTGACTATTCCAAGACATTTTATTAGGAAAAAAAAAGCATAGAAAACAAGAAGAGGTACAAGGCATCTTGTGTTAGATACTTATGGGACATATGATACTGATGCAGCTTAGTTGTGAATTAATAATAGAAAATACATCTGGGATAATCATGTTCAAGTGCAGACCAATTTGTTCAAATATCTTTGGTTACTATCTCTCGATGATGGAGTAACTTTCAAAGACAAAATATAAAGCAATCTTCATCTGCAAGAACTTATATCTAGCTTTTCACATTCACATTAGTTGTTTGAATCAAACTGCTAAGTTCCTTTGTTTGATAGCTCTGCTTGGCACCTTGTTTTCTAGTTAAGGAATACTAGAAAGGAATAATCAGCTAAGAATTTTGCCCTTCCAGAGAGTGATACTCCCTGGGATTTTCCCTTTTATTTAGATGCAGAACAGCCGACAACTCTCTGCATCTCTCTCCCTAATGTTCACTGACTATGGGCCTGCTGTGTAATAAATCAGCAAAAAAAGTATTTTATGACAGGTATGCTCTCACAAAACAGGATACTGGGCAGAGAAGCTCTTTACACACTGATCATTTTGGAACATTTTAAAAAACAGCCAGCCAAACAATCCATCATTTCCCCACTTTCAAATTGTGGGTGTATTTCATTTAGCAAAGCTAAGGACGTGCTTTCTCAACTGAGATTCCACTGCAACGCTGGTGAATATAGAGCTAGGTTTCCTAAGAAAAGGCTGACCAAAACACAGGCTTTCTTTGCTTTTGTCAGGGCACAAAACTCTTCCTAATGTATCACAATAACCAAGAACTACAAACTGGACTCTGTATATATATTATTGGATATTTCTTGGTTCTGTTCAACAAGCTTAAAATAGTAATTATTTTCTTTTGAGTTTTTTTTTTTCCTCCATTTTCCAATCCATTGCTGTGTTGCAACTTAACAAAGGATAACACAAAATTAAATTATATTAAAAAAAGTTTCAGAAAAGAACAACAATCTCCTATGAATACTTTAACATGCATTAGTGTAACCTGTAAGAGAAAATATTCAGGTCACACAGACAACTGTATCCTCTGCATGACACCATGGCCTCATATAAATGAAACTTGTTAGAAAAAACTCATGGTTTTTGTTTACCACTAGTACTTAAGAAGAAATTCCTCCTTTGGGCTCGGAGGAAACAGAGGTGATATGACTAATGTATATACACATAGGTCACAACAGAATGCACAATCTTTCTAAAAGCTCTTTTCAAACTGAAAACACCAATAAAAGCTTCCTTTTTTGTTTGTTTTTAAACTCACAGCTATGTACATTTTTACAAAGTATCTTTAAATATAGTTCAGGCTGGCAAGTCATCTCTTTGCACAGAACTATACGTATTTTACTGCATAGTCAGTCCTCCTCTTTTTTTTTTTTTTTCATTTTTCTTTTTAATAATAAAATTCTATTTCCCCCATCTGGATTACAGCTTCATATGCTGGGTAAAAGCCCATGGTGACGTCTTTGTTTTAACAAGGGCCATTCATGGTATGGCACATAAAGAATTTTTTAATTATTTTATTTATTTAAAAAAAAAAAAACCAAAAAAACCCAAAACAAAACCAAAACACCTGTACAGTCACTGGCTCTGTGTTCCAGAAGACTCTGCTTTGCTTCCTACACTCAAAACACCGTTTTAAGTGACGACTTCTGGCCTCAACTTTCAATCAAAGTGGCTGAGATCTTAAAGCAGTATCGTAACAGCAATGTATACTTTTCACATTTCACAGGGTTTATAGTTGATCTTTAACATCAGAGAGTCTCAGTGGGAAGGATCAGTAAGAAAATAATGACTGTCCTTCTCTTTTACTTTTTTTTACTTTAGATTTTGACAAGGTGTTCAATGGATGTTATTATAACTTTTTCCTCTTCTGTTTTTTTTTTTTTTCTTGTTTTTTTTTTTTTTTTCTTCTTTCTTCGAAGTCGCTTGTGAGGGTAGAGGGGGAAGGGCTGAGCTATACCCTAGTGGTCGAATGTCCATGGGGCAAATTTGTACTGTTTTGTCCTCCACTGAAGGTGTTGAAAGTATGCAAAGGCTGCATTCCTGTTAATGTATTTGGAATCATGGTTATGGTGTTGGGTGTCATTAATGGGATGTCATCTGGGGACCTTCTCAAAGTAAGCGTGTAGTCAGGTGGACAGGTTAGTCTCAGTGTGTCATGGGCCTGCAGCGATTCACACTCATGGTCATGTTCTAGCTGTTTCATCTGCAATGACATAATCTCTTCATTTTGTATGTGTGCGATATCGTTGGTTGTGTTCCTCTGGGGGCTAGGGCGCCTGTGAGTCTCATGGCGCCGCTTGTCCTTCTTGTAATATAATGCAGCAAAAGCTAAAATATTGAGGAACAGCAAGGATGCCCCCACAGCAATGGTGACACTCAGCTCTGTGGAATAATCTCGCTTGTTTTCTATCAGAACTGTCGTATCCTCTGGAGCTGTTTTATGGGTGTCTTTTGAATGTTTGGGATTGTTGGCAGGTGTCATTGCTGGGCGTTTGGTGGCTGGCCACAATTTACCAGGAGAACGTCGTGTCACATAAGGAAATGATGTCATGTCAGGAGGGGGGACTTTAGTTGTTGTGGAAACGTACTGAAATATCTCATTCAGGTTGTGAAGGTGTGGTACTAACTCCAACCAGAAAGCAACTTTTGTTGCTCGGTAGTGATCACGAACTCGGGGTTTCAGGCCAATATGCAGATAAAGCTGGTCTTTAGGATTATATTTGGACCACGCCACTTCTTCAAAGCGGTTGGGTTTTGTGTGGATGAACTTTGTGTCCTGTGGAACAGGCTGATTTGGATCCCTACAAAAATAAAAACAAGTGATATTATAGTCATTAAAAAACACAAAACCAAAAGCAAACACCAAAAACCTCTCCATCCTTTAGTTATTGGTTTATCCGATAATTAACACAAGTTAAAACCAGAAGCTAAAAAACCCTCCCAAACTTAAAGACAGATGTTAATAAATAATCATAAGAAATATTACTTACTGTACAGTGATTCTCAGACAGTTTAATATTTTCTGACATGAAAACAAAGAAGGGGTTGTGTTTCAAGTCCCAAAAGCTCATCTGCAGTTCATTATCATACTCCAAAGCTGTTTTAGAGAGGTGCTATCTTTCCCCATAGTAAAAATGTAGGTTCAGCTTTTCTCAAGGTTTGATATTAACTTTCTCACTTAAGGTACCATTACTTCCACTGCCGTAAGTAGTAAATATGGGCATCTAACCCCTATGGCAATGTTGGAAGTCCATATGACAGTAAGAATTTACACTAGCTATGTATAATACATAAAAAATATCTAAACATAAAGACGCAGGGCTAATACATGTAATTGGGAACTGTTTCTCCCTGTGTTCCATTACTGAGCTATTAATCACCCTATGTTCAAATATCTGCTTCAGGGAAAACCCTTTGAAATATTTGTATATTGCAAATTTTTCCATCATTTTCATTAGGAGATTACTGTTTGAAAGTTCAGTGTGCTCATTGCGACTAAATAACTGTTTAGTGGCCATAAGACACTGAGCCTTAATTCGGTCCTGGTTTGTACAGATGGGAAATATATTAGCTGAGATCAATGAATTTTATAATAGTTATAGTAGTAGAGCTAAGAGTAATATACTACTCAGAGAATATTTCAAAACTGGTAACCCAAATATTTAAATGAAATTATGCTTTTCCCATCTTTTCTATTTTTTTTTCTTGTTATAGGTTCAGAATAAAGACAAACCAATGGCAAAAAAGCATGTAAGTGTGGTTAATGTCTATGTATCCTTATAATTTTAGTAAACCTTACGCAAATATGTCTTCCTCTTGGCATGAGAACATACAGAAATTTAAAATTATTAATGCCAAAATTAATATTCTGTTGTGCATGAGTTTGATTTATCTTTTACAGCAATGTATATTTTCTGGGACTTTGTGACATATACTGACAGTACATGACTCACTTTCTGTGCATTACTCAGAACTTTCCATTCTCCTTTCCATTCCCATGTGCATTAGTTTATTTCCTGTGAAAATGATTCCAATATTTTCCTTTGCTTCCAATATACTGTTATGTATGTTACGGGAATACCAAGACCCACCTCTACAGATTTTAAAGCATCTTAATTTTTTTCTTTTTCCATTTTTAACAGCTCATGAACATGATTGTCTAGTTTAGCATTCCTTTGCTGTTCATAAAGAGCTATTCCTTAGTTCATAAACTGGACTGGTAATTTGACTTTAATAATCTCATGATTCTTATATTCATCTGCTTACCTGAAAGAATTTATCTTACCTTTTTTTGAAGGTGTGAAGTGAAAGAATTTTTTTCTATATAATTTTGGTACTTTGGTGCACTTATGGTTGTGGGTTTAGGTGTCTGGGGTTTTTTTCAGTGGTTTGTTTGTTTTTAAATATTACACTGTATCCAATCTTTCTCATCTCAGTAAGATATAATCCAGGGGTTCCAGCACTGTGGTACAGTGGCTATTACATCTATCTGTCTCTCTCTCTCTGTCCGTCTGTCTGTTTATCTATATATCTATCTATCCATCCATCCATCTATATATTTTTTTGTTTTTCACTTTATGTAGTAAAAGTTAGCCAAATTGTGTTAATTCTGAACAAAAAGATAGATCTTTAGTAATTGTTCATCCTAGTTGAAGCAAGAGGACTAATATCCACTTCCAAGCAGCAGATGTATGCTGCTACTTTGAGGTTCTCAACATGCATTCAAGAAGGAAATAAAAATATTCTTTTAAAATACTGAAAGATTTGGCAAAACCACAGGGAAACATATTGGCCCAATTTAATACACACACACATATATATATATACACACACTATAACTCTTTGGAGTTCAATAGATAAATTCTAAACTAAATTAAAAATCAGCAAGATTTTCAAAGCATTATTCTTGTCAGAAACTTAAAATCCTGCAAGAGTTACAACACAAAATCCAAGCTCCACTTGCTGTTCTGATTCACAGTACAAAAGACTCTGGGCAGAGTCCTACAAAAGATGTGTAAATTAAACTAGCTCATGTAAATGAGTTGCACTTGATACACGTACAGGAGATGAAGAAGCTGACCATCCATTTCAATGAACGAAGTGGACATTCACTTTTTTTTATTCTTTCTTTTTTCTAATGGCCCTATAAAAATGACAGCAGATACCTCCATCTACCTCCATCTCTCCTTTTTAACTATATCTATTAGGAATAGCCAATTATGATGCCACCTCCTCCAAACGCAAGAGAGAAAACTAAAGTACGTGAGGGTAGTCTTGTATTTCAGAATTTGTTTACACGGCTGTGTGTGGGCATGAAGCTGTTCATTGAAACAAATAACAGAAAAAAATATCAGCCAATCCTGCAAGTAATTTTTTTGCTGAGAGTATCAGACCTCTACCATTGGCATCAACTCGAGGGTTGATCACTTAATAACTGAATAAATGGTCTGAATATTCTCTCTGAATTTGGAGGATAGGCATTTAAATGTTTGTTTTTTTGCTTTTTTTTTCCCCACAGGAAAATAAAATAACTAAGTCCAGGCCTAAATAGAAGATCTAGTAATGCATCTTGGTTTTACAGACTAGTGACAGTTTACCAAAAATATTTAGTGGATATAAATAATAGGATTTTTATTTTCGTGGGCCATCCACCTATGTACACTGGAGACAATTAATAAAATTGTAAGGTTACAACTTATGACATGTTTTTTTCTTGAGAAGTTGGGCAGTTTATCCTATTATGAACCATTTTCCAGTATTACATATAGGCGTGCAATATAAATGTACATAAAATAATTTCTCCTATGAAACCAGCTGTTTGACAAAACTTTTGATGTTACTCAAAGTTCAAATTCCTTTTGCATCTTTTAGCCTCTCACATCACCTTTGTGTTTCTGGATGCTCTTGAGGCTCAAGTGTGTAATTAGAGAACAAAAGGCTGTGGTGTTAGAAAAGCTTCATGTAAAAACCCATTGTAATCCTGGTGATAAAAATATAATCTGAAAAATATATTTTCAGTTCTGTACTTCTTCCAGTAATGGCTCTCATTGAGACTAGATAACATTTTTCCCAGTCCTACTAGTTGGCAGGGAGCTCTTTTATTTTTTATTCATCCTGTTGCTAGAACAAAATTGGTAATCATTGTTATTCATTTTGCCTTCTAATTATTTATTTCACCAGCTTTACAATTTAATTTAAACAGGTTCTCCATCAAAAAAATGCCACCATAATGAAATGACCGAACTTCTCCACGTGATAGAAGATCATATGATGCTCTTTCTAAGATTTGTTTTTTGTTTGGTTTTTTTTTTTTTTAAATTAACGTGCAGAATCCTCCGATTTCACCTATCACTTCTTTTTCCCACTTTCAATCTGCACTGATTTTGCCTAATTTAGCATGTTGGTTGGTGTTCAATGATTTTTTCTCGGGTAAAATACAAAGTCAATGTGTCTGCAGTGAATGCTGCCTGAAGAGCAACACACATTCCTATTCACAGGGTAAATTAGTAGCTGACCTGGAGGGCAAATGAGGGACCTGAGTATTTCATATCTGGTGGTATTGGAAAGGGAAAAATGATGGGAATCTCACAAGCAAAGAATTGTTTTGTTTGGAAGAGACCTTTAAGACCGTGAAGTCCAACCATTAACCTAGCACTGCCAAGTCCACCACAAAGCCATGTCCCTAAGTAACACATCTATATGTCTTTTAAATACCTGCAGGTATGGTGACTCAACCACTTCCCGGGGCAGCCTGTTCCAGTGCTTGACAACCTTTTCAGTGAAGAAATTTTTCTGAATATTCAATCTAAACCTCTCCTGGAGCAACTTGAAGCTGTTTCCTTTTGTACTATTGACTGTCACTTAGGAGAAGAGACAAAACTCCACCTTTCTACAGCCTCCTTTCAGGTAATTGTAGAGAGCCGTAAGGTCTCCCTCTGCCTCCTTTTCTCCAGGCTAAACAAGTGTAGCTCCCTCACCTCCTCTTCATAAAACTTGTGCTCTAGACCACTCATCAGCTTTGTTATTCTTTGGACTCACTCCAGAATCTCAATGTAGCTCCAGAAGTGAGGGGGCTAAAACTAAACATACTATTCAAGGTGTGGTCTCACCAGTGCTGAATGTAGGGGGACAATCACTTCCCTAGTCCTGCTGGCCACAGTATTTTGGATACAAGCCAGGATGTTGTTGGCCTTCTTGGCCACCTGGGCACACTGCTGGCTCATATTTAGCTGGCTGTCGACCAATACCCCCAGGTCCTTTTCCACCAGGCAGCTTTCCAGCCACTCTTCCCCAATCCTGTAGCTTTGCATGGGGTTATTGTGATCTAAGTGCAAGACCCAGCAATTGGACTCGTTGAACTTACACCATTCCACTGATTCAGCCTGTCCAGATCCCTCTGTAGAAGCACCCTACCCTCAAGCAGATCAACACTCCCACACAACTTGGTGTTGTCTGCAAACTTACTGAGGGTGCACACTTGATCCCCTCATCCATATCATTGATAAAGGTAGTAAACAGAAGTGGCCCCAGTACTGAGTCCTGGGGAACACCACTTGTGAGTGCCTGCAACTGGATTTAACTCCATTCACCACCACTCTTTGGGTCCAGCCATCCAGCCAGTTTTTTAGCCAGCATAGAGTACACCCATCCAAGCCATGAGAAACCAGTTTATCCAGGAGAGTGCTGTGTGAAATGTTGTGAAAGGCTTTACTTTTTAAAAAGTTTTCTATTATCCTGTGTTCCACAGAAAGTTGAAATACCATTCATCTTTTAACTACTTCTGCAAGAGCATTAACTATCACTCAGGACAGTGGAACTGTTACTTTAATGCACTTAAAGTGTTTTATTTGTTTGTGTCATTCTCTAAGTTCACGGGAAAGCAAAATGTCTTAACAGTTACATACTGAGTCTGTCTCCAAGACACTGAAAGGCCTCTTGATCATTTATTTTTTTTCAGCAGTCCTCTTTTCTCCATATGGAAAGAGAAAAAAAAAAAAAAAAGAAAATAAAAAGAGAGAGAAAAACTGTGTGGCATTTCTTTATGCTTCCACTGATTTTTTCATGTTGTCACAATATTAATAATGGTACAGTCGTACACAGGCATATTTTCCCTTACTTCCTTTCCTCACTTGTCACCAGGTCCCACTGTTGCCATGCTTCCAGGCAACTATTATAACTACTAAGGAAACCAAACCGTGAGTACACTGTTTTGTTTGACTAACACAGGTTGGCCATTGGAGACAGTTATTTCTTCAGATAAAAACATCAGAAAGAAATGCAACAGCCTCATAAAGGAGTTCACAGAGAATTGATTTGAAAACGCTCTTTAATAATTGTAAGTTAAATTTTGTCTTCCATTAGAAAGCCAAACTGAATATAAAATATAGACATTCTTAATAACTTAGTTATTAATATTCTTAATAACTTTTTCTTAAGAATCAATGTAAAGTAATTCAGGACTGCTTATCTGAATTACAAAGAAAACAAGGATACATCCTGTAGGCTTTTATCTTTCCCATCACCAAACTAGGTAGAGTTGCATAGATGGGAGCAAAAATAGAGTATTGTAACTCCTCAAAAGAGGGTAATTTTTAGAAAACTGGTAGGAGCCTCTAAAGACAGTATAGCTTCGTATATACCCTATTAAACTTCAAATACTTCACAAGTGTAGCTGGCAGAGTATCTGTGAAATATTGGCACCCTTCCCCCGTCATTCACTGTCCCCCGCTGATGTATCTGAAGGCCATGTAACATGGCCTTAACTAACAGAACATTTAAGCATATAAAATTACCCTTACAGTTAGGATAGTACTACTGGCAGCAGACTTTAAACTTTAAGTGTACCTTTTAATGAAGCTCTCGCATATAGTTTTGCACATAGCAGAATCAAAAGCCGTATTTTCATGTAATTTTTGTATCCCAAATGTAGTTTCTCACACCTGCTCTGCAATAAATTGCTTTTCTATTTCTAAGGCATGTTAGAAATATAGCTTTGAAAAGGGAAAAATGACTGTTAATGAAAAGAAAAAAAAAAAAAAAAAAGTTATAGCAAGGTAGAAAATGGAGGATTAACAAAACGCAGCTTCCAAGTATTAATTTCAAGCATGATCCATTTGCCATTAAACAGTCATTTTAATTGTCACCTCCTGCTTGCTAGCTTCAAGAACTGACTTCAAAGTAAAACACAATAAAAGTGCTGTGCCTTGTGCTGTGTCTTTGACACCTAGTGATAGCACAGAATTGACCTGCCCTCCAAATGCAGTCTTGACAGTAGGCCCATTAAACAATATGTGTTTTTCAGCAGTGGGTAGCATGTCAGTTAAAAGCTCAGCACAGTCCATCAGAATGATGCACCACCTGAGCTGTAATTATACAGTAAGTACCTGGATGCAGCCTCTGTAGGAGAATCATCAAGATGGGAAAAGTCTCAGGGACATTAAAATGAAATAAATAAATCTGCAGTTTTAGTGTTCAAGGGTGACCTACAGGGAAATGTGGAATAATAAAACCTTGCAGTTAACAGATTTTTCGTGTGTGTTGCCATGGGTACAAACACAAAGAAAGCCAAGTTCCACCAGAATAAGGATGGGAATCAATCAATTAAGAAAAGGGTGGAAAAAAACCCCAAACAAATCCCCAACAACACAGTCTCGAATGATATCAATTTTCTTGAGAGTTGGAGGACCTGAGTGGGCAATGGATTTCACAATACATGTGGGAGGGTAAAGGGGAGAACTGTTACCCCAGATATGTCTCCAGGTGCCCTAGGCTTGAGGTGCTACAACCTTCCCTTTTCCATTGGAGACACCAGAGGTGCAAAGCAAATGTAATCTTAAAATATTATTTTTCTCCAAGTATTCTCTTGTATTATCCAGAAAAATTAATCATTGTTCATACAAATGAATTTAAAAAACCGACAAGGTAATGCATCTTGGGTTGCTCTTTTCCTTGTGAAAACTGAAATTTTACAGCTAGTCATTTTTAATGACACATCTTTCACACGGGCTATAAAGGGGCAAGTTTGTAACAGAAGGTATATCCCACTCCTGTCTCATCAATAATGGTCAAGTTTCAGAAATGACTAATGGCTTTCCCAAAGTGCCTGCTGTGCCTTTAGGTGTAGTATGACAATGGGTTCATAACCAGAGAACTGGGTGATGGCATGCATAACCTTCTGAAATTAGGTTTCAAGTAGCAACAGCTGGAAAGTGCTTGTAATTCTGAGTAATGGTGGCAGCTGGGGCTGTGAAAAGCTCCTGTCAGCCTCCAAAAATTGCTTAAATACCACTACAGGGAATACTCATAAAGTAATTGTAAATAATAGTAAGAGAGTGGAGATCTCGCATCTCCATGATAATTCCAATAATGTATCTAAGTGAGGATCTGAAGTCCTATATGTATATGTGGCACTTCATCTATAAAAAGAAAGACAGAGTGATGGTATAATCATCTTTCTGAGTGTGTGGTACAGCCAGCATGCAGCATTCTCTGTCCATAAACCAAGCTTTCATCCTGACATTTGTCCATCCAAGTACCAATGACTTGTTGCCAAATACATCTAAATATTCCACAGTTCATTCACTATTGTTGCAGTACTGTGGGATTTCTGCATGCAAAAGTGCCTGTGTGTCTAAAATAGAGTGCAACAAACGCTTTCTTTTTGCCTTGTAAATTGACCTGAAGCATTTGGTTTTTACTCAATTCAAGCTCAAGGTTTTTGTTAAGGCTGCAAAACCTCTCTCCCTCGAACGTCATTTGGATTCATTAAAAGCTGCAAGAGCTGTTGAAGTTTCTGAGCATTTCATACTAGGCATCTCTGAATTTTTCTTCTATAGCTGCATACCATTCACTGCAGTGCAGTAGAGCTGCAGTTTCCAGAGCCCAATCCTGCCATTAAACATTCATTGGAAAGATTTACAGCCCCCTTGTGACACAAGTATCTTTGTTTTAATTCAGTACCAAAGACTCAAGGTTAACAAAAAAGCTCTTGCTGCTCAAGTAAAACACTGCAATACTCTTTAAAGGAATGCTATAGGAAGAGAAATTATTAATAGCACTTGCAGATTAAGCTGCTTTGAGGGTTCTTTCCTTGATGTTTACAACTCTATTTCAGTAAAACTTTGATGTCTTTATTTTGTTTTATAAGCAGAATTAAATTAAATTTTTAACCTTCTCAAAGCAAAATTCATATCTGAGTCTCTTCTTCATTCCAGTCAAGTATTTATTACTCCCATTATAGACCTCAGAGGGAAAAACCTTTCCAGTGTCTTCCTTTCTGTTCCATTTCCTCCCTGAGTCCCCATCCCTGTGAAGGTCTAAAAACAAGAACTTCCTTTCTTTTGTAGCGGAGAAGTGCTATCTGCCTGAGAGTTTGTTCTTCAAGTAGCAGACATGTTGCCTCTGATTTTTTGGTATCTTTGTGAGCCGCCTTTTCTCTGAGACATGCTTTGTCTTAATAATTGCCCTATTTTTTGAATCAAAAATAAAGTGCATTATTATTCTCACTGAGCTAAGAAGAAAAGAGTTTGAGGGAACACACTAATTAAAAATCTATTAAATATGAATAAGCCCCAGTTACCTTCTCTCTTACGCAAATAGTGCTATAATACTGCTGCAAGATCAGGGTTTGAAGCCGCTGCTATAGGATACAGACTGTTTTAGGAGTATGCTATCAACAGAAACGAATGCTGGAGGTCAAACTCACCCAGTTTTGGCGAAGTTAGTCCAGTATGTCATAACTACTGCACTGAGCATGACATCATTCTTGGAAAAGTTGCAGTTGAACAGTTCTGTGGGGCCAATCATAGGAATCCCAAAGACATAAGGAACTTCATCACCATGAGCTGAATCAGCCCAGCTGGGTT
This sequence comes from Tringa tobata, assembly GCA_033628505.1. Lineage (NCBI taxonomy): Eukaryota > Metazoa > Chordata > Aves > Charadriiformes > Scolopacidae > Tringa > Tringa tobata. The sequence goes on from JAHREE010000480.1 coordinate 6,582,995, forward strand.
TCATTTCACTTTGGCAATGGTGATAAAACGCATAAAAATATGTTGGAGAACCGTACTGAGCATGCAGGTCAGCGGTAGCAACAGCCGGAGCAACCCATTGGTGGTCTGTAAAAAGAGCAACCAGGGTCTTTCGTCTTGTTTCGGGGTTTTCTTTGTCTGCCCAGTCAGTGTACATGAATTTAATGGTCTCTCGCAGTGTGTCTTTCCCTTCTGGATAACCATATAGATTGTCCACAAAATTGGAGACAGAAAAGTCAAAATCATTGGGAGATACACCATCTTCATTATCTACAATGCCGTCCACAAATTTTAAACCTTCCCCTTGATTTACGCCCAGCATTATGTCATAGTTAAGGAATTCCCCTTGCTCCATGAGAATCTGAGGGTCATCTGGAATCACGTCTCCATCTATGACAGGCCCAAAGGCAATGTGGTACGTGGCTGGAGTTATGGTTTGTTGAATGAGTTCTTTGTAATTCTTATTCCGAAGACATTCAACCAAATCAGTGGTATCCAGCATGTCACAGCCCACTTTATCTGCCAATATCCGAGTGTACTTGGCAGGCTGGTAGTTCACCGCCCAGCTGGACAGGGCTGTTCCACTCTGTATGATTGCCTTTTGGAACAAACCTGCAGGTGCAAATTGTTTAAATGCAGATCCAGTTATATATTAAACAAAATAATTAAAAGCAGCTTTCACTAAGCAAAGAAAGCTTTGATTGCACAATAACTAAAGAATGCATATATCTAAATTTAAATTCAATTTCCATATATTCTACTCACTGGTCCCTTTTTACAGTATCTCTAATAGGCTACTAATTAAAATCTCTCTTGTTCTTGATGCTAAAGCATGAAGGTTTCATGTTACTGCTTCAAGAACAAAACTCATGCTTGTACTGCAGTTTTCTTGCATCTTTAATGGAAGTCCCTGGCTTTAGCACAGTAGTAGTCCTGTAAAAATTTCTTTAAAGGAGTGGCAGCTACAAGCAATCATATCCTCTTCACCATGTAAATGACTCCCATAAATGTGCTCTTCAGTTGTCTAAAGGTCAAATGAAAATTACACACTCTCATTTCCTTCACAGAAGCCATGCATCATAATTTGAAAAAATCTGCTCTGCTAAAATCAATTTAATAAGCTTGAGTATTCTACTCTGACATATTTTTTTCTTTATCATCCTAATTATTTTGTGTGTGTGTTAGTACCCTCTTTATGTTGACTTAAAATATATTTACATTGGAAGACAGTAAGATGAAATTCAATAGGGTTTTTTCTGGTTGTTTTATATGTATTTATACAAAGAAAGATAGAAGACATAGTCTGAAGAGCTTCTTTGTGTCACCAGAGTACTGAAAAAGCAACTGGAGCTTACTGATGAATCTGCCCAGCTTGTTTTTTCCCGGTAAAATCACTAAAATGGCCTATTTAAAAATAAAATACCTGGGCCTCTTCTGCACATAGTTTCTACTGTCAAACTCTTGAAATATCAAATACACCAACAGGTACAAAACCATTTAAATACCTTGAACCATTTATGGGAAAAAGTGGTTGTGGTCAATATACCTTACTTCACACGCTACAAAATTTCAATTATATGATTAGTTAAGTTTTTCATGGTTCTGTCTGCTTGATTTTTTCATGCCTTACTCAACAGTTATTCATGGTACCCTATTTGTATCAATAGACTAAATTGTCAGGCATAATTTTATGCAGTTCCAAACAGGGTATGTTTACCAGCACTGTTGCTACAATTGCTTGCTAGGGCTTAGCCTTCTGCCACAGATTTCTGTCTGTTTTAATGTGATAGAAATAGCATGGACCTATGAAAGCAATAGATCTTTTGATCTTGTCTTCTATAAATTCTTTGTAGATATGGTCTTATCACCAGGAATTTTTATGGTTCAGTAATGGTGTTGTATATTTTTGGTTGGTTTTTTTTTTTTAGAGGTGGGGGGGGGGTAGAAATCCCACAGCTCAAACATGAAAATCGTAAGAACTCTGTATGGGATCACACAGGACTTGTAGGGAGTTAAATAGATTTTTTAATAAGGTTAAGTTATGTTATTATTTTGTAAAGAAAGTATCTAAATACATGTTGTAAGTGCAGACAAGACTGTGTGCAAAATGAGAAAGGTCACTGACCTTTTCCATTTTAATCAGGGCATATTCTTTGATATAAGAGACTCTCGAAAAAGCTAGAAAAAATATACTGCCCATGGTGTTTGTTGCATGAAACTTCTGCTATAATAGCATTTAATTTTTCATATAAAAATATTTAAGTTGATTAACATAAATACAGAATACTAACTTATAGGCATTTTTTAAAAATTACAAACCATGTAATTCTAACTCAGCCTACCTGATAATAGCCATTTTTGTTACACTATATTGTTTAAAAAAAAAAAAAAAGTGCTTTGATCAGAAGATTGTTACCTTCTGAATAGTGAGAGAGTGTCAGGAGACTGACACAGGAAGCTCCTGCCCCAGATCCAAAAATAGTAACTCTTTTTGGGTCTCCTCCGAAAGATCCAATATTTTCTTCAATCCAACGTAAAGCTTGGATTTGGTCAAGCAATCCATAATTGCCTTTTGCAGCTTGGTCCCCAGTACTTAAAAAACCTATAAGGCAAAAAAAGATAATTTTAGTTCACCAGATACAGAGTTAGCTACAGGCTATCCACATATTCACAACACGTCTTCCCATCTTTTCATCTTCTGGGCTTTTTTTTCCCTTCTTTTTTTAAAGGTCACAGTCCTAGTTAAATGTCTCCAGTGCAGGCAGTGGAACTCATTCTGTATGCTGTTTGGTTTTGCTTTGTTTTTCCCTACTGCAGAGGTCACATTTGTGAAAAATCATTATTTCCTTTTTGAAATAATTCTATATCAATGCAACAATACAGACTGAAGATGTTAAACATTTGATGACTGTATGTAACATACAGAAACTCACAAAATAATTTTTTGGCTAAGAAGAAGTAAGGTACACAGAATTCCACTGAGAACAAGGCTCTCTAACACATTAACTTAAGTGCTCCTTACCACAGACCAAAATTTTCCTGATCTACATAGCTCTTTAAATTATTATACTTGTGATATAAATACATATATTCAGAAATAGAAAAAGAAGGATGAATAAAGTAGTAAAAGGAACAGGAAAAAGGCCTAGGAAAAAATCACACTCCAATTTCACAGCGGGTATTTATTAGTAAGATAGCAGGCAAATCCTTGTCAATTCAGCTTTTTGTTGGGTAGTTTTATCTGAACAAATCAGGTTTTGTTTCTTTCCTTGGAAATTGCAGGGAAAGCTGAGCTGCAATTTTTTGTTCGTCTACTATGGTTATCAGATTTTAGAAACAAAGCATGACATGTTTGCTGCTTGTCTTGCAACTGAGAACAAAATGACGAAAAGACTAGGGCTGAGATTAATTTTGTTTTTCTGAAACCAGCTAAGGTGAAACATTGCACTTATCCGTACTGCCTATCAGTCACAGTTAAGACCTTGTGCTACATCCAAATTACCACATTGAGCTATGCACTCTCACTCCTCTTTTCAACTCCCACAGACTTTTTTCTGTCAGACAACTGGAAGTCAGAAGTCTATTAGAAATACCTTACAGTGTATGGAAGTTTTTAGATGGACACTGATTTAGGCATCAATGACGGCTGCTTATCAAGACAAAACAAAGAAATCACTTGGCTGGTGTTTCCAAGCTAATTATCAGTTTAGAAAAATTTGCCAGAAGAGGGACTCAGGAGATCTGTAGTCCTGGAGCTGTTTGAAATGAGACAATCTGTAATCTTGAGCCACCTTAGCCTGCTGTGACAAGACCTCTATGCTCCTAAGAAGGACTGCAAGGGAAGCCTGAGGTCCCTAGGGAATAAAATGACCTCGTAGTACATTTCACCTGCTTTGGCAATGGTCTCTTTGAAGTAGCTGTAGTTATTTTTTTAGTGATGGGAAGAAAGAAAATGCACAATGTGTAAGGGATTCACAATACAGAGGAGGCAGAAGAGAAGGAAAGCAAGAGAAAAGAAGAAATTAGACGTCAGACGTTCACACGTATTTCTATGATGTTCTCTATGGTAAAATTCCTACAATGAGATGCAAAATCCAGCCTCAAGGTTTAAAAGCAAAATCACATAAGAACTAAACTCTAAATACAGAATGATATATGACCTACATTATGGTGGCATAAATTCCCGCATGAAAGGTTAGGTGTGATTGAATGGATGTATTACCTTGCACCCAAAATAATCTTTTTCACATTTAATTAGTAATTATTAATAGGTATTCAATGTCAGCAAGTGTCTGATGAGTCCCTGTATTTTTCACAAAGTAGTTGCTTCAATTGCAGCAGTACGAATTATATCCTTATTGCTAAATGGCATTTCATATGGCTTTCTCATAAAAAAGTCTCTAATAATGGCAAGCACTGTAGTTACAACAGCAGTGACATCTTCTTTTTTCTCTCCTATACTGATGGGAAAAACAAACAAACTATTAATCCATAATTGCCTCAATTTTTTTAACAGATGTGTTTTTCTTTTTTTCATGTGCCTTTATTAACTTTTTAGGACTGTCAAAGAAAGAATAACCCACTTGCTGGTTTTGTTGCTGCAGCTCACCACAATGTTCTATAATATTCTGTAATTAAGTCTTTATTCAATCAGAACTATGACCTCCCTGGGAGAAACTGACTGTTGTAACCTTTAAAGCAGCATGGTAATTAATATTCAGAGCCTAAACGCATCTTAGCTCTTCTAGCAGCATTAAGTTAAAGCCGGTTGATCTTTGTGATTTTGAATTCTTTCCAAATGTACTAAAAGGTGACGGAGTAAAACTGCAGTCAGTGAATAACTGATGTTAGACAAATGAAGATTTTTTTTGTTTCCACAGTTCTCTGCTGATTCTCATTAACTGCAAGAACAAATTTTCTTAAGTTAAAAACTAATCATCATGGCAAAGTGTCAGCCTCACATGACACAAACTGAATTAATGAATCTGTCTTTTCTTGTTGAGGATATAATTTCTTTCAGGCTCAGAATATCAAATCAAAATGTTTGTTCAAACCCATTTCAACAAATTTAGGCAAGGAGTAACTATTTGTCCAAAATACACACTACTAAGAGATTTATTATTTTTTCTTTGATCACTGTAAAGATTTCAAAGCAATATCTTTATGTGTCGCTCTAAAATCCTGAACAAACAGGAGTGCAGCTTTTTTTTTCTCAGATGGAGATTCATACTCTGCCTTTTATGTATATCTTTTTGAGTGCAGTTAAGAATATTTTCCATTTTACAGTTTGGCTTGATTTGCAGGGCATTCTCTGATCTGAAAATCCTTAGGTTGGGAGTTTGACAGAACAAGAAATCTTTTATTACTAGCCTAATGCAACAGAGGAAGGAATGGACATAGTTAAATATGCAGAACAAAGAGGTTTGAGGGGTTTATTTTGATTTTTGGTGTTTTGTTTTGTTTGTTTGATTGTTTGTTTTTCCACATGCTGCCATGAAAGGAACAGTAAAATTCAGTTCTTGACTTCTCTTAAATAATTATTTGTAAGGGTGACCACATGGCTCTCCCACTGCAAAATGCTATGGACAGCAACAGCTGAAAAAGAGGAATATGAGTGCATCCCATCTAAGTTGAATGAAATATCCCAAAAATGTCTTGGGGGACATTTGCTCCAAACTTGTGCCAGAGGGAAAGATGACCACCAGGGATGACATCAGGAATGTCAAAATTGAAGGTAGCCTAGGCTGCAGTGATCATGCCCTAGTGCAGTTCACTGTCCTAAGGAGTTTGAAGCCTATGAGAAGCAAAGTTAGAACTCTAAATTTCAAGAAAGCAAACTTCCAGCTCTTCAAGGAGTTAGTAAATAGGACCCCATGGGAAACGGCCCTCGGGGACAAGGGAGCAGAACAAAACTGGCAGATCTTTAAGGATGCTCTTTATAGAGCACAAAAGATCTCAATTCCCACATGTAGGAAAATGGGCAAGGAGGGCAAGAGACCACCATGGTTGAGCCAAGACCTGCTGGTCAAACTAAGGGGCAAGATGGGGCTACACAGGAAATGGAAGAAGGGACAGGCATCCTGGGAAGAGTATAGGGACATTGCCAGGATGTGTAGGGATGAGGTCAGGAAGGCCAAGGCACAGCTAGAACTGAACTTGGCAATGGATGTAAAGAAAAATAAGAAAGGCTTCTACAGGTACGTTAACCAGAAAAGGAAGGTTAAAGAAAATGTACCCCCCTTGATGTGCAACAGTGGGGAGCTTGTATCAACAGATGAGGAGAAGGCAGAAGTTCTTAACAACTTTTTTGCCTCAGTCTTCACTGACAACCCCTTTCCTCCTAGCTCTCATGTTGATGGCACAAAAGTTGGAGACCAGAATGACAAAGTCCCTCTCACTGTAAGTGAAGACAAGGTATATGATCAACTCAGGAGCCTGAAGGTATACAAGTCCATACCCATGGGACCTGATGAGATACATCCCAGAGTACTGAAGGAGCTGGCTGATGTGGTTGCCAGACCACTTTCCATGATATTTGAAAAATCATGGCAGTCAGGTGAAGTCCCTGCAGACTGGAAGAAGGGGAACATCACACCCATTTTTAAAAAGGGTAGAAAGGAGGACCCTGGAAACTACCGACCCGTCAGCTTCACCTCTGTGCCTGGGAAGATCATGGAACAGATCCTCCTAGATGCCATGCTTGGGCACATGGAGGACAGGGAGAAGATTCAGGACAGTCAACATGGCTTGACTAGGGGCAGGTCCTGCCTGACTAACCTAGTGGCCTTCTATGATGAAGTGACCAGGTCAGTAGATAAGGAGCAACCTATGGATGTGATCTATCTGGACTTCTATAAGGCCTTTGACACGGTCCCTCACAACATCCTGCTTGCCAAATTGGAGGGGTACGGATTTGATGGATGGACTGTTCAGAAGATTAGGAACTGGCTGGATGGTCACATCCAGAGGGTGGTACTCAATGGCTCAAAGTCCAGATGGAGAGCAGTGACAAGTGGTGTTCCTCAAGGGTCCGTGCTGGGGCCAATACTGTTTAACATTTTTATCAATAATATAGACAGGGGGATTAAAGGCACCATCAGCAAGTTTGCGGACAACACCAAGCTGTGTGGTGGTGTCGATACACCAGAGGGACAGGATGTCATCCAAAAGGACCTGGACAGGCTGGAGAGGTGGGCCCAGGTGAACCTCATGAGGTTCAACAAGAGTAAATGCAAGGTTCTGCACCTGGGCCGGAACAATCCTCGCCATCAGTACAGACTGGGGGGTGAGGTACTAGAAAGCAGCCCTGAGGAAAGGGACTTGGGGGTGCTGGTGGATGAGAAGCTGGACATGAGCAGGCAGTGTGCACTTGCAGCCCAGAAGGCCAATCGCATCCTGGGCTGCATCAAAAGATGCGTTGCCAGCAGGTCCAGAGAGGTAATTCTTCTACTTTACACTGCTCTGGTGAGACCTCACCTGGAGTATTGTGTGCAGGTGTAGAGCCCTCAATATAAGAAGGACATGGACCTGATGGAGAGGGTCCAGAGGAGGGCCACGAGGATGATCAGGGGTTTGGAGCACCTCTGCTACGAGGACAGGCTGAGGGAGCTGGGGTTGTTCAGCCTGGAGAAGAGGAGGCTTCGGGGAGATGAAGGGAGCCTACAGGAAGGCTGGGGAGAACCTGTTTACAAAGGCTTGCAATGACAGGACGAAGGGCAATGGTTTTAAGCTAGAGGGGAGCAGATTTAGATTGGAGATTAGGAGAGGGTTCTTTACTGTGAGGGTGGTGGAGCACTGGAACAGGTTGCCCAGGGAGGTGGTTGAGCCCCCATCCCTGGAGATATTCAAGGCGAGGCTCGACGAGGCCCTGGGCAACCTGGTCTAGTTGGGGGTGTCCCTGCTGACTACGGGGAGGTCGGACTAGATGACCTTTGGAGGTCCCTTCCGGCCTGGACAACACTATGACACCAGCCAGACTGAACAGTAATGAGGGTATTAGAGTCTCTTGAAGCAAAGGGCAACTTCAAAAGAAGGGAAGAAGCAGTATGGTAATTTGTAAAAGTAGAGAGAGGGATGTGGGAAGAAGGCAGCAGCTGGATATTGCTAGAAGTGGCCACTGACGTTGCAAACTCCCTCCATCCTGGACAGAGCACCCTCTTGTGGGGCACCTGCACCCAGCCAAGGTCCCTTGGTGTGTGTGAGGTCTTGTGGCATCGTTTTTTCCCTGTGTGGGTCAGGAGTGGCAGGAACTCACCTGATGCTGGAGCAGCCATATGTCCCACATGAAGAATGGGGGAACTTGACTCCCCTGCCATGGGGCTGCTGGTGACCCATGCACCCTGGGAATAGCTTGGTGCACATCTAGTTTTGTGCATTTGTGTGTGTGATTAGAACTTTTTGGGATTAGTTACAGAAGGGCATTTATAATTTTGCAATTGTTTACTAACCTTTCTTAAGTGTCTGTTATTGTAGTTTACCTTTTGTATTGCTGATACATGATCCTGAAGGTATAGCTCACTGCCTGCTGGTCAGTTATATGGCATTAATAAATTAATAAACTGCTTTGATACTGATGTGATTTAAACCACATGGACTGAGAAGCTTTTCCCTATGACAGATTATTCTTTAAAAATAAATAAAAATACATACTTTTATAAGAGGAAACATAAAGTATCCTTGATTTGTGTTTCTGTATTATTTGTAATTAGTCTTGCCTCTTATTTTTTCTACATTCTTTCATGTAGAGAAAAGTATTGAGGTTTCTGAAATATTTTTTTTAATTTATTTTTCTCTGATTCTATTAAGGGAAGCATTCTAGTTGAATGCTTTAGTTTTAACCTAATAGATTAGCTGCAATCAAGGAGGAAAAAGACTACAAATGGAAATTACTGGGAAACTTTATTCATAACATGACATCTTTGTGTCACTTAGAGCTCCAGATCAAAGGAAGAATGTTTGGATCACTGTTAACTTTAGCCACCTAAGAACCCTATGTCTAATCTAATAATTTTTGGTATTAGCCTGACAACTACTGTTGAGAAGCAAAAAAACCCACTCCAAATGTAGCTTCATCTTTTTAGACATCTACCTTTGGAATGGTTGAATTCCCATCAAAGTAATTTTCTTTCTCTAGAAAACAGACAACTGTGTATCACCAGCTTAAACCTGACACCTACCTTTTCGGCAAAATCAGTCCCTACCCGGAGCATAAAGTCATGTCTAGTACTTGTGGATCCTGTTGCTCAGGACAGAGAGACTGGCAAAATGTCAGACTCTGCTCTGTTTTCTGTTTAGATGAAAATATTTAAAGATTCCCCTGACTTTACTCTAGTTTTCCTGTGACAACTTTCCTTTGCCATTTCCCACATGGTAATACCCATTGTTACATCACTGCAGGAAAAACTTAGTCTTTATCTTAATATTTTAGCCCTTGGGCCTAATCCATATCAAAACAATTTGATGGCTCACTGAAAGCCTAAATTTCAGCTGTGAGTGTTTGTCCATTGCTTTGTGTCTTCTCCTTCCTTCCTTCCTTCCTTCCTTCCTTCCTTCCTTCCTTCCTTCCTTCC
>JAHREE010000480.1:6592911-6629194 GCA_033628505.1 Tringa tobata
CTTTCCTTTCCTTTCCTTTCCTTTCCTTTCCTTTCCTTTCCTTTCCTTTCCTTTCCTTTCCTTTCCTTTCCTTTCCTTTCCTTTCCTTTCCTTTCCTTTTTCTTCGTCCCTTTCTCCCTTTCTCTCCCTTTCTCTTTTTCTTTCTCTCCTTGTCTCTTTCTCTTTTTCTCTCTTTCTCTCTTTCTCTTTCTCTTCTGTTCGCTTGCTCCCAAACATTGGAAGCAGGAGGCTAAACACTGAACTACACTTTTGCCTTCAGAGTTTTTTTTCCACTGCTTCCTTACATATCACTTCCATGTTGGTTAGCAATGACATCTGAATTCCTATATCAACATCAGGTGTAAAGGAAAGCTTATATAATAAAGGCATGTGTGATGGAAGTAAGTTGTCTGCACTATGTGAAGAGTAGAACAGTGGTAACAATCAAAACCACTTGTACTACATTACATTTTTTCACAATTCCATTTACTCATTTCTCAATTTAAACTCAAGTAAAACTTTGTGTATTTAACTTTCTCAATTTAAATATGAGCTACTCTATGTTCATTTAATTTGGTATGCATAGTCACATCGGTACAAACTTCATTCTCTGTAGTCGATGCCAGGTTGTAATAGATTACAAGTTACTAGAAAATTAAGAGCAAGGTAGAAAAATTACAAATGTAAAAGATTTCCCTGTTTTGTTTTGGTTTTCAGCTGTGGTATTTCAGTAACTTTTTTCAATAGCAACAAACAAACAAATAAATATTTCCTTTTCTCAGGGAAGATATTTTGCACTACTTTAGTAACTCTGAGGACAGTTTGTTCGCTTTTTGTTTCTAAATTTATACTATCATAGATAGGATAAAATCTCCCAGTGGAAATAGACAAGGTGGATTTGGTGTGTGAAAGCAGGTGTTTTCTTACTGGTTCAAAATATTATAAAAATTTGCAAATGCGATTTGGTATTGGTAAATTGCCTGACTTAAGATTTACATAAAACAGCAATTCAGAAAGTTAACCAATCAAATTTGACTTTTTTTTTTCTTATTTAAGAGGGAAAGATACAAATAATGAAAGAATAAACCTCATATACTTTAGTAGCTACTGCAATCAATTTTAAAAGTACATCTTGAAATGAGGTACACTCTTCACTGCAAATGAAGTACTTTTGCTGCTTCTTCTGCCCTTTGTGGGTTTTCTTGAAAACAAAATGTTTAGCTTCTGAGACATGGACCTTACATAAAAACTAATGCCAAACTTAGTAAGACACATTGAACAGCCAAGATACCACAACAAGAAATTAATCACCAGGAAATCAGTACAAAATCAACAAGCTAGTGCATTTTGATCTATTTGTCTCTTGTTTTTTAAACCTCTGCTATTTTGTCTTGCTTCACATCGCTTTAGTCTTTATGCTTCTTCATGGCTCTTGCCCAGAGCTGTATATTCTGCTGCAATTTGTCAGGCAAAATTCTCACAAATAAGATTGATTTGTACAACATCTGATCAGAAATATGACATAAGCAATATAAATAAGATACAAGACACTATGCTTCGAAGCGTAATCATGTCTTTTTTGTTTCCATTTCTAAAATGCCAGAGTAGGACCTTTTTAAAGCAAAGAGCAAATGGCAAGCATAAAGCAGAGTCTTTATATTTTCTAATAGCTTTTGTCCACATCACATTTACCACTGTAAAAGTGTACATGCTGAACTCAAATGTTAAAGTGTTCAAATGTGAAGTGAAATCCATTGGGGATAACAGAGTACATAGAGATCACAGCTGTTTCAGGAAGTACCTGAGATATAAATAGTTTGAGGACAGAGGAGTATTAGAGGGAATTATCACATAAGTTTGTTCTACACTTACCCTTCCCTAACCATCCCAAAACAGCACCAACAGTATTTGGAAAGAGGATATTTGGCTAGATGATATTTTGGTTGGAATCAAAATAACTGTATAGTCCTTTTTGGTTTGACTCTAAGTGTGACTTTAAACAGTTTAACAGTACTGTTTAAACTTTATTTCAAGACAGTGGGCTGAAATATGGAGTGACAGCGTCCTTCACATGCATTTAGCAGGAAGAAAAACATTGCTGATTTTTTCCCACAGCATGAATGGCCAATGCAGAACTGAATAAACAAAATTGCTGCACAGACTCACTCTGTGCAGAGTCTGAGACAGTTATATAGCGACTAAGACAAATGGGAGGACTGTGGAGTGGCCACGTATGGGTCTGTGCAGAAATAATGTTACACGGATACTTCATCCTGTAAACAAAACATCAACACTTTTCATTCAGCTGCAAAATAGTTTGAAATTTGCAGGTGTACTGTCAAAGCAAATTTCTTAATACTTGGCAACTCAAGCAGTAGTATAGTTAAATTTTAACTCAAGATATGATAAGTGAAGAGAAATATGTAGTGAAAACAATTCAGCTTACAGTTTTCCTATAAGTTAATAGTTTATGTTAAAATATAAATGATAGTGATGTCCTTAATCCATTTTTCTAACTCAGGCTTAAAAAAGAAAATGTTTCCTATGATTCTATCTAGATGGATTCTTCCCAATTACTTCTGTTGTGAAGATAGACCTAAATCTTCTTGTACAGAAAGAACATCTCATTACCACATACAGCACAAAAGAGTTAGTCAGAGAGAAGGTGAAGTGAGAATATTATTTGTTTCTTTATTACTTAGTATGGAAATCTAAAGTGTGTTCTTTACAATTCAGGAGACTATCTAGTCTTAAATGCATAAAAGCCTTTTGAAAATGTCCTGGATGGCATATGTTTATAAGAACACTTAGGGGGAAAAGAAAAAGGAAAGACAATAGGATGCATTTTAACAAGATTTTAAACCTATTTTTATACACATTTCTGAGCAGTGAAAAGCTTCCTAGAGAGCATAAATTTATTGGAGCACTAGGGAAGTCAACAAGTTTGCTTCAGTTAAGCCTTTATGATATTTCAACAATGAAATTGCTTTAATTAATCCAATTGAAACTTTTACTTGACACCTTCACTGCTTTTAAATTTGCCTTGTTCATTAAAATGCTTTGAAACTATTATGCAATGAGTTTGGGCCAATTAATGTTATCTAAAGCATCAGAGATTGAAGACATTCTCAACATTAATTTTTATTGTCACTATTCATGATGAGTAGCACACAACTTTATATGAAGTGTCACTGAAGAAGCTTTTGCCAATCATTATAAAGGTAGATTTTTAAAAAAATAATAAAGATGACAGCAACAAACATTGCAGAACTCATTCATTGATCTATTGGTTTCTTACTATTTATCCAATATTCATGAGTTAAACCTGTCATTACACAAAATACAGTCAATAAAACAGCAGGTCAAATAAAAAGATTGTTGTTGAACGGTTGAACGCACTATAAACAACCTGATTAAAACCAAACCAAGCTAAAATCAATTAATTACTCTAAGAATGTCATTGCCAGGAAAAAAAAAAAAAAAGGAAAAAAATATATATAAAAAGTTCTGTGTGTTGGAGAAGAAACTGAAAAATACCTGGTGTACTCAATCAGCCTATGCTTTGAAAATATTCTCTAATCACTGAACTAGATGGTCAAATCCAAAGGCATTTAAGAGAAATATACTATGAGTACATTGAGTACAGAAAAAAAATTGAATGAGCCACTACTTTTTTTGTGGTATGGTTGCTCTGGCCAGCAGCCAAGCAACCACAAATCTGCTCATGCCATCCCTCCCCTGCTAGAAATACACGAGGAGAAAATGCGAAAACAAACACAAGAAAAGTTGTGGGCTGAAATAAAGACAGTGTAATAGGTAAAAGAAAGAGGAAAAAAAACCTGGAGAAAAGGACATCACTCGCCAGCTCCCACAGGCAGGTCAATGCCCAGCCAGACTCTGAACAACAGCTACTTGGAGGCTAAACCCACCCCACTTCTTCCTCTGATGTTATGTCCTCTAAGCATGATGTTATATGGCATGGGATATCCCCTTGACCAGTTTGGGTCAGCTGTCTTGACTCTTACCCTCCCAATCTCTTGCCTACCTCCATCCTACTGGCTCTGGGAAAAATAGAAACCCTTGGCCCTGTGCAAGCATTGTTTAGCAATAGCCAGAACATTGGTGTGTTATCAACGGTGTTTCAGCCATAAAACCATATGGGCTGCTCTAAAGAAATTTAACTCCATCCCAGTGTGGCAGAGAGAAAAAGACTTTACTGAGAGGTTCAAATTAACAATTTATTTGGACTTCACTCAGTGAAGTCTTTTTCTCTCGGCCACAAAAATTGCGCAGTGAGCAGGCTATATAATGGAAGAGCTATTGCAGAAACATGGCTGTAAACCCTCTCCCGTGGTTAAGTAGAAGGCTGAGAGTTGTGGAAAAGTAAGGAGAAAGTGGTGGAATGGGTAGAGCAGCGTAAGGAGGAACAAAAGAAAAAAGACAGAAAAGGTAAAGGTATCCTCTGTACTGGTTTTGGAGTATGTTTAACCCATGCACAGGAGAAGACACAGAAATCTGAGGCTGTTAAGAAAATGGATGTAGCTAACTCAGAGGCAGGTGCACTGATTGATTGTAGTAAAAAGCTCTGTGAATTGCAAACTGAAGTTGAGGCTACCAAAACTGCTTCCGAGGAAGAACAAAAGACTAAAAAGACCTTAAGGGTTCATGAAGGACAATTGTTTTTTTAAAGATGGAAGTTACAGGAAAAAATTTGATCTTGTGTTGTCAAATGCCCCAAACCCTCTCCCACCCAAATCAGGAATTTAGTTATGTGTGCCGATCCTGATACTTGGGACAGGGACATCTGGGGTGACCCAGATGACAAGCCTGACTCCTCATTAAAAAGGAGGTGCAGACAAGTGATAAAAATAATCGTAGATATACCAAAACACGTATCACCCTGTGATCCGGACCCAAGCTTGCCTGAATACAAGAACAGTTTTCACACAGGCCAGGGGAAAGTGCATCTGAATATTTATGGAATAGGAGGAGGAGTTCGCATCTTGCTGAGTGAGGAGGAAGCTAGAAGTTATTGGGGTTCTGGCATATTCCTGGATGTGGGTCCTGTGGGGGTATCAACGCTTAACACTTAGAGTCGCCCACTGGGCAGGGGGGATGGATTCCAGAGATCAAGGCGAGCCACTGTGATTCAGCCATAAAACCAAAACATAGCACCATATGGGCTGCTCTGAAGAAATTTAACTACATCCCAGCTAGACCCAGTACATTATTTCACAGCTGTGGCACAGATCTCCAATTCTACAGCATCTGGTCACTTTTTAGAAGTGCCTGTTTCACCAAGAAGAGGTGTGTTATAGGTCTATGAAAGCTGGAAATACTTTTTATCATTATTATATAATACAGATGAAACCTACATGAAACTAAGACTAAATTAATATACTTCTGATTTTTTCAACTAGATGATCAATATTATAATGAAATGTCTTTAGCGGGTCATCCATAATAAAGAAAACCTAATAGGATGCAGAAAACAAGTTACATATTTTAAAGACAGTAGTTTTACCCCTATACATGCAAGGAAAGTTAACCTAAATGGCAATCAGCTGTAAAAACAGCAAAGTGATATTTATCTTTAATTATCAGCTTCAAAAGATTTAAATCTTTTGAATAAAAAGGCTATAGGAGATTAGGTGTAACTTTTTCTTGCTAGGAAAAACACCAAGTGACCAAGCAGACAACATTATTGCAGTTCACAGTGATTACAAGTCACTGTGAAAATGAGAAATAAGAGCTCACAGTGTTAAGAACTTTATTGGGTTATTTTTTCCTTGTTTAGTGTTTCAAACAAAGTTACCCAACACATTTTGTAAATTGTACTGTAAACCCCTAAGTTTCCATTGAACTGCAAAGAAGCTCACTGAAACATAAATTTCTCTACTGGTCAATAGGCTGTTAGTATAATGGTACTATTACCTCTGCAAAAAGGCAAGTGCCCTCTTAAGCCAAATATCTGGTTTAGTATTCAATCAAATTAAAAGTCACCACAAATAGCTCTCCAGTGAACCTTGTTGGCAGTTTAGAAAGCAGTAACCAGTGCTGACGTGTATCTCTTCCAGTTTTATTTTCTTATGCCATAGGTACCTCTTCTCCAGTAAAATATTGCTCTTTGCTGTCTTACGTGCTAGCAAGCACCAAAACTAATCTCTTCGTCTTGAGTGAATGAAATTATTAGAAAATGAGGTTTTGCATAGAATTAGCATTTTGTACATATTAGATAATGGAAGTCAAACTGAATGCATTATTCCCCCTGCTTTTTCACTCAACTTGTTTGATCTGAAACATCAATTAGATACATGCCCACTACATCCAATGCAAAGACACTGGAATTGTATGTTTATGTAAACTAACTAAGTAAGTAATTAAAATAATACTGGTTTCTAATAAGCATAGCAGAGCATCTTTGATTCTGTGAATTCAGTGCAGTCAAGGCAGATGCATGCTGATGCAGCAGATACCCTACAGATAACATCCAGCTCATAGAGCTTCTTGCAGGGAGATGAGCTGAGTGTAAGGATTTGCTAAATGGCAAAGAAATGGAAGTAGGATAATGCTTATTCTCTGCATTGGCCTTATGGTGGGTAAAGAGTCATGCAGAACAACCAAAAAAAGTGGTAAGGGTCACTCCAGTTTGGGATTAATTATGGCCTCTTGCAGCTGTGTCTGTAACACCCCTAACATTGTCCTAGGCATTTACAGATCAGCACCATTCATCCTCCTTGGGACACAGAGAACAGATGATCTGGGAAAAATCTTCAGTGATGAAAAAAGTCTCAAAAATGTCTTGGTGACATGCAGGTAGCTGGCACAAATTGTGACTTGAAGTGAGCTGATCTGATACAAGAGTGGCAGCACCATCAACAGGAAAACAAAGGTCAGTTACGATCTTGTATCCAAGTTGCAATGCACATCCCTCAAAGGAAGATAAATTTTTATGTTTCTGTTCACATATTTTCTTGCTTGTCTCATTTTTAGCATAAGACTGCATATACAGTTGGAAAAATGAATGCAACAAAATATCAGAAAGCAGAGGAGTAATGCATGTTGAGCAACTAACACACCTCAAAAAAAAAAAAGAAAGAAAATTAAAAGAAAATATTTAAATTTGTTTAGTTTGAATGGACTACTTGCAGAGGTGAGCACTTTTAAATGCAAAAAGTAGGACAATGCAAGGAAGACAATGCAGCATCTAATAAAAAAATATGTTCCTAGTAGGTAGCCTGACATCATCAATTTATTATAAAAGGCTACGTGATTTCAAATGGCAAACTTCTTATGAGGACTGATCAATTGGAGGAGGGTGATGGTTAACAAGTGATCACTAGTAATGGTCTCAGTTGTCTTCTACTCCACGGACCACTGCTGTATCCTCTTAAGCACCATTCTCATTTACGAGAAGCAGACATAATGATTTACCTCATTGGATCGTGTTGCTTCCAGTTTGCAAGTATAAAATCCACACCCGTAAGCTAGCAAACAGGACATAACATTTAGACACCTTAGAATATAAAACTGAAAATGAACTGTGCTTTTTTCTGTTTTTTTTTGTTTTGTTTTTTTTTTATCTAGAAATACTAAAAGTCAGCAAAATATTGTACATACAGAATACAGAATACTAACTTCAAAATTAAAAACCAATTAAAATTAAAGTTATCCTTTTCTAGTTAGAATGGAAATAACTATGTAACTAAGCCAATGAAAAGAACAAGCTCCTAATTTTCCAGTTAGAATTTTTTTTCATAATGTCTTCTTTCAGAGTTCAGGTATTTAAGGGAGAATAACTGTTTTGCCATCTATAACAGGGCAAATATACACACTTAAAGCACAAGCTCTTTTAGCTGTTAACATGAGAGATAGGTGTTGACCACATACAGAGCATCTAATTATAGGTCCAAAAATTTCAGTTCAGTTATTTGTGGCTGCTGCTCCTTCCTTTCTTATGCTGGAGGAAGAAGACCATTCTTACAAGCACAGAACTAGAATACCACAGCTGTACCTAACCTAATGCACCAGCTATTATTTACTCAGCAGCATTTTAAAGGCAAAAGCTACTGCACCAATGCCAGTTAATCTATGATGAAAAAAGCATCCAAGTTACCCTTCTTCTTTCAGGAAAGTTATTTTGTGTAGGTAATATTTGGCTGGCTTGAAGCCTGGACACTCATCAATGTCCTGTGCAGGAGCCATCAACTGTTTATGGATCGATTCTAGACATTGCATTCAAAACCAGACTTTGAACACTGATGAAACAGAGTGCTCGTTTTGACAAGCACAGAAAACAAGCACATATGGTACTGAGATAAAAGCTAAATTGACTCTGCAGAAATAAAGCACGTGCACTATTTCTCTACCTTCTGTTGTGATTTTAATTTCAAAAAAAAATTCTCCTAGTAAGTGTAATGAACGTCATAAACATTTATTTTGCATCATAAATAGTGCTATGTTTAGGTTCACATAAGATTTGAGCTTTTCATGATGTGGACTGTCATGGATTTTTAAATCATCAGAGCATGAGTACATATTTTTAAGTTAATAGTGAATTGTAAAAAATGAGCAGTAATGTTGTAATATGTTAATCTTAACAAGTGGTTGTTCTGAGAAGCTAATTGCATTCTGACTTCTTTATTGCAAAGAAGATGATAATGCCCTGTCCTTGTTTATTTGTGGTGCATAGCATTTTGAAGTATGGTGTCGATAACCTATAAACTAAGTAGCATGCTGTTCTGAAAGCTCATCAAACATGCATTAGGATTTTCTGAAAAATTAGACAAATCAACTCTGTTGGTAATATTCAACTAGAATTTGTAATATCCTTAATAATCTGAAAAATGGTCAGCTCCTTGACAAAGCACTAAGGAAAGGGACTGGGAAGAAATGAATCTTACCATTCGCTAGTCTGATAGTGACTAATCACAGACAAAACCTTTAATAAAATTCCAGGAAGCCAAAAATGAAGTTGAAAAGTGAGACTCTTACTAAAATATTTTTAATGCTACATACTCTGTTTATCTTCTAAAAATGATTAATACTTATACTATACAGATGCCTTTGGGAAAAACAGCATAAATGGTAAATGATTCATAATTCTTTACCTTGATCCATATGTTTGTTTTTTTTAATAAATACTCCTTTAAAATTAGATTTCCTATGCAACACCTAAAATGCCTGCTGAAGAACCCTGTTAGTGGATGCGGGCAAAATATCCCACTTAACCAAAACCATGGTCTATTAAAGCATCAGATTACATAGAACATGTATCTTTTTTTTTAACACTGGAGACTGTTGGCATATGCCAATACTAAATTTTCTTTGTCATCAGTTGTGAAGAAAGGCTTGAAGAAAAATAAAATATTGTCTCATGTTCTAGTTTTTGTTCCTTCTAAACATGCTCAATAAATGGTTAAACTTACTCTAAGTTTAGTCAAAACTAATTAGTAAACGAGACTGCAAAGGTTATGAGTTCTGTTGCTGAATTTACCAAAATGGCAATGTTCAGGACAATCACATGTGGGTGTACTTAACCTTTTTCACCACAAGTCTGGTTCACATGTAAGGATGTCTTAGGTGTCTGTATCACAAAGTTAGAGCCTATGACCCTGCAGCTCTAGGTGGGCTAACTAGGCTGTGATAAAGCTTAAATTTCATTCTTTTTCTGATTTACAGGGCCCTCAAGAGCCATCCCAATGCCAGAAAGCACAGATGAAAGCAACATTGCCACTGTGTCTCCTATCCCTCACGTCTCATACATGTTGCCTGTGCTGAGTGGTCTACTAAGCAGCTTCAGAAATTGCTAAAATAAAACTTTTAGAAAGATAAAACTATTCATGCACTTCTTTCTCCATCTACTATTCAAAACAGAGCTTTAGCAGACTTGAATAAGTTAAGGTAATACTTCAGGAATTACATGAACCGAGTTCTTGACCTCCTAGTAATATACTCTTTTTTTGGTGACTTCTGCTGAATTTACTTTGTTGTGTTTTTTTTTTTTTAAAGAAATTTTTGACAAAAATATCTTTTCTACATCTTTGACACTGAAGTCTACAGAATATATTAAAATAGACTGTCTCAGATTGGTTTTGCACATCATTAATCCCCTGTGAGAAGTAAATGGATTTAAATAATGTGCCTCAGCATTCACAGTTCTAAGAAAGTGAACTAAATCAATTCTGCTGCACATTCAAACACATGGAATATTCTGAATTAGTGTTTCTAAGGAAGAGTTTACCACAACAGTAGAACTATTATGTGCCACAATAGCTCTTCTTAAAAAGAAAAAAGCAAGTATAAATCCCTTTTTATCACTCCCATAGCCTCAGTAATCCAATCATTTACACACAGAGAACCTAAATATTTTATAGTTTGGGTATTCTAAGTTAGAGTATTCCTAGAGAAGCATCAAGCTAAATACCTAGAACTTTGATGTTTGCCTAACAACTTTCATAAAGTGGAGTCATAAATTAGGTGGGCTTTTTTAGTAATTTGCAGCATTTCTTCGACTTGAAAAAAAAAAGAAAAAGATTAGAAGATAATAATGTGCTATGCTCAAATCAATGAAAACATGGAATTGCTTCTTTGTTTTAACACATTATTAAATAAAGTTTTCTATAAAATTCTGAGAAAATTTGGAAGAAATATCAGTTATGATAATGTGGTAGGGCAAGACTGGTGACATTTTTTTACTATTTTGTACCAGTCTTGACCTATATCAGGTGATTTAGAAAATATATGTATACACTCCTCATTCAACTTCATAGTTCTTAGTTTTAAATTAAATATCACTTCGAAGATTTTACATAGCCTTCAGTTAGATTTATTCTCAATCACAGAATCACAGAATCACCTAGGTTGGAAGGGACCTTTTAAGATCATCTAGTCCAACCAATAACAAAAAAAAAAAAAAAAAGCCAGAAAACACACACACACAAAACCACCACCCAACACTAATCCATATCTCTGACCACCATGTCAACTCCTCTCTTGAATACCTCCAGGGACGGTGCCTCAACCACCTCCCTGGGCAGCCCATTCCAATGCCTGACAACCCTTTCAGTAAAGAAATATTTCCTAATATCTAAACTGAACTTCCCCTGGCGTAACTTGAAGCCATTACCCCTTGTCCTATCATCTGTAACTTGGGAGAAGAGACCGACCCCCACCTCTTTACACCCTCCTTTCAGGTAGTTGTAGAGAGCAATAAGGTCTCCCCTCAGTCTCCTCTTCCCCAGACTGAACAAACCCAGCTCCCTCAGCCTCTCCTTGTAAGACTTGTGCTCCAGACCCCAATCATACTATATATAAGCATAAATCACAAATATATGATCATAAAAATACATTCTATAAATAACAATGTAACCATAAATATAGATTAGAGGAGGGAAGGTACTTGTTAAGTCAACTATTCCATTACATGTTGTCCTGATGCGAGACTGCCCTACTCATTGACCACTTTTTACTTATCTAGTAGTATTTTTATCTTTGTGTCTAATTATTCATGTCTTTGGTGGTATTCTTTGATTTTTTTTGTCCTTATTAAAGTTGTAATAGCAGGTGAGGTTAGGCTTATCAATAAAAATAACATGAAAGAACAAACACATAGATTTTGGACATTTTAATATAAAAGTTACCTGTTCGTAGCTGAGTTCATGTTACAATAGCCATAATTTCATAAGCATCACATAAAATTCCTTCTCTTAAGTGGTATATAATGGCTTCCTAATAGAATTACTCTGGGCCTTAGGGAGGAATTAGATTTTCAATTATTACATTAATAATTCAGAAAAGTAAATGACAATTAGATTTGTTTCATTTCATCTTCTAAGTAATGTGGGATTTTGCCCACTAGTATATTTGGACTTCAGGGTTTTTGTGATTTTTTCTGTGCTTACTTCTCTAATTAATATGTGTTTTATAGCACTAAATCATTATAAAGGCTAACAATAAGGAATTATTATTCTCTAGTTTTAAAAAATCTTTTTTTATGAATCTCAGGATAAACTTACTTTGCTCAGCCTGATGGTTTTAGTTATTACACTCTTTATGTTTGCATATCCATGTAGTGATTTTAATAACGTATGAGAAAATTAGATAAAGAAATTGAACAAGAATTGGCTTTGCAACACATTCTGAGGTTTCTAATCTCTCCAAATTATTCTCCAGCTCGTAATTTTTTCTTCAGGATGGACTCAGTTCTGCTGATTTCTGAGAGATGAATGGAGACCATGCTGTGACAATCCCATACTCTCAGATGTGATTTTTGGAGATATCCTCCCCCTCCTCGCTGCAATGCATACTACTGTTGTACTCAAAACAACAGTTTCCAAAAACGAAATAACAAAAATTCCTGATTAGCGCCTAGAAAATATTCACAACAGTATCGAGAATTTGGCTTGTCAGACAGAGATATAAATAGTAGGAGAGTCTTACTCACAGGGCCAAATTTTTACAAAGGAAGATCAATCTTCATGATCAATCTTCATAAAATCTTCTGCAGTTATTGAGAGGAAAGAGAAAAAAATAACCAAAACCAACATTTTTTTTTTTCTAGAGAACAAATTAATACATTGAATTGCACTTCCACTCTGAATTGCCACCAAAGGAATCACTCTTCACCGCCACAAAGGAGTTTAATGGGATTAAGCTCTAAAGGGCACAGCAAGTGCAACGTTAGCACCTCCTGATACATGCCACCAGGAGCAAGCAGGGGAAGTGTCCACAGAAGTGTATCAGACTCATCTTCTAATCCAATGAAGTGCTGTTGAAAGAGCAGGGAAGGAACTGATCACTTACTGCTCTCTAAAAAAACTAGGAGGAAGATGGAAATTGCAGACATTACTCTTGGTGAGCAGCACAGGTCAGAGGGATGGCTGGAAAGACTTTTGCTGCCCGTCAGGGCTAGGCAAGGTTGTGACAGCAATTAACATGTGTCTCAAATCTATGATATTTCACATCCTGATTTGTACTAACACTTTTTTTACAAAAAATGAAACATGCTATCAAAATCTCACACATGAATCTTATTTCTGCAGAACCAACATAGCTCTCCTGGCATTAACCTGCATGCATTAAAGCAGCAAATACACTTGATACTCCCACACTCAATGTATCACTAGTAAAAGAGGAGACTCTACTAATTTCTATACCAAATGATCCTCAATGCATTGAAGTTAACTGAGATCCTCTACAAAACAAGAAATTCTACAAGGCTGTAAGGCTCAAAATCTAGAAACGTAGAATAGAATAGAATAGAATAGAATAGAATAGAATAGAATAGAATAGAATAGAATAGAATAGAATAGAATAGGTTGGAAGGGACCTTTCAGATCATCAAGTCCAACCATCAACCTAACACTGACAAAACTCATGTCCCTAAGCACCACATCTATACATCTTTTAAATACCACCAGGGATGGTGACTCAACCACTTCCCCAGGCAGCATGTTCCAGTGCTTGACAACAGGTTCAGTGAAGAAATTTTTCCACACATCTAGTCTAAACATCCCCTGACACAACTTGAGGCCATTTCCTCTTGTCCTATTTCCTGTCACCTGGTAGAAGAGACCAACCCCCACCTCTTACAACCTCCTTTCAGGCAGTTGTAGAGAGTGATAAGATCTACCCTCAGCCTCCTTTTCTCCACACTAAACAATCCCAGCTTCCTCAGCCCCTCCTCATAGATTTGTTCTCCAGACCTCTCACCAGCTTCATTGCCTTTCTCTGGACATGCTCCAGCACCTCAATTTTTTTCTAGTGAGGGCCCCAAGACTGAACACAGTACTCAAGGTTCGGCCTTACCAGTACTGAGTACAGGGAGACAGTCAGTTCCCTAGTTCTGCTGGTCACAGTACTTCTGATACAAGCCAATGTGCTCTTCTTGGCCTCTGGGCACACTGTCAGCTCATATGCAGCTGGCTGTTGACCCACACCCCCAGGTCCTTTTCTGCTGAGCAGCTTTTCAGCCACTCTTCCCCAAGCCTGTAGTGTTGCATGGGGTTGCTGTGACCCAAGTGCAACAGCTGGCATTTGTCTTTGTTGAACCTCATACCATTGGCCTTAGCCCATCAATCCTCTGTAGAGCCTTCTTACCCTCAGGAAGATCAACAGTCCCATCCAACTTGGTGTCAACTACAAATTTACTGAGGGTGCACTTGAGAAAACTGATAGACATAAAAGACAACTAGCCCCAGCACTGAGTGCTGAGGAACACCACTTGTGCCCAGATGCCAACTGTATTTAACTCCATTCACCACCACTCTTTGGGTCCAGCCATCCAGCCAGTTTTTTACCCAGCATAGAGTACACCTGTCCACGCCCTGAGCACCCAATTCCTCCAGAAGAATGTTGTGGGAAATGGTTTCAAAGGCTTTACAAAAGTTGTGAGGATATGATAATTATAACTCATCAGTACAAGACATAAATCATAAAGAAATAAAGTTATTTGCAGCAAGAGAAAATAAGGAAGTATTTTATAAAGGATGGCATGACCATTGCTAGACTTTAGGTTGGTTACTCAGGTGAGATTGTCAGATCTTCTGAAATGATTCTCCATAGCAGAAAATGTACCTGAGAAGTCTGAAAAGCTTTGATTAAACTTGGTTATAAAACCAAATATATTTATTTATATATTCCAAATATATTTATTATATTTTATAATCCATTCTGATTCCTTCAGATTCTTTAAGATATTAAAAGATTAAGATGGAAAGTCCTTAAAGAGGTATTAAATACGCAGAAAAGCTGAAATTGCATCTGGATTTACACCTTCTTTTATGAAATGTAAATTTTGAGTACATGGACTTTGTAGTTTCTATCATGTACCCTTATTTTATGTAACATATGTTACTTTGAAGAGGAAAAAAAGTGTTCAGTATTCATATTTGGGCATTTCAAAATAGCATTATAAAAATTATTTTCTATTTGTATTTTCAATTAAAGAATGTAACAGGAATAATTGTTGCTTTGGAAACCAGTTCTGAAGACTAGGAGTTCACATTTTGCAGTTTTGGCTAAGGCTTTGTACTGGTTTCTACAGAAAGCCAGAGATGCTGGGTTGCTCCTATCTTTTGATTCCAGGAATTCGTAAGCTTGAAGAGAGAAAAAGTGCTTGGACAAAATTAAATTTTCTTCACACTTCATATTTCTCCCTAATACCACATATTCAAGAACACAATCCTAAAACTAAGAGACTTTCATCTCTCTGAAATTTAACAAAATAAGTTTCCATAAACCACACTAACAGCACTTTCACTGCATGTTATCTGCCCGTAGATTATTGCTTAGCAGAAAGAAGAATATCCAGGAATGACTAGGGAGAACATTATTTTTTTTTCCCTCCACTCTGTTCTGTTTGTAAAGGATACTAAAAATAAAGTGTTCAGTATTAAATAATGGGGAGGGGGGAGTTGTGATTTTTTTTCAAATTTGGATCACCAGAAATAGCTATTTCTGGTCTGTCCACATACAGCATTGATAGGGATGAAATTATTCTTCCCAGTGAAGAGAAGAAAAAGTGAGATTAACTGTACAAAAGTCTCTTCATGTTATGCTACTAGAGACAAAATTAAAGGGCATTTTCATAATTATGCTTGTACTTTGTTGAAAGTTTTTAGTAAATGTAATTGTTGTTGACCTTTTATTCAAAATTATATTTTTTTCTTCTCTTTACCCTTAACAGAAGGGTAAACCAGTCATTCATTTCTTTTGCAGTATGTGCCTATTAAAATGATTATTTACTCTCATACTTTACTACTAAAATGGAACAATTTTTTGTTGCCTAGATACAGAACAGAAAGCTACTTTCTATAACTAATACACATGAACAAAGCAATCACAGGTGAAAATTACTTATTCTTTATTTTGCTATTTTCTTAACTCTTCTTTGCCTTTTTTTTTGTTACCATAGCTTTATATATTGTGACAATAACAACATTCTTTCTGAAGATATCTACAACTCTAGCAGGATTTTACGGTCTTTCTTTTGCATTCAAAGCATTTCACCAGCTAATTTTGTAAATGCATTATTATGTCCATTCACTAGATTGCTGGCACAAAGAGGCAGCACAGCAAAGCTGTGGCATTCAGTGTTCTTAGCTTG
Organism: Tringa tobata; assembly: GCA_033628505.1. Lineage (NCBI taxonomy): Eukaryota > Metazoa > Chordata > Aves > Charadriiformes > Scolopacidae > Tringa > Tringa tobata. The sequence continues at coordinate 6,608,999 of JAHREE010000480.1, forward strand.
ACTTACTGCTCCAGTTTTATTTGGATGTATTTGGATGCAAAGTGTTTTTCTTGAAAAACCCACAGGATTGTATTAAATTGTATTTTCCAACTTACATCGTGGCAGAATTGTAAAGAAATATTTTTTCATAAGTCTCATAAAATGAAAAAATCATAGAATAATACATTATTTCAAATATATGTTTGCAGAATTGCATAACTTCTTACTGCTATTATGCAGAAATTGCAATTCCCTTTCTTGATTTTAATGTGAACTGTACTTTTTTGCCCTATGCATTTTCTGTACATATTGGTCTCTAGTGGAATATTTCTGTATATATATGTGTGTTTCTGTGTATATTTAGTGTTTATTAAGTAACAATTTAAAAAAAAAAACTGTCTTCATCAAACACTTTGACTCTTTGAGTGGCATTTATTCTTCCTAGAAAAGGAAATGCAAGAAAAACAAATTGCTAAACTGGAAGAAGGCTGCAGTTGGATTGTAGTTGCCTTGTTTTGGTTTTGTGAGTTGTTATTTTCCCATGGGAATTTAAACAGTAATACAAATGAAATTATATAAAAAAAAAAATAAAATAATTTACCCAGATCCCACCATATGCCCTTCTCTTAATGTTTTCATCATTCATGCACACAGCTTTCTTTTACCTCTTAATCTTATGGCCCCATGATTTTTCTAGCCTGTCTGAATAGTTACCCAGTTTACCAGAAAGATAAGTTTATCATCACTTGGAATATCTCCTTTGGGGCTGAATAAGTCTGTAAAATAGGTTTGTCACATCTTGGGTGAATACTATGAGAAAACGAGATGAGAAATATCTGTTTCTATACACTGCCTGATCCTGAAGGCAATTCAGACTGGTTCCTAAGGGGAAAGCTCCCAGTGGTGTCTCCTTTCTGTAAGATGATTGTTCTGTCTTAACTGAGGAGAAACCTATATTAGAAAAATTCAATATTTCCTGAGGTCTTCACAGCTGCCTGTCTTTCTCCACAGACTGCAGTACTTACTTAAATACTTTATTTTTGTAGAATAGACCCTAATTATGGAATTAGGCATCTGTAAGGTCTATGGAGATAGTCTGAGTTGAGCATCTAATCAAATATGAGTAACTAAAGGGCAGGGCTGCCAAATAAGCATCTCAACATCTATACAGACATATAAAAAATCTCTCCCAAGAAATTTCCAGTACTGCTTATTATTGAATATTCAAAAAAAAAAAAAATTGCTGAGTAGAGTACTTTTAGAAAACTCTGTTTTACACCCTCGTGTCTGTAAGAGAGGAAAGGTTTTGTTTTTGCATTGCAAATGTATACAGAATGCATGAATAGTGGCAAAACAGCTAGTGGTAATTGGAATTTGCTTAACAATTAGTGGAACTTTTAAAACAGCCTGGATATTATGAGTGTTCTTTTATGTAAGTTGGTGACTTGCTTGTGATCATTTGTCGAATTTGTTGCATTATGTAAAGAGACAATTTTGCTGCATGCTGCTTTGGGATGAAAGCAATGACTCACAAGAACTATTTGTCTGTTTGCAACAACCAGTTTTTGTACCAATATTCTTATTGAAGATATCAGTGTTCCCAACAGGATGCAGAATTTTTATGGTATTTTTTTTCACTCTCTAACTATTTCATGGCAGGTCATCAAATATTTTTGTAAGTGAGTCATTGAGCCCATTCACAGTTTTTTCTTTTTTCCCTATTTCTATCCAAGATTTTTCATTGTATTAGTAGCCTCTTGAGAAAGAGCTGCAGAGACATATCATCAGTGCATGGATATATCTATCTGTGTTGTCTAGTACCAGAGCACAGTCTTTGAGAATGAAAATTAGAAGAGGAAAATACCCAGCCTCCTGGACAGAAGCTTAGTGTATTGTTAATATTTGCTTGATCTGAAATATTTAACATACACACATATATTTTGAAAAAAATAACCATAAATATAAATATACATAATTTCCTTTACAGGGATAAGATAGATGGATTCAAGGAATTTAAGTTTCATAGGCTGATAGGGTCTTAAACATTAGGTTATACCCATCCCATCTGGCAGACATTTTCAGCTACATAGAAAGATGAAAAAGTGAAAGTGTCAGGTTCCAACTTCCCTTATACTTCCAGTTTCACAGATCCCTCACTTCATAACTCCCAACTCCCAACACTCTCAGTTCCCATCTCCCCACTTCAAGTTGGACAGGGCTCTGAGCAACCTGATCTAGTTGAAGATGTCCCTGCTCATTCCAGGGGAGATTGGACTAGATAACTTTTGAAGGTCCCCTCCAACCCTATTCTATGATTCTGTTCTGTTATCCTATGATAATTTCTATTTTTTTAAAAATCCTGTTTACAGAGAATTTTGAAGAACATAAGACTCTTTTCAAATCAAGTGAAATAAATGGTATGAATTTCAGTTAGAAAACCCAACAAATCTTTTTTTACAGTTTAATACCAAGGCACTTCATCTGGAATTACTACAAGTCTACCTTGGTGTTTCTTCTGGTATCGCCCAGGCAATTGATATTGCAATATGTACAATAAGTGTACAAATCCCTACTGCTTTGCTGTTCTGGAAATGGGTGTAATGGAAAAGGTGGCTATGGGAGAGACATACAAGCATGTATAAATGCTCTCTAACCACACCATAACTACCCTCTGTTGAGTATAGGCCTACATAGTAATTTCTATGGTAGGATTACTTTTATCTCTCTCCCTCCCACCTTCTCTTCACCTCTTCTCTCTTTCCAATGGATGAGGGGGGTGAGGGGGTCGGTTTGATTTCTGCGGGGTTTTTTGGTGCCAGGTCATGGTACTTTACTAGTGCCATGCCTTTGAGAGTTAGAAAGCAGAATTATCCTTATTTTACAAATGAAGAAACTGGAGCAGAGAAACTGAAAAACCAAGACACAGACAAAACCACTTTTAGAATTAATAATAGAATAAAGGAGTACATGGCTCCCAGTTCTAAGCTCAGCATGCTGTAACATGAATGTTTTCATCTGAAAGTAAACAGAAAATCACTGATAATAAATCTTACAGATGACTGATCCGATAAGGATAAAATACCCAGGCAGCATGATACAAATCCACTTAGCATTCTGTTCTTTTCTTCAAACAAAAATTCTTTATCCAAAGCTAAGATTTATACAGGAGGAATACAGAATATATATACAGAATGGAAGCCATAGCTACAGAATGTATATGAAAGTGAGAGGAGCAATGGGCAGTGCCCTTCAAATCAATGCCTAAAAAAGCCCTAGGGGTTTGGGGTTTTTTTAGAGCAACTAAAGAGAAGACTCCAGTGTGATAGACTGATGCTATCTTTGGACACATAAGGAGGAATCAGTTTGTAAGAAAAGGGGCATGACTTCATCCCTACTAAGAACACTGCGGTCTATTCTGAGGTTTTTATTTTAAAAGATTACCAGTGTGAATGAGACAAGCCAAAATATATAGCAATTCAGGAAAATGATAGAGAAAAAAACAATGGGATCCATCTCTTCTACTTTCAAATGTTGCCACTGTAGACAGCTGAGTTAGTCCTCTAGGTATCCCTCTGATGTCAATGGTAGTAAATACTACATTTTAGGCATATGCGTTTAAAGAAAGTAATCCTATTCTTTAGACTTTGGAGCCCCAGTTTGCTGAGGTTTTGCAAAAAGAAGATAGAGCATGACTTAATTGTAACGTAAAAATGCTTTCTAATCACAAAAACTTACTTATTTAGCAAACAAAAGTGATAACAACAAAAAGGCTATAAGCTAAAGTGAAACATACTCAAAAGAGATATTAATCATGCAGGTTTTTTTTTAAAAAAAGACCAAGTAATGATGATACTTTAATCTAATGGTTAATACAACCCCACTAAGAAGTAGATCTGGTAGCTTAAATTTTATGTGAGGAATTATTTTATTTACAAAAAAAATACCTTTGCCTACTGAAAGACAACTTTGAAGATGCTGTGTGACTATATTATTATAATCTCAATGAAATCAGATTATCTTTCTGCCTGCCAATAAAGAAAGGAACTGAAGATTATATTCTCATCTAGGACCAAGAGATGACCAATTTAAAATTTCTGCATATCCATTAAAAATGACATATAAATTGCTATGTACAATAAATGAATGGTATAACTAACTATGAACCCACTATGGGGAATGTAATGTCCTTATAGAATGAGAATTAAACTGGCAGCATAAAACAAAACACTAGTATAAGAAACCACTCATCAGATTTGACCCTTTGATTAAATATTTCAATTTTGTAGATTGGTGGAAGTTCATTTTCTTAGAAGGAACAATTCTTATTTCTATGTAATTTTTCTATCATATACAATTACTTTATTTTGTAGCTGTGTTTTTTTCTGATCAAATTTTCTTTCCCTTATACTATTAATTATACTAGAGGCCAGGCATCGCAATGTATTCTGTTCAGCTTCCTAAACTGTACATCCTAAACAGAGGCAGGCGATGACAATGTTATGAATGTGTATTGCTGTTACTGTGTGATAAATAGTGATTTTCATGTGGTGACTTCTGATCACCTATACAACAATCAGGGAACAATATTTACCTTCATCTTGTCCTGTACAGTTTGTTTAGGATGGCAGTCCAGCTGCTTTCCACTATGGCATTAAAACAACAGCTCTTTAAGAAATTGTGCTTCTCTCAGATTCTCTGAGAGCTGTTGCTTTTTCATTACAGCACCACAAACTGGCAATTCCATTAAAAATGGAAAGTGTTAAGTTGCATAACAAAGTGGATATTAGCTTTGCCTATGATTTCCTCTGAATGCATGCTACAGCTAAGCCAGTTTTCTTGATGTCTTTTACAGGGAGTCTGTGTTACTTACTACAACTGTAGCTGAAAGTTATTTTCTACTAATGGTGATTTTTTTCAATTTTTGTATATAAAATGAGTCAATGTTCTGGGAAATAAAAATTAATAGACTAAGTGTGTAACATATTTCAGGAGGTTTGGGAATGGGGGGAAATCAGGGGTTTAATTTATGTCTGATACAGAATCCCGTATTCCTTTAAAATTAATAATTTTTAATAATAGAAAAAATGTAATGCAATCTGTGTGTACTGTGCCATGAATACAAGCAAATATAATTATATTGTTGCTGTGTCATGAATGCTCACATTCATATGTTCTTCCTGTCACAGAAGTAAACAAAAAATATAAAAATATTTTACACAGAAATCAGCCCTTTGCTAAAAGATTATTTGAGAAAGAGAACTGAAAAAAATAAAAATAATTATTACATTTAAATATAAGACACAATTCAAATGCAGTAACTAGCTAGACCACAGGTGTAAATCACTGAAAAAATACGGTTCAAATCTGCATCTTAAATTGTATTTTTACTAATTTGTTACAAGGAACCAAGTTATGTAGATAAATGTCATGGAATGAACAACAGAGAAAAAAGAATGAATTTGTAACCGGCATTTTCAGTACCTGATTATTTAATTTTAAGACAACAGCACAGACTGAACTATTTTGTCTTTTAAGCTGAGCAGTTCATTGTGGAACTTAAATGCATTTGCCCACTTACTAAATGCCTCACAATGTTTGTAAAAAGGACATTGCCATGAGAATGCAAAGAAATTAAATTAAAACAGAGCCCAAAATAAACAACAGATTCACTGGTGACTTAATAGGTCTCCTGTGTGAAGCAAAATAAAATGTTGACATGAAGAATTTCCCTAACCTTTCTAGCCTAACAAAGCTATGATAATATGTTTTTGTTTCATTTTTTTGTTTGTTTGTTTATTTGTATTTTTTATTTATTTCTGTTTTGAGGCAGAAAAACTGCTTAAATCCCAGTCTTACAAATATTTATGGAAAAGGATAGCTTTGCACACATGATTAGGTCTTCTGAAATCAATGGACGCTCTCACATTCTTAACTGTTTGCAAAATCAGAGTGCATATCCCGTAGGAACCATTTCCCAAATGCAAAATCCAGTAGCTGCAAATTTAGTGTTTACCATCTGCCAGCAAACTAGGCTTTATCTAAAAATACCAGACTGTGATGCACTTTCCACTAGAGAAGAGGTTTTTCTATTAATTATTTCCCTGATTAGTCTAAAGCTAACTGATGTGAAACTGTCTTCTTCACTAGCCATCACATCTATATTACAAGAGGAAGAACTCCCCCAAATGGCAGCCTGTTTATCAAACTGAAAGGCAGACTTAAGAAGCATGGCTCCTCCAGCAGTAACCAAATCTATCAGTCCTCAGGACAGGCATTGTAGCACAATATCCATTTCACAGTATAAAACTTTGCCAGTATAAAAACTTTCACAGGTAAGTAAATGAGATCATAGGACTTAAAGAATGAAAAGCATTGCTAAGAAAATGACCCAAACTTGAAACTTTGTAAAAAAGCATTAATTAGTATCACAGAATCATGGAATCACAGAATGATATGGGGTGGGAAGGGACCTCTGGAGATCACCTAGTCCAACCCCCCTGCCAAAGCATATCCACCTAGAGCAGGTTGCACATGAATGCGTCCAGCCAGGTTTTGAGTGTCTCCAGAGATGGAGAGTCCACTACCTCCCTGGGTAGCCTGTTCCAGGCTTCATAGTAAAGACTTCTCATGTTTAGATGGAACTTCGTATGATCAAGTTTGTGCCCGTTACCTCTTGTCCTGTCACTGGGCACCACTGAAAAAAGACTGGCTCCATCCTCTTGATACCCATCCTTTGAGTATTTATATGTGTTGATCAGATCTCCCCTCAGCCTTCTCTTCTCCAGACTGAAAAGAGCCAAGTCCCTCAGCCTTTCCTCATAAGAGAGATGTTCTAGTCCCCTAATCATCTTTGTAGCCTTAAAGATGAAAAAAAAAGCCTTATTAGATGAACATTCCAAAGAAATATTGGAATCGTGACATAATGATGCAGAATATAGTAAGATATATATGTATTTTATTATCTCTTATATAAGATGTATTTTACATGTGACATTATTAAGTTGCAATAGCATGAAGGAAGAAGCTATGCTAAGCCCTAGATAGAGGAGAGTCAATGGGAAAGGTTAATTTAAAAGCAACAATTTGGAAGAAAATTGTGAGACAGAGAAATCATAGTATAAACAAATCACGCAGAAATATTATTAACAATGCATGGAGGGATTTGTATGGACCCCATTACAGATAAGGACTATATCCTTCAAAATTCCAAGTAATAAAGAAACTTGAAAAATTACTACATATGAATATGAAAAAGCAATAAATTACTAACATTTGAGATCGAAGAATTATAGACAAAGGGGAGAGCGAGTAAGACCTTCCTCTTACCCATAGCAGCAGTAAAATATTACCTAATACACATAATTCATAATTTTAACTGTTATGATTTCATTTCAGTCCTTGTTGCTCCCAAAACAATACAGAAGAAAATAATAGGTGGAATGTTACATACTGAGCTTGGAGGTAATATGACTGAGCTGTCATGGGACAGCTTTTAGTGGCCTTTCATGTTTCCTTTTTCACATATCTCGCTCTGTCTCCTTGTAGTTATTACCATGAAAGGCTGGTGATTAGTAAGACCTGGACAACAATTAAAAATATGTACTTTCCCAATTGTCAGCAGTGACAAAGGAAGAAAAAATATTAGGGAGAGCTTTTCCCTCTGTCCTTATAATACTTCAGTGTAAACAGTACTGCCTACTGCTATTAGGGAAGCCATACAGTAAACTGAGAAACAGTTTTCACCTCAAGCTAGAATGACCGTTGCTGCCTCAGGTATATCTCTAGACACTTTTAAATACAATTTAGTCCATGCAAACAGGTTTTCTTTCATATTATGTTATGTTAGGACTGATAGCTAGGCATACTCCTCTGGCAAAGGGTAGTACCAAGTTCATCTCTTTTCTCCAAATTAGGCCATTTCCAACTGGCTCCCTTCTGTAATCTTCCTATTTCTTCCACCTCCAAGAAAAATGGTACCTTGGTATGTTGAGTGACTCTCTCCCAAACAGTCATTCTGTCCTCAGTTTGCTAGTGAACTGTATTCTAAATAAATGGATCTTTATGAAAACATTTGCTTTTGACATACCAGAACTGGCCATTCACAAATCAGGAAAAAAGATAACAAGAAATATTTATGGTATATTGAATTCTGCTCTTGATTTTCTAGCCCACTCATCTCTATACGTTTGCATTTTATGTTTGTCTTCATACTCTTTTTGATAGCATATAAATTGCTTGGTTATTTCAATGAAATGAAAAATACAGAAAGTGAATGGCATAACAGGCCAAAACAAAAGATAATTCCTGATTTATGGTCAAGTTATACACTCATGAGGAGCAGTTTTGGATCTTTCTAGCATATAATCAGATGTAGATGGATTTATGATCATCAGCTAAAGAATTTCATGTTACTGCTTTGAAATTATAGCATTTATGACAGATTGGAATACTGTAGGCTGTGTGTTTGTGTATAACTGAAGGCTTTGAATAATTTCAATTCTTATGCTTAAATATTTTAATTTCTTCTCATCTTTCAAAATAGATTCCATAACCATGTCTGTGTGTTTTGCTCAGCTTTGAAAGATATGTTTTACTAGTTCTGAAACTAATGCACTGTGGTAGAGATGAGAATCAGACCATAGCTATTTTAAGAATATTTCTTTTCTATTATATGGTTAACATGAAGTCAGTTTGATAGTTGTTATTAAAAAAAAAAAAAGTATTATTTCAATAATAATACATTCTGCAATAAGAAGTCTAAATTAATGAAGTAAAATATTTGTTTATGCCAGTATCCTCACTGTCTTTTAAGACTCCTTAAAAAGGAATTGAGAAAAAGGAATGAAAGGGGGAAAAATGGAGAAAAAGTTTCTGAATATTATTAAGATCTAAGAAACCCTTTCTGTGAATACCTTAGATTGAGAACCCAAGAAGATCTTACTTCTTAAAGGATTAGGCACTATAGGCACTCTCTGAATAGAGCTTTCAAAAATGCCAGTTAGCCATTAACATATCAGTACCTGCCTGCTTTAAATTGCATGCCTAGACTTCAGATAGATAAGTAAGTCGAACAATTGGTGAGAGAAAGTGTAGTTATCCCTCTATTACAGAAAGGGCACTGAGACAGTTTGAGGATGAGGAGTAGTGGCTTCAGGCTGGAAGAGGGTAGATTTAGATTAGATATCAGGAAGAAATTTTTCACTGTGTGGGTAGTGAGGGACTGCAACAGGTTGCCCAAAGAAGTTGTTGAGCACCCATCGCTGGAGGTGTTAAAGGCTAGGCTGGATGGGGCTTTGAGCAACCTGGTCTAGTGGGAGGTGTCCCTGCCCATGGCAGGGCAGTTGGAACTAGGTGATCTTTAAGGCACCTTCCAACCCAAACCATTCTATGATTCTATGATTTGTGTAACACACAACAGAAATTAATAACACACAACTGCTTATATTCTTTTGATAATAAATCCAAGATCAGGTATGAAGTCTGCAAATCTTTGGAAGTGAGCCCCATTTTCTCAGGTTTACCTGAAAGGGTACCCTTCCTTTTCAACAGTATAAATCCCAAATCCACTTAAGTCCATAGGAAGATGTCCATTGACTCAAGAAGATTTGGATTAAAAAAACATAATAAGAGATGCAGCAGTTTTCATTCAGGATAAACTTCCTTAAAATCAACAAGAGTTTCATTTAAAACCCTAAATAAAAAATTAAGGACCATAAGTACCAGTAATCTGAACTATGTGCAGGGACGGCAGGTGTTATCTGTTTACAGAGTTACAATGCAATTAGCACAACAGTCATCTTTTAAAATATGACAATAGAGCTTTAACAGGCTCTGTTCTGTGATCTTATGTAGAACATTAAATATATAGAATGTCTGTTCAGACATCAACAGAAGATATAGGAGTGAAAAAAATCTAAATGTTATACATAAAAATGCCAATATCAGTTTGAAGCTCCATTAGCACTGGAAAAGTAATTTTTTGCCTTTAATACTGAAAAACATGAGTCAGTTCAAACTTTCAACACATTCTTGTTATGTTCTCAGTCTTTTGGAGAAGTCTTTTTAACTTTAAGTCAAGTATTTTTTAACAAAACAATTGAAAAACAAATTGGAGATGCCATGTCTTAGACTGTTGTCTTCCTTCCAGATTTTTACCATCTTCCTCTCCTTTTGAGACTTTTGTTATGCATATGGTCTGAACACATACTTTGCAAAGAGGGAAGAGAATACAGAGCTGAATTCTCTTCTCTACAATAAGCCTTAAAATACTCACTGAGGCAGTGATGAAAATGACATGTCTGTCTAAGCTCAAGTGAAGGTATTAAGAAGCTTAACCAAACTTAGAGACTTAAAGGAAGCTGTCAAGAGTAGGATCCTTCTTCATCTACCTTTACCAAAGTTAAGGACCTTACGGAGTCTTATCAACTAAATTCTTCATTTAGACAGTCAATGGAAACTGCTTAATGGCAACTCTGCCCATTTTTTTATGTAGGCTAAGAGTTAGGAGCTTTTGTTTCAGTCTTTCTGTACTGCAGTTAATAGTAAGGGATTACTACCAGACTCTCAGGATTTCTGAAATGGATGGTTAACTAAAATGCAGTCAATTTATGATAAGTTCTACAGCAGCTACATACACAAGAATGCTGTGTGAGCACCTACACAGTTATAGGTGCAGAATTTATAAGACAGGTTTTATATAAGGTCTTCAGAGCTCTGGACAGTGCAGCCAAAAGATGGGCATTTGTAATTCATTTCAATATGTTTTGAATGATGCACCCTTTCATATTCTTGTCCTATTACTCAAGCAAACTCAGTGACAAAGTGGCATGCTATAAAAAGATATCATTTTCTTATCATCATGACTGTCTAGCCAGGAATTCCAGTGTCGAAATGATCTGGAAAATGGAGGAAAGAACAAATTCAAGCACAAGCAAATAAAAATAAAAATCTTGAGGACAGCTGAAGTTCTTTGTATCACCTAAATGGCTAAGAAGCAAGAAGTGAAGTATCTCTTCACAAAGATCGACTGGATGCTAGTTATAAAGTATTCTTCAATACCTTTCAAAATAGCTTCCTCTGCAGACATGTTTACCCTGTGATGGGAGTGGGGCTCTTTCCAGTTGTGGGTTGCTTTTTTTCCCTTCACTACCGATTTACTCTTGTCAAATCAACACAAGCTGTCTCATTTATGAAAATGGGAATATAAACTTGTCAAAAAAAAAAAAATCATTCATGCCTTTTAAACCTGGAAATAAATTTTACTGCAAGAAAAAGACGATTTTGTAAGATTGCCAATAAATCTGCTGTGCTCAAGGCTACACAAATATTTATACTATGTACACAGCTCATTACCAGTTCAAGTCTAAACTGACACTACAGAAGAATAATACATAGCCTTAAGAATAATGACATATTCTGGCATCTATTTCATTTTCATTATTAGTGGTCTTTAAGCTCAGAAGTCATTTTGTTCTTGCTGAACCTATTTTCATTGGTAAAAATGCGTATTTCAATTCTCACTTTATTTGCTCCCTAATCCCTTGTAATGACTCACTGTCTATATTTTACCTACTATTCACAGAAAAGAAAGTGATACCAATGCCTTTTGATTCATTTTACTACTGTGGCTTTCACAGTGAAGCTGTTAAGCAAACCTAGCTTAAATAAATGTAAAATGGGCATGACTTTTAAAAAACATTCTAAAACATCTTTTTCATAGGATATTCTTAAAAACCTCCTATAAATTATAGGCTTTGTCTCCTGTTGTTCAATAACTCTTTCAAACTTCCAGAAACATCACCAAAAACCTGCTTTGGTAAATCAGTCCTTCTGACAGTTAAGTATAATCAACGGATGCTACAGTGACTGGATACCCAAACACTGAAGGAAAATACAAATATAATAAAATATTTACTGAAGATTACAAATGAAAACATCATTTCAATTTTTATTATTTCCATAAAATGAAACATTACTGTAAATTTTTTAACAGAGATAAGAACAGCAAGAGATCAAATCAGTTCCCTCAATACAGTGTTCTGATAGGAAAGGATGAATTAAGAGATCCCTATGAAATCAAGCATAAAATTCAGTATGCTGTTTGATAGTAGGTTATGAAAGGCTGCAATTGACAGAATAACACCATTTTGTTATGAGAAGAGATTAGACAGAGTGATCAGTTTGATGTAACCTATTTGCCTTTTTTTTATTCTTTGCTAGGAACCGATCTTCATACAGGTGACAATTGAATGATAAGTGAACAAGAAAACAATACTATCAGACCTGCTAGTGAGAGAGATTTTGGCCAAAAATTCAGTTCTTCAGATCCAACTTTTACATGTTTCATTGTATAAAATAAACTATATTTGCTTTACGGCTTTCCTTCCAGTTTTAGTTCTGAAGAGTACAGAATTTATGACTGTTTGTCTGAATAAATGTATGCAAATGAGAGAAACAGCAAAGCCTTTTACAATGGACTTGACTTCTTGTCAAAAAAATGAACTACTTGTAACTCTAAAAGGAAACGAAGAGGATCTTTTCAACAGGAAAGAAAAATCATATAATAAGGAAAACTGAAATGCATTTAAATCATTCATAAGTTAAGAAAAAAGTACAGCTCTTACTGAATAAAGAAATGGCATCTTTCCCTTTGTCTTCTTTGTCATCTGATTTATCTTTCTTTACCTTGTTTTTTTTGTTTTTTTGTTTTTTTTTGTTTTGTTTTTTTTTTGTTTTTTTTATAGTGTGTTTTAAGAACAGTATCTCCTTATTCTTTGTTACTTTTTCAAGTACTGTTACATGCAGGCAGTACTAAGTCAGTTTTACTGGAAGCAATATTTTGGAAACAACTAATCAACAAAGAATTATTATAACACTAAAAATAAATTGATAAACCATTTGAATCAAAACAGAAAAAATACCTTTTTGCTGTTATTGTTTTGGTAACATGCAGTAACTGGCACACCTTTCCATGTTATGTTATTCCACTACATTCCTATGTTATTTAGGAATTATAATCTTTGGGTAGGTTAACAAATCAGGAAAAGCAGACAAAAAAAAAAGACTGCCGACTGAAGAAGAACCAGCTGAAACTGGTAAGACCACAAGCAACCAAACCAAAGCCCGTATTGCCTAGAAACTCTCTTCCCATTTGACATTCTCCTGATGCAAGCTACTAGAGGAAGCTGTCTCCAGACATAAAGACATAAACGGCTCGTTTCTCCTCAGTCCTATGCTTAGTACAAGACAGTAAAGACAAGCCAACAAAGAAATGAGACTAGCAGAAGCAGCTATGTAAAAGCCAAAATTGGACATGTAAATAATTATTAGTTCTTAATGAGATTTATTTGTCTACATTATTCTAAATCTTCTACCCCATTTTTGTTTTTTTTTTTTTAGCTATCCTTTCTTTAGCATATTTACCTTATCATCCTTCATTTCTGCCTACTTTCTATTTATTTACACTAGATTATTCTCCTAAGAATGCCTTCTCTTCAAATAAATTAGCATCCATTAATCCTCTCACCACCATATTGTCTGTGTGCCTCTGTTTTCCTCCTATCATGAGTCTGTGACTGCCTGTCTAAAATAAGATTTCAGAAGAGAGACTGTCTACTGCTCTGTGTCTGTGCATTCTTTAACATGGACAGGTATTGCTCTTGTAAGTCCCACAGGAAGAAAACATGATTAATCCTAAGGGCATGTGCTGCCTAAAGGAAGTACAAATATCTCCCCTGACACCACCAAAGGTTACTCATATTTCATGGCATATATTCAGCTTACATACTAGGATTGCAAAAAAAGTAACCTAACCAAACCCCCCAAAAAACACCAACAGCAATCCCTTCTTAGTGAAAGTTAAGAGGGAAAAATCAGTGCCATTCCATTTTTTCAAAAGATTCCTAAATCAGTTCTGTAGTAGCTATGAGACATGATATTGGCAGTCATCCCTCAGAATATTGTGGGTCAAAGGCTTATAGAGAAGGATACTAACACAAAGCAGTACAAGAAAATAGTACTTTTATTCTTTGGAAAATAAATCATATAAAGAATGGATCTCTCACAGGAATATTTAATTATTAGGATTAATTATTATTAGGGATTAATTATTAGCTAATTATTAATTAATTATTAGGGATCTTCTGTTAGGTCAGGATTTTATCCACAATGTTTATTCAAAATGCATGCAATTTATTTGACTTAGACACTCAGAATATTTTGATAAGATTAGGAAGACATTTTTTTGCACTGGAACAGTCAAAGGAAGATCTGTTTGTGTGAAATCTTCCAGAACTGAAAAAAAAAATAATAAAAATTAACTGCAATATCAAATTTAGATGTTACTCTAAACCTGTAATTCTTTCATGTCACAGCACAGAAAGTCCCTTAGATTGAAAGAACCAATTTTCAGTTTCCAAATGAATTATTTGATCATCTCAATATATTGTGTCATTTCTTCTCCTCAATTAATCAGAAAACTAAAGTATTCAAAACTCTTGTGCATAGGTACATTGTGCAAAAGCCGTGGAGAATTATAAATACTCATGAGTTAAATTCTAAAGCCACACTTGAAGGTTCAAAAATTTTATGCAATAAAAATAGAATATAAATGTTTAAATGAGGTGTAAGTTGAACATTACTTCTTCATAGCTCTTTATGCCTTGATTTTTAGGTAGAAGAAATATTTTCTCTACAACTGAATATATAACCACTTTATGTTTAAGGAGAGTTAAAATTTTAAATGCTGACTTATTTAAACAGGTATTTTTCACATAATTTTATATAAGAAAATTCCCATTATTTTTCATAAAATAGAAATCCTTAGCAATTCTTCACATGTTCATAAACAAGGGAAAGAACCATACAGCATTACCTTTTACGTGAAAGTTGGTAGCAATAGAGTAGCTGACTGTACACAATGATGAACAGTAGCACTAAGAAAATACCCTTGTGAGAAATCCCTCTATTAGGAAATGCCATTTTGCTGAATATTGCCAGCAGTTATTTTTCATGGTTTCAAGGGATCAGACTAACACTATGTGTAGGTAATTTAGTGACTAATGTAATTATTAAGTATATTGGGGTTTTAGTTTAGCATTCTGATAAAGCAAAAGAGGCAATAACCTTGCAGTCCTTAATATATCTTCTGATACAAATGGCTCAAAATTTGGCAAAATTGTCTGCTGATGCAAATGGGCAATACTTCAGTTACATCAGTGTAGCCGTTTTATTTTACATTTGCAGAGAATGTTGCTTTCTTTTTGCAGTATCATAAGGCAAAATCCAAAGACAAGCCCAGTATGCTAGTGCCAACGTAATGCAGTACTAATGCAGAAAATAAAGCTAGTGTGTAGGGGTCAATTGGGGTAGAGCCCAGTGGCAATAGTTGAGTCACAGACCTTTTCAAAGCAAAATAAATAATAAGTGGATTGTGAAATGACATAATGGGACCTTTATATTCACATAAAGTGGAGTTAAAAAAAATCTACAAAAAACCCACCCAAACCCTCACAAACCAAACAACAAAACCTAGGGAGATAGAAAGAGACGTCTCTAGGATGCAAAGTGAATGCATTATAAAGATTGGATTTTTTTATTTTTTCCCAGATTGCCTTTCTGGGTCAAGCCATAGAAAATTTAAAGGAAACAGTACCTCTACGAGGTAGACTGAATTCTGTCCTTCTAACCCATCCTCTATAATCCACTGGATGAACCTCTTTAGTCTTCTTTGGAGTATCAATGGAAGCTGAGGTGGATGTCAGAAAACGAAGACAATTTCTCTCTCTCTGATTCATTGTTCTGCTCAACTACACAGGAACTGAAATCACATTCCCTGTACTCCAGAAGAGTGCTCCAAACATTGGGCCAAAGAGTATCCTAGGAAAAATCCTTCTTATAGAATTTGTTTTCCTACTGACACCAAGCTGAACAAACAGGAATTCAAGAAGCATGAGGCAGTAAAGGAGACTCACTAAAGCCAGAGAAGGGAATAAACAGCAAATGTTCTAAGGAGCTCAGGTATCTAAATCCATTGGATTATATTTCTAGCTCGGAATTAAAGTACTTATAAACCCACTGACTAACAATTTTAGCTGTGAAATAGACATATTTGTTCACATTGCTATAGCTGGTACATTTTCCCATTAATAAGATTTGGACTCTAAGTAGACCAATGACCAGAAGTCCCAAAATTATTCTTAGAAAATAATCATATAGGATCAAAAAGAAAATAAACCCAAATTTCTTTACTGAACAGTGATTCTCTTTCCATTTATTTTGTCTCTCATGTATTGTGTTATATAAACAGTGGCTAAATATATAGAGACAACTTAATCTGCAGCCAAAATTTCCAAAGCACCTTAAAATGGCTTGTCCCCACAATTAAAGGTTCATTCATTAAAAATTTTCCAGTCACCAACCTCTGATCCTTTGGGATTACTCTTGGGCTACTGCTCAGGGAGAGAATAGTAGCCCTATACCATTTATGCTGAGCTCAAGCACAGAGCAGGCATATCTCCTGGTCTTGCTGATCCTGTGTGAAAGTCAGGTGCACATGCCAACCGTAAGCAAAGCAAGGGGATAAGGAGATTGCAGAGACAGATGAGAGTATAAAAAGCTGCGAATAATATACATTCTTTTCCCTAGTCCAAGCTAACACCGCTATAGGCCATACCTTGTACAGGCATTGGCTGAGAACATTTTAAGGACAATAAGAAGGCCTGCTGATATTTTGGTATGAAAACAAAAGATGTAAGTGAGGTGCATTATCAGAGTATTGCTACAAATTGGACAGGCCACATGCATAATCAGGTGCAAGATATGAAGAAAAGATATAACGATGAAAAGTAGAGCTTGAATTCTGTCTTTACAGTTTTTGTTCATGGAGACAGCACATTCAGCATGCGCATATCCTTTATAAGCAGTTGTTGAACTCCTGTAAATCATGTCAGTTGCTTACAATGTTAATAAAAGTTATTCCTGCAGACAAGAACTGATGCAGATGGTTTTCTCTGCCATATGTCCTGTACTTGTAGACAAAGATGAGGATGTCTTCTAAATCAGGAAAATTCAAAAACTCATTAATATGCACTTTGCGTAAGTAGCTGATGGGTACACTGATGCTTTTTTCTGTTTCTTTCCCATTTATTGACTGTCTCAAGAGTATCTTAGTGCATTAAATACTTTACATAGCAATGCTGTATCTAGTTTAAGCAAATTGCCAGTGAGGCTGTAAATCTCATTGTTCTGGAAATGCAGCATATCACCCATTTTCTCCCTGAGTATCATGCACTTACATAACTTGCCTCCAGGAATCTTATGGGTAAAAAATAATTGCTTTGCAACCATGTATATATTTTAATAAAGGAGGTCATTATCCACCTTTATATATAAAAACACAGAGGAATTTGTGAATTAAAATAGTTTTTAATTTCAGCGCAAACTGTGTATTTTTTTTTTTTAATTTTTTGTGACTGTGGTCCATAGCTTTGTTCCCTTTTAAATGACAGTTTTCTTCCTCTGCATATTTACTAGAATAGAGAATAACTTTCAACTTAGAGAAAGGAGCCAGTGTACGGGTAGAGTTTGAGTTCAGTCTATAGTAGTTAAAGTGTATTAGAATGAGAGATATAGAGAATGGCATCAAAATTCAAGCATATTAAATCTCATGACAGTATCACAGTAGCTTTCCTGGAAGAAACTATTTTATATATCTAGGTATTTGATAACTGAAATAATTGAAAAATTCTGTGAAACTAATATTAGGTCTGTTAGAGAAATTTCAGATTATTTCAGTACTGCTATATCCTATAGATTCTATGTTTATTTATATGAAATAGTGCCTTTCACTTGAAGACCAAAAAGAAAGGCAAAATGAGGTCTCCTTTTCATGACTGCAAGTTGATACTTTCACCAGTAACTCCATTTTTCTCTTCATTGGGCCATTACAAGATAATGTTTTAGCAACTTCAGTCATTAAAAACTGTACTTAAGTGGTAAAAGTAACTTCACATGAGGAAGTGACACACTAGAAGACTGTTTCTCTGTGGAAGATATTTATTCATTATTTGAATGAAACAACAGCTGTAATTACAACCTGCTCTATATGGAATACAGGTTGTCAAAACAAGCCACGAGACAGAGAAATAAATGTTCCAATTCCTTTTTAGTCCATGTTTCATTTTTTTTACTTTGGTTCTCTGTTCTTTTTTCCCATCTTGAGCTGCTCCAATATCTTATGCATTAATTGAATGTAATACTTGACTACTTTTTACACAAAAACATTTTTGAGGTGGAATATCTAATGTCATCTGAAAGTCATGTATGTAGCATCTCAATTACAAACTGAAAATTGCTAAACATTCATGGTAAAACAGGAAAATGATGTCTTACATATATAATTTTATTAATTTGTCTTATTGCCCTTAGATATGTTTTCAGGACCTTTCGGTTACAATGAAGATATTCTCCTCTGTCATACAAAGAGCTCTCTTATTCATTGGTTTTATAGCCATGAATCCAGCTGTCTACAGGACCATTATGTGAATAGCACATAGCTGCTAGCGGGGTAACGTAAAAAAAAAAAAAAAAACAAACCAAAAAACAAAAAAACCCAAAACTAATTTCAATGTGTTGTTTTCAAAGTATATGAATTTTACAATATTTTTAAATATTCTGTTCCTCTGGTATAATGTTTCTTTGCCATGTAATAATGTAATTTGCCAACTTTGGAAGGAAGAAGATTTAACCGGTATATACACATATTTGTGTCCTGTTCTGTCCTGAATTTAGTCATGCTGAAGGAATGGTGACTCAGTCACCCCATTCTGACAAATCCTTTTATTCTTTGCATTTAATAACTAGGGAGACAGATTTTTTCTTAAAGGTCAGAAGCCATAAAGTGGAGCTACATCTTCTGCTGTCAAAGCTGTTAGAGCTGTCAGGTCTTCACCATGTTTCTGAATTGAGGTGTAGTGTTCCCATTATATATTGTGTACATTGTCACCTCTGGGAATTGTGTTGGGATTCCTTTCATTCAGCATGTCTTGCATTATAAGTGACACCAGTGTGTGTGTCACTTCTATTTGGTGTTTCACAAATATAACGTCATTTTTATCCCCAAAGTCTACACATCTTATTACACTGTTTCTTCAATCAACACACGGAAGAATACATAGTTGAGAAAGCTGGCTAAGGATACCTGATAATAAGTTTCTATGTTCTTGGGAATCCCATTTAATTAGAGTTTACCAGATTGCCAAGCCTAGAAAGCACTAAAAGAAGTTTTTTTATATGTTAGCAGATTTTGCTGTTTTGTTTTGTTTCCTATTTGAAAATGACAAATTATTTCCCAGGAACAAAAATTACTTACCTTGATAATGAACATTTCCTTCCAGAGACTGCCTCTAAATACATTGGAAGTGAATGTAAGTTTTGATTCTACCTTTGTTGTTGAACAGTTATCTGATTAATGAGATCAAACCAAATCCTTCTTTACAGACTGCCTAAAGCTAAGAAGGACTACATATGCAGGTTTCTTATTCAAGCAAGTTCTAAACAGTTCCACTTAAAAAAAAGAAAAAAAACCCAACCAAACAACATACAGTATAAAGAAAGAATGCAAAAGGTATTTGCTGAGTTATACAATTACCTCATTACAAAAATCAAACAGATTTTTTTACCCCCAATAAACTATTTATTTTCAGAACCATCACCTCAAAAAGGTGATTCTGAATCATCTGGAGTTCTTACAAAGAATCTGAAAAGAGCTATGCTCTCCAGTGAAAAGCCTGTGTTTTGAATTCCATTACACAAAAATTGTAATCCCCTAAACATTTCAGGTCTTCTCTATTCCTACAGAGTAAGATTTTTCATAGTGGAAATAGTTGTTACCATTACTTGAATGTTGAGTCAAATTGTTGGTTGCCATTACTTGAAAATGACAGTGCTGAAAAGAGGGATTTTTTACTCTTTTTCAACAGCTGTAGCTTGCAAACTTATTATGTCAGTATTGCATTTAGCACATGAAAAATATCCTTTTTTTTTTTCTTTTTAAAATAGAATTCCTGACTACAGTCTTAATATAATCAGCTTTAGCTGCCGTAATTATCAATTTTTTAATAACTTTCTGTAAGAACATTATTCTCCTTAACAGTCAGTTGATATAATTTTAACTGCTTTTGAATTCCTTCAGATTAAAAAGCTCAGGGTATTTTTATT
>JAHREE010000480.1:6629545-6726507 GCA_033628505.1 Tringa tobata
GTTTATTTTATTTTATTTTATTTTAATTTTACTTTTAAAAATTATACTTTTCATTCCTATTAATTTTTTTAAACCCTTCAGGAAACAAAGACTCGTTAGAACTAAGATCGTATTTTGAATTAACGACAGATAAGCTTCAAATATTTTTTTTTCTTAAACTATTATCTGATTGTGAAAGGTCACTTTTTAGATCACCATCTCCTATCAAAAATACAGCCCGAAACTTTGAGGACTGGATTTGTTTTGTTTGTTTATTTGTTTGTTTGCATGTTTTTTTCTCTTGCATTCTGAAGATGGTAGAGTTACTCTAAGGAGATGTTTGTACATGTGGCAGGAGTATAGATGACATTGTTTTAGAAATTCCATTGGTTCTAAAGCATTCTAACTATTTTTTCACAACTAACAGTAAAGGCATACCTCTTTCACTACAAATTTTATGATGCTATGCACACCTCACCTTCTACCATTGATTTCAGGTAAGCTATCTTTTCTTAGAAGTTTTATTAAAATAACATACATAAAATGGAACAACAAATTGTTTTTTAGAATGTATTTGACTGTATAAAGCAATTAAAATAATTATATCCTTAACATTAATTCATGTAGGAATTGCGGGACTGCAAAGGGATAATATATATTCTAGTACATTAGTATTATTAAAGTTTCAATTATTAAAAAGCATTCACTAAAAAAGTGAAAGTAGCTTCAAAACACCACAACTGTTGTAACTAGACAGTAGACTAGGCTCAGCAGAACATTTTGTGAACGGTTCCCACCATCAATAGAAGACTTTAGAAGACAATAGAAGAATTTTTCCTGATACTGCAACATCTTGAAATTATTCTTTTACGGCCAAAACAGAAAGGAAAAATGTAATTCAGAATAATGTTACACTATCTCAGTGGAATATTATTTATGAATATTTAGGTAGGATTTACCTAAAATTAAAGACTTTTATATCTATCTGAGCTATCATGACATTTTTTGCAGTCAGTTCAGAGAAGGCGGCACTTCTAAGACTTTATTTATTTCCTAATTCATTGCCTAAAATTACTATTCTAAATCAAATAACATGTCATTAAAGATTTTACATTTCACATTAATATGTTTCAAAAAAATAATGTTGATAATACATATACACTGTATATCTTTTTAATAGAGTGATCCTTCTGTGATCTCTCAAAAACATTAGGTAAAATCAGGCTTAGTCCTGATAATACCAACCTAAAAAAAAGACGCAGGTAAGGAGAGAAAATACCTTCCTACTTATCTTACAAAAATAAATAAAAGAAAGATGAAGGGAAGAAATAATAACGCTTTCCCAGCAAACAAAACAAAAAAAATTCAAATCAAATTTTCAGCAAGCCTTTGCAGGTTTAAACAAAACATTAAAATGCCTCACTGGATGAGTGAATCTCCTCTAATTGCATCCTTGGGTTTAGAGGTTGCTTGTTTGTTTTGTTTTTTTTTTTCCTTTTCTAGCAATGAATTTACAGTGCATTTTAAATGAACTGAGGTACTCATAGAATTGAAGTAGAAGTGAAAAATTTTTCTGGATCAGAGCCAACTGCTCAGCAGGTTACAGAAACAAGTGTCAAATTAATTCATTTGTTGATTGAGTCTGTCATACTGAAAAGAAAAAACTTTATATATATCTTCTTGTGTAGATCATCCAGTAATATGCTCTGACACAGCTGACTATGAAACAGCCTTGGAGAGAACAAGGCGACTCATGTAATTTTACTTTTTACATATTAATATAATTTTATTTTTCTCTGTTTGATACTCTGACATTTTACATTGGAATTCACCTCTGTCAGGCCCATGAGAGAACCGTCAGCCCTGCCCTGCCCTGCCCAGCCCACCTGAGCTAGGCCCATGTCCCGGCCTTGGCCAGGCCCCAGGGAGGTGCCCAATGCCCGTGGCTGGGGCTGCCCCAGTGCCCCCAGCTGCCCTGTACCTGGCTGGGGGTAGGATGGACCCTGGCTGCCAGGTCCTGCCACACCCACCATGGGAAGCCCCAACACTTCTTGACCCTGCAGCTCCCAGACAATATTTCAATGTTTTCCATCAGTTTTCCTTACGTATATTTTTGTATCTACAATACCAAACATTTTTTGGGCCCCTTCAAGCCTGACAGCTACTTCCAATTTCCCTGTGGCACCGACTGTTAATTGATCTTGCTGACTTTTCCCCATTCAATTAATTTCTTATAAAGCTGTTGACATTTTTCAGAATTTAAAGGAAGTAAATTAAAATCTGAATACAGCCTTAAAAGTTCAGTGTATTTGAGACCAATCATCATTGTTTTGACAGCAGTTTTCCTTTCAGTTACTACCTCATCTCACTATATTGTCTCTGTTTTCTCCATTCTCTTTTTTTTGTGATTTGTGCAGACCATAGCTGCAAGAGAAATATGTAAACCTATATAAATGTTGACAGTAACTCTCTCCGTATTGTTTATGACCTATAATCTTTCTCCCCTAGTCTCTTTTAAGAGTTCTTGCTCTTACCAAAAAAAAAAAAAACAAAACAAAAACCTCACAAATGGACATTTCTTTTATAGCAATTATTAAAAGCAGAGGCGCAGAATTTTATATTTCTTTTTTTCCCAGTAGGAAGGTGTTTCGAGTTAATTAAAGCAACTGAATTTAAGTACTTAAATAAGGAACATAATCTTTCCTGTTTTCCTAATGAAGTCAGTGAGATGTGAGGCTTCTCCTAGAAGGAGATTCAACTGAATCAGGCTCCTGCTCTGGAACATTCCCTGAAGGAGACTCTCTCCCTTGCTCAGTGTGCATGGAGCCTGGTGAGACACGTTTTCTGCTTACTTCACACCCTTGCTGTTTTCCAGTCAGCCCTTGGATATAAAGTTGCTGAAAGCCATAAAGGGAGATTTCCATATGAATTGTGATGATCCATCAGTCATGCTTGTAATATAAAGATGTTCATGGAAATAGCAGCAAGATCTCTAATTTTATGGGGGTACTACTGTTTACACTTTAACTCTTTGGGAGCCATAAAGAAAACAAAGACTTCGCAGAGGAATCTTAGACACGTACACATAGAAAGTAAAAATAAAAAATGTGTGTGCCAGAGCTTTTCTATATACTCAGTATCCATTTGAAGGCCAAGAGGCCCAGGATCCACCTATAATGCATATGTTATCTGTCCTGGCAGGGAATTTTCCCTTTTATGCAGAACCCCTTCCATGTAGTCTTGTTCCTGACTTCAGTTGTGAGACCTTAGGCCTCAACCATATTTCATTCATACCCATGGTCTCCTTTATTTTAAAGGGCAAGGTGCCATTAAGTATTTTTAGCATGGTAATTCTCTTTGGATTCAGTTAGCTTCTGTTGTTAGTTCCACGCAGTATATGACCAGTCCTTCCCTATTCTTGGCTAGTGTGCTGATCAGCTCATGTGGTGATCTATGTGAATATAATACCCTATATACAGAACTGAGTACATTATTCAGGGCAAGATAAGAGGATAAATCACATTTTCTAACTAAATGAATGGAAATAATAAGAAATATACATGTCATATCACGTTTTGTTATTAAGCTATAATATACCAACAAAACATCGTCCGTATTCATAGCACTGAAGAAGACACTGAAAAAACCCCAACTTTTTCCTTGGTGTTTATTATGCAGCATGTGTTCTCACTGGTAATTATTTAGTGTAGTTTTTTCTGCTCTGTTTGAAGGCTGGGATTAGATTTTAAGACATAATGTCCACTAAGTAAGTAATGATCAATAAACATTAGACAGGAATTTAATAAGACAATTCAACACATAAATTAAGTACACATTGATTGCCAAAAGGGCTTTCTTCAAGATATTCAAATGTAATTAACTTTGATTTGATCACAAAGACATTCATGAACAAACAAACACGTGTTCAATTTTTTATTCATGCTTAAAGAACCACTACTTTGAATAGCCAGAGCTTGGGATAGACACAGTTGTGATAGTTTTTTTTTGTCTGTTCCACGACCATAAAAAATTCTTTCTTCTAGAGCTACCAGTGAAATCCCTACTTCTTTGCTGAAAATATTCCATGGGAAAACTTAAAGTGAAGAGTTTAATGCTTCAACTTTGTGCTAACATTTAAGTGGGGGCGGGGGGAAACCAGAAGAGAAAAGTAGTTTATGGCAAAAGTATAAAATAGTTCAGAACGTGCTTACAATGCATTTTAGAATGATTGCAATGTGTTAGTGCACTGACCTTTTATACACCACACTAGGACCAATATATATAACTTTTTCAGCAAAAAGGCTACTTGTTAATATCGGGGGGGGGGAATGTCATGATTACCATTGAAACAGACATTGCTCTTCAGAAACACATCATTGTTTTTGTTCTATTTCTGTCAAGATCTTTGATAAGATTTTTCTCTCCATGAGGAAATAAATGCATGTTATTTCAACCTATTCCGCAAAAATTATCATGGCATTTGTAAGAAGTTACACACCTATCTGTGTACAGAAGATAGGCAGAGAGATAAACAAGTGAAATTTGAGCCCAACATATTGGGTAGATGAAGATTAGAATCACTTATGAAAAAACAAGTATTACTGCTGAGAAGTATAAAAAAAAAATACTACACCTGTTCTATTTTCCATATTCATACAAAGTCTTGCATACAAATACTTGCTTACATGAAACCTAGATTTCCACTATCATAAATTAAGTTTGAATGTCCTTATGAAAAAGATTTTCAGAAGATTTCAAAATAGCTCCTTTAAAGAAAAAGTTAATTACAATTTATAAAATAATGTAATTAGAATATGAAAAATAAGCAAAGCACTCAAACAAAACTGATCACTAGTAAAGGCATGACTTTAGAAACAACAATACAGATGAAAATATATACATGTATAACATGCTGTTTTTTATTTATGCCTTATTTTAGGAAAGCTGTTTTGAAAGTAAATAGAATTTATGTATTTTTAATTGGATCAAGCCAGGTTTTCCAGATCAGACTATTTTCTAAATACATGAGCCTGTCAATCATACCACAAGGGCTTTTTCTGGGCAAACTCACAGCCAGTTTAGTGATAACCACAGAACACAATACTTCTGTATTATTCTTATCTGATGATAAGCCTTCCTTTCAGTGTAGACTTACAGCATTCATTCAGTTATTCTTGCTGCTTAGTCTCTGTCATATAAAAACATTGAAGCTTTAGATAATTAGTTACAAAAATGCAGTAGGGGGCAATCTGCATAGTAACTAAAAGGGCTTGATATTAAAAAAAAAAATTAAAAATATATAAATACTTAATAACTACTCTAACAATTGGAAATTCTTTTGTTTTAAGCCTCATCACCAAATCCAGCCAGAATTCAACAGGATAATTATCTAGTTCTGATTTGGTTTTATCTGCCTTTTCTTTCATCTGGCACCTGAGTATTTTCTCTGCTTCTGGCATCCAGTTTTACTCTTTTTCCCTTTTGATTTCTATTTTTTCTTTTTTTAGAAGCCAGTCATCCCCTTGAACATAACTTTCCAGGCAGTCCATGTGCAAAATACACAGCATGCTTCAGAAAATTATTATGGCACAATATGCAATCAGACCTTGAAACCATGTCAAAGGTAACCTTCAGCCCTATCATCCTGAGGCAGTATTCAAGAAATGGTCTCATGGTACACATGAAAAAGAGTCAGCTCTGACTAAGAGGATTTGAATGTGACTCCTGGGTTACTAGGAAGAACAAAGATGCACAATATAAATAGGAGGAATACATGAAAGCAGTCCACTTAAGGAAATATGACATTTTATGTCCCTGCATGAATGGGTCAAAGATTACTGGTTTATGTGTCATAGCTGATAGAATACATGGAGTACAGTTAAAGAATAAAAATATCAGTGACTTGAACCAAAAAGAAAAAAAAGTATCGCAGCTTCAGAAGTGTCTTTTGATTTTTAAGAGCTTTACATTCATGATCACTTTCATTGCATTTGACTAATCATCTTTTGAGGGACATTATGTACAACCTATTTGGCACCACGAGAAGACATGGAGCAGTATAAGGAATATGAAAAAGTAGTATCTTTGAGAAATAAGAGATAGAAGAAGGAGGTGATAAAGGAGTCTGCTGAACACTTTTCATTCCTTTCTGTGTCAAAGGGCTACCATTTCACAAACCTGGGTGGTATAGTTTCTTAGTAAGTCAGCATTATTTTTAGAGATACTGTGAATTAATATTTATTTCATTGAAAACATCTGAGAATGGAACTCTAATCTATTACTTTCATGATTGTTTTAAATTTCAAGCTGCAATACACCAGCTCACATTCCTATTTTCTTGCTTACGCCAGCTCTAATGATTATGTGGCCACAGGTAAAATGGATGAGTTTGCTGAAATCTACAGGTATCATTTGCAAATTTGCAAACAACGTGCAAATTGTTTTCAGTCAAATCTGTGAAATGTTTTCTCTCAGGCCACAGCTGCATGTCTAGCATGTCTCCTAGAATGGGTTAAAGGAAGGAATTTGATCTCTGATTTACTCATATAGTTCATCCCCAATCTCCATCACATCCTAATCTATCATTAAAAGGGAAATGGGAGAAGGAAAAATACAGTGTCAAAAGCTGTTACAGAGGTTTCAAAGTCAGCAAGCACTTAATATGGTCTGAAATTTTCAGATAAAATCATGACCAAGCTAAACCTTTTAATTAAAGCTGCATATAACAAAAAATAAAGAAAAAACAATAAGGAATAAAATTTACTGTATGTAAAAGAATCAAGAATCAGGAGGCATGGCTTTACACAAGATCTCCCTCTTACAATTCAGGGTGAGGAAACCAGACCCTTTTCCCCCCTAAGTTAAGCAGTAAATAGTGTTAAAAACATTCCTTGAGTGCTCATACTTTGGTAGGTTCCAAATAGGGAATACTTGGTGGCATTCAGTAATTTCTTGGCCTTACAGTATAAAAAATTGTTATATTTAGCACTAGTGCCAGATGTTTCAATATTTAGAGTGTTACTTTAATCAGGAAATCTTTTTTATATGACACAGAAAAGAGTCAGTTCCCTAGGGAAATGTCCATGTAAGAAGAAATTTCTTGTAACAGCTGTTATTAGAAATGTTTGACCTTATTTCCACTGTAGCCAAAATTAGGGAACTATGTAAAACTTAAAAAAAAAAGGTGTAAAAGGAATAGAGGAAGAGGTTAATGCTCCAGCAAATAAGTTCATCGCTACTTTTCTGTTATTTTGACTATTAAGATCCTCATATTTTAAAATGGTCAGTATTTTAATAATCACTGTATTTGCAAACCATGCATTCTTCTTGGCAATATTATTCTAGTCTGAAAACTAAAGATGTAAAAGATGTTACCAGTTAGGCCCAGAAGAGATATGCCAAATCTTGGGATTTTCAGAAGCATTATGCTCTTTATATATTAGTGAATATTTAAGGAATTATGTAATAGTCACCTCCACAATTTTTCCAAAACGATGGAATTTCTTAATTAAAAAGTCTATGATTGTTTAAAGTAATGATCGCATATAATTTCAAAGTGTGGCAATATTTACATATTTTTTATTAATTTTGTAAATTATTTTCTCTAATTCAAATAGCTACATGCATAACCCTTTGAAATATAAACTGGGTAGGTTCAAGCAAAGTCTTAATTTTCTATTCAGTAACCAAACAAGAAGGGGGAATGATATAGAAAGATTAAAAAAAAAATTCATTTGTGTTAAATTAAAAGAGTGTATTTCCTCTTCTTGACAAAAATTAAAAACCTCTTAAACTATTTTTCTATGGAATCAAATACTCCCTTATAGCACAAAAGCTCACCTAGGGATCATTTTAACAAAAACAAAATAAGCATACTGAAATCTTTCTTTTTTTTTCATGGAATTGGCTGTCTATAGCTGATGTGTCATGTTTCTGTAGCAGCTGCTTCTAAATAGTCATTTCCTATTACAGAACATACTAGCCTAGGATTTAAAGAATGGGACTTGTATTCTTGAATTCATTATTGCCTCTTGCTATGTTCTCACTACTTCTTACTTTCAGTTTGAGTCTATAGATTTCTCTGTGTGGAACAGTCTTACCTACGATGATGTACTCTGTTACATGGATAAAAACCATACCTTAAACAAGTATAGTTTTGAATATTTTGTAAGATTTTGTAAAATGTTGCAATTGCTAAAGTATGAGTAGTTGCTTATAGGCAACAACCAAATTTGTTTAACACCTGCCTTGCCACTTGTAGGACATCATCATTGTCAACTATTTTTGATTGATTATTCTGTTTCTCAGAACTATCAAGGAAAAACAACAGGAAACATGGAAAACAATTATTTGGAACACAAACTTACTCTGAATTGGACATAGTTTTTTGAATATTAGTATAGCTCAGCTTATCTTGCAGTTGTCCTTTCAAATTAAAAAAAAAAAAAAATCAGAAAATTGCAATTTGCTTACCAGCATGTTGACTAGAGCTTAACTTCTGTTGTCACACTCTTGAGTACAGAAAGTTTCTGTTGAACCAGCTTGCTTCAACCAATGCCATGTGGTAGTGATTAGTGGGACTAACTAAAGACCCTGCTTAAAAATTTTTTATGCAGTCTTGCTTTTCCTGTAAACAACAGTGGGCATGTTTCATTTTACCAATAAAGATGCTCAGTTGTTTCCTAAGTAAAATATATTATACTGTATGCATATTGACTATATTAATATATGACCACTATTGCTATTTCTCTTTTTTTCTGATCCTGTCTTCTATTTACTTATTTTTATAAGCAGAAAATTGCAGAGATTTTGGGGAGGAATAACCCCATGCACCAGCACAGGTTGGGGGCCTACTTGCTAGAGAGCACCTCTGAGGAGAAAGACCTAGGAGTCCTAGTGGACAATAGGATGACCGTGAGCCGACAATGTGCCCTGCTGGCCAAGAAGGCAAATGGCATCCTGCGGTGCATCAACAAGAGTGTGACCAGCAGGTTGAGGGAGGTTATCCTTCCCCTCTACTCTGCCCTGATGAGGCTCCAACTGGGCTCCCCAGTTCAAGAAGGACAGGCAACTGCTGGAGATGGTACAGCAGAGGGCTACAAGGATGATTAGGGGCCTGGAGCACCTCTCCTACAAGGAGAGGCTGAGGGACTTGGATCTTTGTAGTCTAGAGAAGAGAAAACTGAGGGGGATCTTATCAATGCTTATAAATACTTAAAGGGTGAGGGTCAAGAGGATGGGGCCAATCTTTTTTCAGTAGTGCCCAGTGACAGCACAAGAGGTAACAGGCACAAGCTTGAACATAAGAAGTTCCACCAAAACATGAGGAGGAACTTCTTTCCTTTGAGGGTGGCAGAACACTGGAATAGGCTGCCCAGGGAGGTGATGGAGTCTCCTTCTCCGGAGACATTCAAAACCTGCCTGGACAAGTTCCTGTGCAACCTGCTCTAGGTGGACCTGCTTTGGCAGGGGGGTTGGACTAGATGATCTCTGGAGGTCCCTTCCAACCCCATGTGATTCTGTGATTCTGTGATTATTCACTAGAATTTCCAAAGCAGTATATCTCTCTATGTAATTTATGCCATCGATTTGATTTCCCTCAGGCAGGATATATCAAAGTCATGCACACTCAGTAGTGCCTTCAGAAAAATAGTGGAAAGAGTAAAATGTCACCAGTTTAGAACTTCTGAGGTAACTTGTCTTTTTATGGTTCTAAATGTAAATTTTCCTCTTTGAGATGACAGAGAAGATGTTTACAGATATGGGAATTTTAATATATTCTTCTTTTAAGTGCTATCTTTTGACAGACACCAAGATGCAGGCAATTTGTCCTTGATGAGTCAGCTATATAGGTAACTGATTACCAGACTGAGAAACTTCTTTGTCTGGGTGATTTCCTTCCTGTTACTATCTTTGCAAATGAGAAAGTCAAGTTATTAAAGTGAAAGGAAGACCTTCTCTACAATAAGAGAAGATGTTGCCTTTTCTGGAAAGCAATCTGAAGGTGAAAACTGGATGCCTTAAAATGAAAGGTAAAAGTCCTATTGCTTTAAACAGCAGGAGAATTTCATCATGAAAGTGAGAAAAATTTGTCCTACAGGTTATTGAATATATTGAATGCAGTTACGAAGAAGAAATAATAATTCAAGCTCTGTGTTATTTTAAGAGGCATGTACAATGAATTTTTTCTTCTCTATACCTTTCAGAAGACTGTATTTGAAGTAAATCTCTATAATATTTTCTCATATATGTTGTCCACGTACATATCCTCCATGAAGGTCATAAGAGGGAGGATGGGACAGGCTATTGAATTTTAATAAAAATATCCCTTATGAGGATAGATTTTTATTAAATAACATCATAAAGGGGCTTAAGAGATAAAC
Organism: Tringa tobata; assembly: GCA_033628505.1. Classification (NCBI taxonomy): domain Eukaryota; kingdom Metazoa; phylum Chordata; class Aves; order Charadriiformes; family Scolopacidae; genus Tringa; species Tringa tobata. Next base: position 6,639,907 of record JAHREE010000480.1, read on the forward strand.
AAAATCAACAACACTGATAGAAAACTAAAAGGCTAGCTAGGCTTGATTCTCTTTTATCAGACATAGGCATGGCTAGCTGGCTTCGGTAGGCACTATAAAGTTGTCAGTAAAATTAGCTTGCATTTCAACTGAGCCTTGACTACAATCACAGGAAAAATCAAATAAATGAGAGTCTGAAAGTTTTTCACAAAGTCCCATTTTTTCCTTCCTGATAAAATAACCAAGCAATTTAAATGCTGCACTTCTGACAAGCAACAGAAACTTCTACGCACCTATATAAGTGATTCAAATGTCCTTCCCATAGAAATCGATGTTTAGCATTTGCAAACGAAGATGAGACCATTTCTGAAAGAAAACAATGGTGATCCTACTACAGGTCAAGGAATGCAAACTGTCATGAGCTCTAAGCAGGCAGCTGGCAGGCTGGAAGTTGTGTTTTGCCTTCACTATATGATGTGAGAGCAAGGCCATGGATATGTTGGTGCCAATCTGACATATTCTGACAGCTCTTAGACTTATGCACAACAGAAGAGAAGCTCTATTTTCTTCATACATTAATAATTTCTGTGCCATTAACAGTCAGGAGCTGCAGTCATAGACAAGGACAGCTGTTGCGTTGGACAAACCAACCATCAGAAAGATAGTTTTTTCCCCAGAGACTTTATGATGTAAATTGTATAACCACACCCTGAAGTCCTGGTTATGGATGTACAGAGAAAAGCAATTATCCTCCTATCACTCCACTATTATGATCAAACAGGTATGTCCCATTTATCAACCTGTAATCCAGGTTAGAAGAAAATAGAAATCTTTCTCTTCTTTGAGAAAGTCATCAAATGAACTAATGTAATTCCTCCCAAAAGCAAGGGAAAAGTAGAGATGAAATTAGGATCTTATGAGTCATAGCTTGTTCTCTCTTCTATTTTAGGAGCACAGCATCTGTAAGCTACCCTTTATTCAAGGATATTCAGAATTGAATTCCTTGTATTTTTATCAAGGACTACTCCTAGTCATTGATGAAAAACAATTGAGAGTCTAGGGCAAAAGATATGCCTGATTCCTCCTACTTCCCACAGTAAAATCAAAACTGTAAGTAGAAAGTGTGGGATTTTTTTATTTCATTGGTTTTGGGTTATCTTCCCCTCTGTCCAAGAAATGGGAATTCTGGTTGTATTTCTTTGATGAAAGGAAAATGACCAAAAATTAATAGGCTTCATAGTCAAATCTCATGAAAGTTTACAGTAACTAAGTCACCTGTAACAAAGGTATAAGATTCTCAACAGTAAAAAGTTTCACTGATTTATGTCTTGCTAGGACAAACACAATCCCATTAAAAGTATATGGGCATGAAATTTTTATCATGATTAATTAGTCTCGATCTGGTAGTGGTTGTGGGCTAGACAATCTTCTGTGTAAATCAATGTATTATTTGATACTTTTCTACTGTTTTGAAATACATTTGGATAGAAACTCAATTAGTTATGGATGAGATTATAACATAAACATGAGGGAGTTAGCTACTTGCTATTCAAACGTAAAAATTGTTTTCACAGAGCACAAATATTTGCAATCAGACATTATTTGTTATACATGGAACATTAATGAAATGTGAAAAAGCAAACTTATGATATTGTTTAAAAAATAGAGTCACATATCTGAGTAAATGTTAAACATTGGTTTAATATTTCTAGGAGAAATGAAAACACAAACTTAGGCAGCATAGTTACAAGGATTGGATTTGCTTTTCTTTACACATCTAAGATCTGATTTTAGGCAAATTAACATACTCTCTGTGAAGAAAACTATATTACTTCTGGTTTTACTCTCTTAAATTCTGCTAAAGGCTATAAGCATTTATTTTACCCTTTTACCGATCCCAAAGAGGGTACTTAGTTTTAGCCAAAATACATAGTACATTCTATAGATGGTGTGGGAAATGGGGAAAAAATAAAAATGGAAAATTCTGAAACCACTTTTTTGCCTGTTATAATCCTTCCCGCTTTTCCAACAGTAATTCTATTATGTCTCTCACTGCTATACATTCTCCTAATCAATGTAAGTTCTAAATGAACCAATGCTATTGGAGGAGACCTGGCACTAATAAATGCCAAAAGAACACATTATTTTGATTCCCTAGATGGAAGTAATCATTTTCACTTAGAAAACAGAAGTGAAAAGATGAAAACTGATGGCCTGTCTCAGCTGCTAACCCCTACCTACAGATATCTATTGAAGAATGCATTTAACATCCATCTCCAGGAAAAGCTTTATTCTTTCCATACCAGTACCTTATACAGGCTTTTGGAGCTATTAAAGCTCAAAATTCATTATCTTTTCTGAAATTGAATCCTCAAAAACACACAGGGAGCAAATTTTTAGCTCTGTATATTTTATATTCATACAGTAGTTAGTACAACAGAGCTTAGGCTTTATAGATTATTGTAAAGCAATTTTGCAAAGCAAGTATTTTGATCCTTCAGTGCAAGTCAGTCTGTGATTTCAAAGAATGACATGGAAGTCTGAAATAATTCAGGAAAAAATTTATTTTGTGCTCTCCTTCCAAGAGTACATCTTATTGGCTGGTGCAGTCTATGGACCACTGCACAATGCTGCCCTGCCTCCTCTTGAGCAGCATACTGATATTACAAGTTACTTTACACACACTTTTGCCATTCTGCTTTTGTTATCAGACTCATTTCCAAAGAATGGGTAGATTCAGTACACTTTATTTACTTTTTCCTATTAATTTCTGTATAAAATATTGCAATACCCTGCAATTATGGAGGATTTAATACAAAATGAAAGATTTAACATATATTTCTTTTAGTCAGCCAAAATCTTTATAGCAGTATTTATTAAAAGCATGCATTTACAATTTTGAGGAAACTATACAGATTAAATATATTGAAATCTTGACCCATTTGAACTGACTAGTAAACTTCTTACTGCCTTCAATGCACTTAGAACTTCATTCATATTTCTTTTTCTAAAGAACCCTACAATATAAGCAATTTATGTATTATCATTATATCATAATTGCATTTCAGCTTGATGCTCTAAATTAGTTTTTAAAGTCTGAGAATACAAAAAATATTGTGAAAATCTTTTACATCCATATTAAGACTGATTTAAATTACCCCATACTAGTTCTATTAAAAAAGCATTCTAAAACTTTCACCTTCTTTTCACTGACATGAAGTATAACGTTTCAGATGTCAACAAATAAAATCCTTATGATCCAATCTGACAAGAGAATTTATGTATCTTGCATAATAAATCTTAAAGAGAAAAAGCAAGTGAGAAGTGAATATTATGGGCAATATCCAATAGAGTTCTCATGATTTATCCCACCACAGGATCTAGCCCATAGATATGAACAGCATTATAAATGAAGAACAGTGTTCTGACTGACTTGATTCTCCAGAATATAAAGAAAAAGGAAAGAAAGCAATGAAGAAGTCCAGCCTTTCCACTCAGAGATTTCTTGCACAGATTCAAGAGAGTTTCAGATTTCCCCGTCTCTTTCCACCATTTTTTCATTTCTCTTATGGACAATATAATTTCCCAACTGCTAAAAAATTGATGTAATTTATGCTTTTGTAAGTTTTTATCACTGTTCACAAGGTATATTCAAATGAAAATACGAAGCAAACCTAATCAGCATCTGATTTCAAGAAGAGCCTTAATAAAAAGCTTGACAACTGCCAGTAAGCCTTTACAAAATGTAGCTGGAAATGGGCTTTCATGCAAGTTGCTAAAAGCAACTTGTCACTTTCAAATGCAAGCTCAGCTCTACATGACTTTATGGTATGCACTCTGGTCGGTGCTATGTTGTGGCTTCCAACCTCTTTTAGAGTCTCCAAAACTGTGAAGTTTAATTAGATTAACTCCTGCAAAAAAAAGAATATTAGTTGCATAGGGGAGAAAAACAAAAATTGTGGTCAGTAAGTTCTAAGTCCTTCCACAAACTGCCTGCTGGCCATCACAGGCTTAGATAAGCGTGAAAGAAAAATCGACTGGATAATTTATTAAGTCATTCATTTCTGCAAGATTAGATTTTGAGAGAAACTGCATAGTAGGCCAGTGCATCCTTAGAAGCATGAGCAACCAGTAACTTTCATTTTCTCCCCTTCAAATTTATACTGAAATACTGTAATTGTGAGAAGAACAACTGTAACTCCAAATTTAAATAAATTTGCCAGTAACAAAGATGAACTGGAAGGTTTTATACCAAGAGTTGTTGAGGTTTTTTCCCCTTAATCAGTACATATTGTATTAGTTGTTGAAGGAAATTTGAACTTCACTTGAACTTGAAAATTACTTTCATTTTTTACCATCTGTCATTTTATAGTGACAGTTGCTTAATCTCAGGTTGTTACAATAGCTTGTAACACATCTTTTATCACTGATTAAGGTGGTGACAGTAAAGCAATGCTTTAAGGTTTACACCAGGTTATCACTGTCATTGAGGTAATTTCTGAATTTTGTAATAGTAACATGAAATCCACAAGTTAAATACAAAAAAATGAACAGTAGGTGCCAGGCTATACTCCAAGCTCTTAATTCCCTCAGCCTACTTTATAGGTACATGTGAGGATGGAATTTGACCCTAACTTTGATCTCTTCTTGCAAGAGCTCCACTCAGTGAACTCAGGGAACACTTGTTCCCGTAAAAAAAAAAAAAAAAAAAAAAAAAAAAAAGAGATAAGAAGTACTAATATGGTCAAGATTTGCTACGTTTAAAGTACAAAGTTTCACTATTGCCTGTCTGCAAATTCTGAAATAATAATTCCTGTTTGTTTTTCTTTTTCTTCAAGTCTTTTTTAAGAGGCTTATTACTAATATGGAATCATTACTTAAAACCACAGTTTCAAGGAAGGAATTTGGAATTCACAGAAAATTATAGATAAACCAACTAAAAGCATGGTATTTGAAAATAAATGACACTGCAGGAAATTCTTACTTGTTGGTGTTATTACAAAGGGGAAAAAATGCTGAATTAATAACTAAATTAATATATACTATGAAAAAAATTGTCACATTTCCATAGTCACATTTCAGTTCATAATATTGTTTTAAATGAATCTAGATAAAGTCACACTTACCTTGATGTTGCCAGAAAAGTTCAAGTGATGATTGCCATGCTTCCACATGTATCCACTACTAACAAATGTAGGCTAAGTAAACTAGAACTACCTCATAGCATGTTAACTTTTAGTCCCAATAGCTCACTGATTAATATAAATATTTTAGAGTATCAATAGTGGTATTATGAATTCAAAGTATCAAAAGAAAAAATAGGGAATACAGATTCAACATTTCTTCTCATAAGATTCAGGAAAAATGTCCTTTACATTGTAAAAAAGCATTACTTTTGTATAAGTTGATTAACTATGAAATCTCCACAAAATTTACATGGATTATATATATAAAAAATACACCTTAATATTAAAATATATAATGAAAACAGAATTTTGACCATCAGTCAATATGACAATTCACTGATACATATGCATTTTATCATGTTCAGAATCTTATCAAATAAGCTTTCAATTAAATAAAACATAGCTTACAAAAATGTGCCTAAACATTTGTGAATTTCAAATTAGTTATAGAGATTTGAATAAGTTATATTTACTGTACAAGGATGTTTAATATTTTCACTGTGGTTTTATTTGCACAGGCAACCTCATCGAATTGTTTACAAACAAAAAAAAAAGCAGCTTTTTAGTTTGTAAAACTCTAAATGATGTTATTTCATTTTCAAAACTGCACATAACACATGCTTATATCAATACATGCAGCATTTTGTGCATTTGATTCTTCCTTTGGAAGTAGCTAATGCATGAGATCAGACTGTTTTTTCAAAGTATCAATATTTGTTTGGGTTTCCTTCACATGTTTATTGTAAAGATATAAAAGTCCTCACTGCTGTCTGTCTAAAGTTCAGGTACTCTATCCATATTAGAAAATTAATACAAAAAGTTTTCTCAAAAAAAGACAGAACACCTAACCATTACTCATCATTTCTGAAGACATTTATCAAATCAGGACACTCTTCCACTGCCTAAATACCAGCAGTATACTTAGTATATAATTTCAAAAAACAAATATCTAGTTCTTTCCCACACTGTAAGGACAAACTTGTTAAAAGCGTATATTATAAACCTTAGTTTACACAAAATATTGTTAAAGAAACTGAGTACACTTAGTGATGAACAAGTAGCAGATTACTCAGCGAATGACAAAAACTCAGTGAATTACCCAAAAATCATATCTTTTTTACTTCTCTTACATTGTCTTGTAGCTTTTTGTTCTATTTGATTATATAGGTTATGAAAAAAATTGTTTTCTGAGAGCATGCTTTACTAGCTTATTTGGCTGGGTCAATCCGTCAGGCCTGGAGGAAGCAGATTTTGTTGCATTTATGCAAGAGGAATTCTCTGTGAAAAGGTTCTTGCTAAATTCCAGTTTGACAATCACATTTCACGAATGTCCATACTTGTCCCTGACTACAAAATTACATGGAAGTTATCTAAGCCTGTTGAGAGTTCAGATGCTATAAAAGTAAGCCGTATGAAAGCAGAACAAGCTATTAAGTGCATTTGTGATTGTGAGACACAATCACAGTGCTACCTTGTACTCACTGTTTGAAAGGAACATATCTAATGTTAGAAACCCGTGAATGTATACATGGGTTCTGATGACACTATGACTTATGTACTTGTTGCTTCTGATGTTTAGAAGAGAAGATGTAGTGACATGAGAGTCCAAGATCAATGGGATATGAATGGAGTTTACCAGCTGCTTTTGCACAAATACAATTTCTGTGACTTAACAGTAGATTTAAAATAGGAGAAAAAGATTTACAAAAAAATAATTAAGGAAGACCATAGTTCTGATGTCTATAAAAACATGTTGATAGCAATGGAATTAACACTTATGTGTCATTGCTGGGAATTTAGGAGTTCCACTGAAGTAGAAAATCAGCTATGACAACTGACATTAGCTGACACGATTTTTGGCCAACTAAGAAGACAGGCCAGGAACCAAACTGGCCAGGAAATCTTCTGCATGAAGATTAGAGATGTAGGTGAGGCAATACAGTAAAATTTGCATTGGCTTCAGCAATGCAAACAGTCATTATAAACTAAATTGAGCTCAAATAAACCTCCTTTCTTGTGTAAGCATGAAACTGTGATTTACTTAGCATTTTCCAGCTCCTGGGTCACTCTGGTGTTTATTGATCTAACTCTGGCCTTTTCTACCAGCAGATCACCTCTAAGTTTCCTGTACTCATGGAGACTCACACGCTGGAGATAGAGAAGGGCTGTCTGGAGGTACAAAGGTAACAGATATCTGCATTTCTAAATATAAAATACCCACAAAGGAGTCATTCTGAACAATTGCACCAGTGAAGATAAAACTTGATATATTGTAGACTATCGTACAGTGCCAATATGAAAGAACCTGTCTTGAGACGTCATATACTACTTGCTTGCTTTGACTAGTGTAGAATAGAATAGAATAGAATAGAATAGAATAGAATAGAATAGAATAGAATAGAATAGAATAGAATAGAATAGAACAGAACATAGCTCCGTTGTAAGGGACCTACAATAGTCACTCAAACCACAAGCAGTTCATTTGCATTGATGCTTTAACCTGCAAACCAGGCAGTCGGTGAAGTAAAGAAAGCTAAGCTTCTCAGTAACTTGCAGAAGTACTGACCCTCCTTGTAAACTGAACTCTGATTTATATTACACTGCTTAATATGATCATTTATAGGGAGCTATAATTGCATGTGGATATAATTTCTAAGAGGAAGTCCAGCCTTTTAAGACAGAGTACTTAAAATGGATGTTTATTGCCAAAAAGGGAGATAGATGAGAGATAGGCTATTCTTATCTGCATGATTTGGAATTCTAAGAGGAAGAAAATGTTAAATTGAAAGCGGTCTCGGAAATGCTAAGTCAATTTTACAATTTTGAACTCTGAGTGCATCTAATTTGCTGCAGTAGATGTTTCAGTTAACTCTGGCTTCCAAAACGCCTGATTCATATTTCTAGAATTCATCTCAGGTTTTGCCTTTTCCTTTTTTTATGTAATAACACTCTGGCTTCCAAAATGTCTGATTCATATTTCAAGAATTCATCTCTGGTTTTGCCTTTAATAGCTCACTCTAGAACACCAAGTTCATATTTGAATATGATAACTTTTTTGAAGATTGTTTAAGATTTTTTTTCTTCAAAGTGTGTAACACCATGACTAAATTTTACCGCATTCAAAAACTGTGCTGGGGCTTTGGGGCTTTGGTTGGGTTTTTTTGAAGGGGGAGATTCATCAGATTTAATTTTTACTGTTATGCAAGCTAAACCATGAGACAGACAATTCAGGTCATGCCACTGTAAGACAATAATAATCATAATTGCTCTCTACAACTACCTGAAAGGAGGTTTTAGTGAGGTGGGTGTCGGTCTCTTCTCCCAGGTAACAGGAAATAGAACAAGAGGAAATGGCCTCAAGGTGCACCAGGGAGGTCTAGATTGGATATCAGGAAAAATTTTTACACTGAAAGGGTTATCAAGCATTGGAACAGGCTGCCCAGGCAAGTGGTTGAGTCACCATCCCTGGAAGTATTTAAAAGACAGGTAGATGTAGTGTTTAGGGACATGGTTTAGTGATGGGTTTTGGTCAGTGTTAAGTTGATGGTTGGACTAGATGATCCGAAAGGTCCCTTCCAACCTAGGCAATTCTATGATTCTTTTCTATGATAAATCCCTCTTCTGTATTTTTCTTGCTGACACAATCCTGAAAAAGGCACTAAATCAGTGTTTATAGCTAGGTTGAAAGCTGTTACTTCTTAAACCATATCTGTGAAGACTAAGAGTATAGATAATGAAGAGGAAGTACCTACATTGAGTAAGTCAGATAGTTCAAACCATCCCATTTTCTAATGGGATGTTTCTAATACTTGAACGTTCTTTGAATTAGGACATCTATTTTCCTAATCCTTCCAGTGTGCTGAATTTCCATTATTTCAGTTAAATAATTCCCTAAATAGTATGGGAATTTTGAAAATTCAACCCAACTGTTGAATAACACCTATAAACTTATAAAAAATACTGTCATCCTACATAGTACTCAAAGCATGACGTCGGGGTGGAGAGACAGCAGGACTTGGTGCTTCTGTGTGTTACAGTATTGAATTTATCAAGATACAGGAGCACTGCCTCGCACTGGGACAAGTTAGCAACTTTCTCTAGCTCCAGCACTGTCTTCAGTAGTCACTGTGGTGAGGTATAAGTAGGAACGAAAGCCCTGAGCTGGGCAGAGGCAGGATCCTCCCAAACCTTAAAGTGCACAAGAAATTAAACATAGCACTGCAGCACTCCACTTTGAATAGGGCCCACTAAAATAAGTAAAAAGAAAAGCTAACTCTTTCTGTTTTATTGGCCCCAAAAGATCCTAACCAGGGAATATGTGTTGATAACTGTAAACTTATATCCAAAGGGAACTTATATCCAAAGGGAAAATATGGCCGCCTAAATAACATCAACAATTGCTGCACACGTGCTTGGGGATCTAGAAATCTCAGAAAGAAGAATTGCAGAAATATTTTTATTCAAAGGATAGAGAGGAATAGTTAAAAAGTCGGAAAGTCTTGGGCCCAGCTGTCTGCTATTTTGCAACAGTTTGCAACTTGAACCCACAGAGAGAGAGTGATGAGGTACTTATTCCAAGGGCGGCTCTGCAGTCCTCCAAGATGGAGAGAAAATGTGGTTCTGTATTCTGGAGTTACAGACAAATATTGCTCAGTGCACAATTTAAAGGTTCATATTTTAGCCAGATGCAGGAGTAAAAGATGGAGATGAAGATGTTTGTCTTTATCATCCAGTTACAATGTTTTGTAGCCTTGAAGGTCACCACGTAACAGCTACTGCAAGTAAAGCCTTTTTTCTGCCTGGGATGCCTGGTTTCTGGTTAACCTGAGACTAGAAGTTTCTGTATCTTGGTTAGAGACAACAGGCAACCAGACTTCTGCCTATAAAACAAGGAGAAACCTCGTCTTTATGGTGCTTGCTAAAACCTGGTTTTAAAATTCAAAGTGCAGTGTTGTGTGTTAAAATCAGGTCTTTCCAAATCATAAGACTTTTACTATGTTACAGGATGATCACAAAATCCATTAAATATAACTAAAATTATATCAGGAGGCAGTAAAAGAAACTCATATAGTTTATATTCCATTAACTTGAAAAATATTCCATGGCTGTATAGATATTTCTTGAGGCAAAACTCAGTGAAAGATAGTCAGGTAAAGTAAGTTGTCCTTAACAATTTTCATTTCTCTCATCTATGAAGATGCGTTTCCAAAATCCAGGCTTTCTTAAGCATGTAATCACTATTATCGATTCATTCCCAGATTCTCAAGCTGGGATTTGTTCCTACAGTTAAAAACTCTGGGAAGCTAATGTTAGCAGTGGCAGCAGCAGTTGCCTCCTGCTGACAGCAGTGTGAGGCTTGCAAGGTCCCCAGGGGTGTCTGGGCTCCCAGCATCCTTGGCCTACTGGTGAGGGGGGTCAAGCCAACAGGAGATAGGTCTCATGAGAGGGGTGGGCAAGAGTGGGATGGTGCCGGCTGTCTCCATGGCCAGTTCAAACCACAGAAAGCTGCATATAACCAGCCCCTGGGGAGCCACTGCTGTGGCTGAAATCTGAATGGAAAAACGACAGCCTATGTATGCTGACGTCTCCACCTAGACCTTCCAATGACTGAAATAGCTCTCCACACCTTAGATTGCATGGAGCTTCAGTATATGGAAGTCCCTCTAGCAGCTAAAGGCAGCAGTTGTTGTCATAACTGCAAGTGTGCCCAGCTGGAGCAACTCCTCGAACAAGTAGCTACGTTACCAGAGGAATTCAACAGGTAATGCAGTATCCAGAAACGTAAGCAGGAGGTCGAAACATGCTATTGTGCACTGTCCCAGACTAAGTGCACAGCCCTGGCTTAAGACTGCACAAGGGGAAGGTAAGCCTGAATCCAGCCTCGAGCTGTCTGTCTGACACAAGTAACTCACAAGATGGAGGACATTGGACATCTGTCTCTGCTTGGGGCAGAAGAACCTTTCCCCATCCCCTGAAGTGCTCCTATGTAACAGATATGATGTTTTGGGGTTGGACAAGGAAGACCATGTGTGCAATGGACAGAATCCATGAAAAGCCAAACATACAAACTTGATCCAACCACCCACCTACATTAGAACCATTGCCACCAGAAAAGCATATAAGTTATTAGGAACTGGAGATTCCCTACCGAGAGCCAAAGCAACCACTTGCCATCCAGACAATTTCTCTAGATAAGTTTGCTTCCTACCAGGACCTACCAGCTCCTACAGGAGCTCATATTCATGACACCTCTGAGAGGCTGCCAAGCCTGATGAACCCTACAGAGTATCATCTGTTCCTACTGTTCCGTGTGGGTTCTGTTGATAATGCAACAAGGCAAGTTAGGCTATATGCCCCTCAGAGCAATATTAAAAGGATCAGGAGCACAGGTGGTGATTTCTGTCCTCCCAGTCATAGGAAGGGGTTCAGAAAGTGGGAAGCAAATTGAACAGGTGAATGTCTGGCTGTGTAGCTGGTGTCATACTCAAAGTTTTGGCTTCTGTGATCATGGATCTCCCTTTGAGAAGCCAGGTTTCTTGGGAGCTGATGGGATTCGTCTGAATAAGTGAGGGAAGAGCCTCTGCACCAACAAGCTGGCCAGACTTATAGGCAGAACTTTAAACTAGATTTAGCAGGGGAAGGGGATGGAGTTTTGAGTAACAGAGAAGAGCCAGGGGCTGCTGATGAATTAGCAACCAACAGGGGAACACCTATGAAATGCCCCACAGGAAATAGGGAATTTTCCTCTAAAAAGGTGACATGGTTGATAGCCCAAATGAATTGTCTGTATACCAATGCAAACAGCATGGATAACAAACAAAAGAAGCTGGAAGCTACTGTGTAGCTAGGAAGCTATGATCTAATTGCTGTCATTGAAACCTGGTGTGATGAATCACACAACTACACTGTTGCAGTCAATGGATTTAAACTGGCGGGGGGTGGTTACCCTCTGTATAGAGCTATGGATTGACTACAGACAGCTGTCTTTGAATAACTGAGATGAACAGGTTGAGAGCTTATGGGTGAAAATTAGAGGCCAAGCCAACAAAGGAAACCTTGTGGTCGGTGTTTACTACAGACTGCCTGATCAAGGGGAGGATGTTGATGAAGCATTCTTACTTCAACTACAGAAAGCATCACACTTGCAGACTGTGATCCTGCTGTGGAGCTTTAATCACACTGACATCTGCTGGAAGAGCAGCACAGCAAGCTAGGCAGTCCAGGAGACTCTTGGAGTGCAACGTCAGGTTGGATGGAGCTTTGAGTAACCTGGTTTAGTGGGTGGTGTCCCTGCCCATGACAGGGGATTGGAACTAGATGATCTTTAAGGTCCCTTCTAATCCAAAAATTCTATGATTTATCTGTCTAATATGATCCAGTGATTATCTATGCAGTCCTAATATCTTTTTTATCTACTGCTGTTAATAACACAATATAGACTGAAAGGAAAATAATTTAATGTACCTCGGGAACAGAATGCATATTTATGGTAAGTATAGTAACATCCGGTATTTAGATCCATTCAAGTGATAGATTTTCAGAGGAAGAAAAAAACAATCTATAAAGGGTCTTCAGTAACTCATGATTCTGATCAATTCAATGCATATTCCTCCATCAGAGGGTATGACAATGGTGATAGAATTACACATTTTTGTCATTAAAATGAGGTTTGAATATGTCCTCTTATGTACAAACTTACAAATCAAATGCAATTGAAACACACCAGATTTACAGAAATAAATATATCTTTCAAAAAGATGATAATCCAGACTAGATGAAATGGATACAAATATTTTCAGTCTTCAAACTGTATGTGATAACAATTGCACTACTTTTTTAACTTTATGAATAATCACATTTGTTCTCCATATGGTTGTTTACCTGAATAAATTGTGGTTTCTTTTTCATTTTTTTTTACTTATGAAGCAAGTAAAAACTTACATGGCATTCACCTAACTTCTTCCAATATCTAGGCAGAACTTAATGCATTCTCAATGATCACATTTACATCTCACCAAGGAAGAAAAAACAGAAATATGTTCATAAAACACAATTTGTCTAATTTTTAAGTGCTAAATGCATAATCTGAATATCTTCTGTTGTTCTAATTCAAATATAGACCTTGTATAACAAATAATAAATTCCATAGTGTCTCAAAAGTTACATTTGCCACTGTTGAGAAGCAGTATTAATGCCAAATATAAAACTGCATTTTTTTGTAATCCATTTAAAATCGTCCCAGTTATTACATTTCTGTTTTTTATATTAATGCCTCTGTAATGTGCTTTTTTACCTAAATGCCACAATGTAAAAATATAGAAATCTGACTTTTTTTCAATATAAATACATAAAATAGGTGTTCATCAATGCAAATATTGCATTTTTTCCTTTAGATTGATATAAGACAGCTGGACAATAAATTTTAAAACTGCTTATAATTATCTGTATCCTTCAGTTTTAAGAAACTGGAAGAAAACCGTGAGAGATCCATTAAATAACCTTTTTTACAGATAAATAACTTCTACCAAGTTCCTGGGTATACACTTTATTTAACAACAACAACAGCAATCACTTTTTTTCTAAGAGTCAGTCTTGAGTTCTTTACTTGTTTGTTTGGGGTTTTATTGAGAGTGTTTCTGAATACCAAAATTGCATGCATAAATATAACAAAATATCTTTTTCTATTCCTGGCTTTATGTTTAAATCTGACTCTAACACAGAAAAAATGCTCTTTTGTATTTAAACAAGAGTCAAAATCAGGGACAAGAAAAAAATTCTCAGTACTCTAATGAGGTTGAAACATATTAATCACGTTAATAAATAACTCAGCAAAAGAAGTTTCCTATGTTCCAAAATAGTACATGCCAATAATATAGATCAGATTTGCTTTCAAGGAAAACAAGATTAAAAATCTTTGTAAAAGCCATGCTAAATCAAAAAAAAAAAAAAAAAACCACAAAAAATTGCTGTACTTTACCTCATGTATGTAAAATGCTAGAAATATGAGCATTCTAGCAGTCTATATGCTATTCTATACTGACTATATGCTTTTTCATTAATATAAAATGTATTTCTAGTGTCTGCTATTATATGCAAATTTTTAGGTTAATTTTCTATGGAAAAGTAGAACTTCAATAAATAAACCTTCATTTTAAAAAAAGCTTGGTACATGCAAACATACAGGAGTCAGAATCACAGAGAAGGCAGAAAAGATTTTTGGTCTCTTGACATGTTCTACGTTTATTTATTCAATCTAATACTGGCAGAAGAATATTTAGAATGTCAAGAACATACAGCTTTTGTTCTGTCTGAAAGACAGAAGCATTAATTTCCGTCAATATAATAACTCATTCTTATGGAGCTCTTTATATTTATGAAGATAATTTTACATCACTCCTTGAAATCTCTTGACTCCATATTACCTGCAACTTAATTCCATCAGTGTATATAGCCTGATTTGTCTGTATTACCTCTACATCTTCTGCCCAAAAAAATCAATTTACACACAATAATAATAAATACAGGTAAACAGTCATATTTTTCCCTCTTCCTACCATTACCAATTATTTTGAAATTGGAGACTACTCATTCTTGATTAATTTTCCTCCCTTTTTACATGGAATTAAGAAGATTTTAATCAGAAAAAGCTACAAGTTCTCAAAACTTGTTAAATCACTGAGCCAGGAGCAGATAGGATATGATGACAAATTTGACATAAAGCAGCACTAACATAATTATAAATATCCAGTCATTTTTGTCTAAGGTGAAGGAAGGTGTCAAAAACAAGGGGACACGTAGCCTAGCTCAGTTTCCATAAAATATTGAACAAAATTAAAAATTAATATAATACGGTCAAACTACCCACTAGCAAGAATGTTCTGTTTAAAAAAAAATATAAAAATGGCCCAAGGATCTATGATTGATTGATAGATAAATTAAGCAAAAAACCATTTCAGCAAAATTGGTGATGAAGAAAAAAGTCACTTACCTAAAACCCCCAGCCTGTAATTGAGAGTGACAACAATGACATTTCCGTAACTTGCAAGAATGCTGCCATCAATCATATTTCCAGTTCCCTCCATGTAAGATCCACCATGGATGTAGACCATAACGGGTTTCTTGCTGTTCTGATCATGAATGTCTGAAAAAATTCAAGTAAAGAGAACATAATAAAGTAATAAAAAATAATGAAATATGGCATTAGCAATTTATAACAATGCTAAAAATATTCTTAATTGTTTCTTATATTTTCACTATCATCACCACTACTTTAATCAGCTAGCTTACACAGTTCAGGATCATCCTGCAGGACTAATATTTATAGTTTGAATATCTCTCTTGGTTATTTCAAATACTATTTCCTCTGAAATGTTCTCAGAACACCTGAAATGCCTTTGTTATTATATGGAATTTCCTATGAATATAAATGTTTAAAAGCCTAAAGAGAAAAATCAAATTACAGAATAATCTTGTCTTTTTTTAGAAGATTCTGATTCAAGTATATGCCAGTTTAGAAGTATCTGTACATTTAATAATAAAATTACAATAATGATCCCTACTTTCCCATTCCTCACTGAGACATAATTGTCAAAATTATATTTCCAATAGTTCAGTAAGAGATAATATCACAAAATCGAATTGTTCTGATAGAATTAAACATAGTAAATTATTCCTTTTTTTCAAATATACTAAAAGTTAACAAATACGGAGGATTTATCTGAATCCACAGCCCAAATTTTTTCATTTAAAGCAAATGATGTCTTTTGTGTTGTACTTTTCCTTGTCACGCTAGCTAAGCCCTAAAGAACAGCCTTGAATTAATGCTCCTTTATAGTATGGCTGATCTTTTACATACACAGAAAAGCCCTTCATTTATCAAGCAGATAAACATCTGGGTCTTTATTTCTAAAAGAAAGTTAAATAAAATTGATAGTAATAATTTCAAAGTCCAGAGTGAATTTTAAAGGTACACTAATCAGTGATTTAGGGTATATTTAGGACTGCATTTATATCTCTTCCTCTAATAACTCCTCACCCCAGGGATGGTTCAGACTACTTAAAGTAAGAACTTATGTTCTTTACAGGAACAGTGGGAACAGGGACTAATCTCCTCTGAAAAGCAAAGGGCATGCAGGAGGCTGACCTTAGATATATACACCTTTAACAAATAATTCAGTGAATCTGCAGGTGGAATAGGAGCACCTCTTTCAACTACATAGTACAACATACAAGGGAAAGCAGAGTCCCTGAATATTCAATCAGGATCAAAAAACAAACAAGCAAACAAAAAACCAAAAAAACCCCTGTGTTCTACTTTGGGTAGCATATGCATATACTGAACAGTGGAAAAGGGAAGTGGACGAAGAAAAAGCTGAGCTAAATACCTAGAAGTAGGGGACCTCGTTTTGAAAGCCTTCTAAAACTCTTCCCTCTTCTCAGGTTTGTTAGGGAATGCTCTAAGATGCCAAATATGTGATTGGCAATGAGACACCACATATATAATATTTTATACATGTAATTTGAACATATTTAAAGGTAAATTATGACTGCTCATATTCCTATGGTCAGCTTTTACCTTACTCATGTGTATGCACTACCCTAAATATCAAAAATTGTCCGTTGAGTGCAAGGAGCCTATGTTCAGGCTCCAGTGTACACCTGTCTATTTGTCAGAGTTTAAGGCTTCTCATAGAATCTGCCTTCTTTTCATAAAAAGATACATACTTTATGTGTTGTATTTTATGTTTTGTATTTGAGCAGCTGAACAAAAGGTTTAATTGTTGTGACTATAAGAGTAATGCGGCTATCAAACAGATCATATAAAGCAATGAGTGGATCTAGCACGTAGTGGATGTAATTTTTTTTTTTCTACTCAGCATTTTCAGCAAAGTACATGAAAGCATTTCATCTGTGAGGGCCCAACTAAGCCCTCAAAAATGAAAGCAACAATTATATAACATTTTTGCCCTCTCGCTATGAAGTCTCCAGCCATGGTTTGTTGTATTTAATCCTTCCTCAGGGTTGAATCTTTCACTGCTGAAGCCAATGGGATGTTTCCTTTTCCCTTTCAATGGGAACATGATTAGCTTTAACATAAAGGAAATGAGCTCCATGCTTTATGTGCTTAGGTCTAAAGTGGATGCCTTTGTTAATGATAAAACCCTAATGTTTTGTAATGTTTTAAGATGTCTAAATAATAATGTATTCATAATCCCATACCTATCTTAAATTTTTAAAGCAATTTCGCTTTTGTTTATTACTTATCCTTTGTTTTAAAATTAACTACAGAATTTGGTATAGCAAATAATACTATAATTCTAAAAAATCATACATTGCATACAATAGGAAAGTGATATTCAGAAATTAACAGTAATTTTGGAGTATTCTGCACAGCATTTTTGCATTATAAGAAATAGTGCAATTCAGCAATGAAAGTGCTGTAGTAGAGGGCAACCAGTGTTAATCAGAGACCAGAGATTTTTATTACAGTATTTTATATATGAATAGAGTAGCTACAATTGAGCTGAACTCCCAGGAAAAGAGGAGATAGTGTCCTCACTGCAGCATGCATGATGTAAGGGGAAAAGAGCAGACAAATGTTTCAAAGCTATTTGAACTGATGTCAGATAGAAAAAAACAGGAAAAAAGTCATGGAATAACACTTCAGATTGGCCAAGCATGAGAGGAGTAAGAAACACAGTGCTCCAAAACCAGACCAACAAACTAAGTTTGTTATTTTCTCAATTAATTTGAAAATATTTTTCTGAATTTGGTCAATATATAAAGTAAAATAAACTGTCAGTGTGACTTTAATGAAAAGGAAGGGTGAGAACAGAGGAAGATTTCATGGCTTCTATTTTGGTGCATCCTAAATAGCTTTGCTGAGCCAAGGCAAGAAAAAAGTATTTCACTGTAAAACTTTTTTGGGGTGCTTCACTCTGAACTTTAACATTTCCTTTCAGGGAATCCAATCCAACTCTGAAAGAAGTCAATGAAAATTATTGTCACTGATTTCAGTGGGAATGTGGTCAGAGTCGAATGAATGTATCTCAGAGGCTAGCTGATTACAGGAAAAAACAATAAAACAACATCAACAGCTTCTTTTTTTTGTGTGTGTCCTGAAACAAACCACATCCTGTTAAAAAAAAATAATTAAGTAAATAAAAATAGCAAATACAAAGCACAATTCAAGTGCATCAATGTACAGCATGTGCACTGGGGAAACAGTGGAAGTGAAAGGAAGGATATATGTGAGCTTTTTCATGAATTTCAAAGAGGTGAATTTACAAAATGTAGGAAAAAAGCACATGCATGTTTTTAAATTCCATTTTCTTAACCTAAGAAAGAACAGGGAGGGGAAAGTATGTGGTTTCAAATAATATTTAGGTTACTCACTTCACACACATTTAGGAATAACCTTTACACCTATGTCACAGGGGGACTGTAGTCATCTATATGCTAATTTGGATTTTAAAAAGAAAAACAATGAAAGTAATTTCTAAAGAAGAAAATAAAGAAGCACACTGAAGTGTGCTTCTGCAAATAAGGGACTAAAAATCATGTTGAAATAACAGCAATAACAATAACAATAATAATAATTATAATAAAAATTAAAAAGTTTATGTTCATGCATCAGGGTCGAGCTTTGAAAAAACAAAAAATACCTTCATCTTCACCACGATCATTACTGGTTATATCATCTGCGCTTTTCTTTGTGTTGGCTCCTGGGATCATAGTGAGGAGGAGAATAAAGGGAAAAAAGAGAATTCAAAAAGAGCAGATTCTCAAAAATAAAAAACCCACTAGTACAAAAAAAAGAAAAATGTAACAAAAATGTCAAAATCTGTTACATTTGAAATTGAAAAACAAAAAAAATGCACACTGCACATAAACATAAAATGTCAAGAAGAACAAATTGAAAATATTTGAAAAAATGTATCGTATTCTGTGACAATGCAGTTACTTCAGCTAAAAGTGATTTCTGCAAAAACAAAATTAATGTGCTATTAAAAAAGAATAATTTAAACCAAAAAAGTGTATTAAAAATTTACAAAATTATGGTTTCTACATAAGAAATGCATTTTATTTCATTCTGTTCTATAGCCTTGAATAAATAATTCCTTCAGACACTGTCTTCAATGGCTTTACATTTTATTCATCCTCATTAGAATTTATTAAGAAGTAGCTACAACCTGAATTTTAGATGGAAACAATGCAAATAAAATTGTTATTGTCTCACACAACTGGAATGGACCAAGATAAACCATAAAGACCATAAATTAAAATTTAATCTTGCTTCCCATATGACCAAAAAGTTATTTAAAACAACAGACTGTAAACAAAGGTGAAACACAGATGAGTCAATCCCAGACATGAAATCTGTCCAAAAGTAGCCTTGGTTCACGTTACACCACATTTCATGGTCTTTAGAAAAAACTAGAAATTAACTGAAAATAGTTACTTACCATGATAATGAACTTGCACTTATTTATTCGAAGATATAGTAAAGAATACATTTTAATTTGTATCCAATGTGCTTTTTCAAATACTTTTAAGGTGTATACATGCGCACACACACATACACACACATGTCCATACATGCCATATCAATTTCTTTCAGAAATGTTAGATAATGGCTCTAAATCTCGGTCACCATCCAAGTTTTGTCCTTTTTTTCATACTTTTCCAAATTAGTTTTAGCCCAATGAAGGTTAAATCTTTTCTCAAGTGCTACTGAAATAAAATTAATTTTGTATTTAGATAAGCAAGTACTCCACCTGTAAACTGCCTTTAAACTATTTTTTATTAACGTAAAAAAATAATGAAAAATAATTATTCATGAACAATAAATCCACCTAGACACAAGTTTGAAAGCATAAAACAGAAAAAATTTAGTCTTAGTTCCCTCAGTGAGGTAGTCGTCTAACTATTCGATAAAAACATATGATCATCACATGCCAAATATAAAATCAACTACCACATATCATTTCTATGAATTTAAAAATAACAAAATCATTTTGACCACATAGAGAGAGAGCCACATAAACACTGTATGTTTAATTATTTAGACTGTAATCCATATTTAAAGTAATCTGAGTGAAAGAAGTAGATGTGTCCCAAAACATTTTAGTTCAGTTACTATTCCCCCCAAATCATCTATATACATATATATATATGTAAGGACCATATTACAGGGATTTTCTCTCTAATGTCCTTCCCGAAGTGACTCCAGTTCAATGCACTTCAGAAAGAACAACACAAGTGTAATGCAAATTCAGAAAATGTCACCACAACATGCTACTAGATGTGATGAGACACAAATATCACATAACACGGGTATGTGACTTAAGGTTACCTGCAATATTTGAAACATTATTTCTTTTGCTTCATTCTTCACAGCTTGAAGAAACAATGGAGTAGTCAATCTTCAGAACAATTTAATATAATTCTAAAATGTATTTCACTACAATTAAATACAGTTGGAATGCTGTTTGTCCTATCTGTTGTGGAACAGTCTTTCATTTGTCTGCTAGTAACTGAAATATATTTTATAACTAAGTTCTTGGGTTTGAGGGTTTTTTTAATTCATTTTGAGATCTGATAAAATGGATTACATCGATGAGTTCTCAAACTGGGTTTCTGTGTTCCTATCACATTGGATTTGTTCTATACTGTGGAAACTAGCCATAGAATAATTAAATCATTGAATTACTGAATGATTTATGTTGGAAAAAACCTTTAAGATCCTTGAGTCCAACGATTAACCTAACACTGGCCAAAAACACCACTAAACCACATCTATAACCACCACATGTACATGACTTCTAAATACAGTCACAATCTAGGGATTGTGACTCAACCACTTCCCTGGGCAGCCTGTTTCAATGCTTGATAACCCTTTCAGTGAAGAAATGTTTCTGAATATCTAATCTAAACCTCCCCTGGCAAAATTTGACGCCGTTTCCTCTCCCACTTGCTACTTGGGAGAAGAGACCAACCCCCACCTCGCTACAGTCTCCTTTCAGGTAGTTGTAGAGAGTGATAAGGTCTCCCTTCAAACTCCTTTTCTCTAGGCTAAACAACCATAGATCCCTCAGAAGCTCCTTGCAAGACTTGCTCTCTAGATCTTTTGTCAGCTTCATTGCTCTTCTCTAGACATGCTCCAGCACCTAGAGTACCAATGACTTTCTTGTAGTGAGGGGCCCAAAACTGAACACAGTACTCAAGGTACAGCCTCACCAGCGCCAAGTACAGGGGGTCAATCACTTCTCTCATCCTCCTGGTAACATTATTTTTGATACAAGCCATGTGGATTATAAATTTGGTATGGAACTGTTTGAGAAGAACAGAATTTATATTGTTGGAATTATTTTAGTAGCACCAAAAATATTTAAGATACTCAAAAGCGCTTTTAAGAAAAATTATATTGATCTTTTGAAAATGTAAGCTTCCAGAAACGTATAATCTCATATACAGTGGAAAAATCGGAATCTTCCAACCATGTTGTGTGCTTTTTGTTAAAAATGTCTATTCACTTTTGCCTGAAACTTCTATAAGAAGATGGTATTCCCTGTCATAAGAAAGTAAAAGACTTTCTGTCCCTCTAAGATAAACTTAAGGTCGCACCTCAAGTCATTAATCTAGGAGACAGAATGGGAATGTGACTCGGAATCTCCCATGGCTCAGGAGAATTCCCTGCCTGCAGCAACTGCTTGTCCTGTAAACCAGTACTTCTCTCTGCTTTGGGGCTTCTTTTAGAGGTTGAGGCATTTTTCTTCCCCATATATATAAAAATCAACAGAGTACCAATTTTAGCCTTGGATTCCCATGCACCAAGCAAACATTATTGCTGCATTATAGGATTGGCCCTTCTGCAGTCTAAAAAGTGTTTACTCATTCATCCCACATGAAACATAGATGGTAAATCTTAACAGCAATCCTGGAACTGGCAGTAGACTGGAGGACAGGGCAGACAGCAGTGGTGATCTAGCACATTAAAAACTGAATTCCAGGAGTATCTCTATTGACTGGTCTAGGGTTTGGCTGGAGTTCTTGGTTTGCAAGGTTCATGTTTCCCTTTTCATGCTGATGAAACATACCAAAGATAAATATTTCTAAATGCTAATAGGATGGCAAATTATTTTCCAAATGGTCAAGTCCAGGAACCTTTTAATTACATATATTAAATATGTTGTCGATATCATAGCTCTGCTGAAGATTACGTTTGTATAGAAGTTCATGTTTAAAAAGTGATAAGAGGTCTTACTGTTAATGAGAACTAGAAAAAGATGTGACTTCATAAGGTATATATTAAATGCCAGGTGACGTCTTTTCATTTATCCTAAAATTCCATTCATTGATAAGTGAAAAATGTATGGTGTAATTCCTTACTGAACTGTGTCAAACTTCTTTTGTAAAGGATATTCTGCTTGCCAGAAAATGCTTCTTTTATTATTTTTTTATTTTTTTTACAGATTTAGGGTGATAGTAAAGATACAAGTAACATAGGCATACATGAGCCAGTTTCAAACTAGTGCCAGTGATCCATGTGGGCTACTTTTTTGCCTTCCTAAGAAGCTCTGTGAGTAATGCAGTTGTAAACTTTAATTTAGTAAGCATCTCTCTTTAAAAGTTTTTCATGCTGAAACACTAACCCATGTGCTTTCAAAAAATAGTTGATTTCATTTAGCTATGGATGTAAAGTCACCTTGTATTCCCATAATCAGTCTTGATCCCATGTAAACATCTATCACAAATGAAGAAGTCACCCCACTGTAAGCACACCCTCTGGGTCACATTTCCATTTAGAATAAATAAAAATCTCATTCAGAAACAGATTTTCTGGGCTGGCAAGTCTTCCCAGATGTATTCACAATTTATCCTACATCTTCCTCCATTCAGATAAGACGTATCATCTATATATAATCTAGTCAGGTCTCCTGCATGCAGTTTACCAGTGCTTGCATTTTAGGTATCCATTCTGAAGCCTCTAATGGCAGCATAAAATTATCGACTACTGCTTAAGCTGATGCCATTTCTTTGCATTTTATATGTAATTGCTCCATCTGTCACACAGTATACCTTTTGACTCCATTTAATTTTGGGAAACCGCTCAGTTTTCAGAAATCACACAGCACATTATTACTTGTATGACCTCCCAGTTTCACATAGAGCATGCTCAACCTCCTGGAAACTTCCAGCTCAAACCAGATTAATACAGGATTTAATAGTAATTTTCTCAATGATATGTCTTATTTATACAGCCATTTCAATAGACATCTAAAGCTCTTGGCTTCCCATCCCATGAGAACTATTATAATTTTACAATCAGCTCGAGTCGACAGTTCATTACAGTCTTGAGGGAGAAATAGGAAAGCAGAACTGTACTTTCCTTTCTGCATTTCTCCCAAGACTGGTGGCTTAGCTTTACTTTGAGTCTCACTTAGTACACAAACCTTAAGCCATTTCATGTCCAAAAAAGAGGGGTCTATCAGTGGGGTAAGTCTGGCTGCCGTAACACTGTCCCTGGCTCATGGCTATGGCCAAGATTCTTTAGCTACCTTTATAGCCATACAAAAAAGTTCTCATTTGGCAGCTGAAGATCAAAAGAGACATTTGGCTTTTCAAACAGAAACAGAGAAAAATTATTATTAAAAATTACAGCTTGTCCATTTGTCTTACAAGTTGACTGTGGATCACCTACGTTAGCAGAGATGACAAAGACAACATATCTATCAATATACCTGTATGTCAATTTCAATAGGAGAAAAAGAAATATATGCATATTTTCTTGATTTAAATAACCATTATTTCTTAATTATTTGCTGAATACTGGCAACATGTGTGTGCAATTGCATGGGGGTGCATACATATGTGCAAATAAATAGATGTATTCATGTACACATAGGTGTACATGAAAATGATCTATGTAGTTAATAGCCTTCCAGAAAGATCACAGGTTTATTCTATGGCATTCCCTTCCATAATAGTGTTAAAATTTAATTATAGTCTGACAACAGTGTGCATAACTCTAGCACACAGCTATATTCGATAATTTCAAAGCAGTCCTTAGTCATAAATTAGATGCCTTCCATCACTCTCCTAAATAAGACTTAGATTCTTACTGTTCTAGGTAGTTTTTGATGTGGAAGCCAATGAAAGTTCAGAATTTTACGTAAATTTGCCTGAATTAATATTGTTTGGTTTTGGTTTAATTCCTGTATTATCACTGAATAGCAGAAGACACACGATTACAGTGGCCATTATTCTGATACCATTAACAACAGCAACAACAAAACCATTTGGGTTGCAACTGCTAGCTCTGTATCTCAGAAACATTTAACTAAGGAACATGTAATGTAATTGAATTTGTGTTCCTAATTACTCCATCTGCCACACACAAAACAAAAATGTCCCAAATTCCAGACCACAGCAAATGTGTAGGTGCTGCTACATAGACAGAAAATGTTTCTTTTCAGTAAAAGATAATTAAATTACAATTTTGAGTCTTATTCAAAATTGGATAGGCTGTAGGAAAATGCAACAAAAAAATCCCTACAGAGTTTTGTGTTCCATGTATTATCAAGGATTAAAACAAAAGGAAAATGCTATTTCACAGACTTCTTTCAAATAGCTTTAGAGAACCAATAAAATCTACATAGACACTTATACTGAAAAATTCTAAGGTTGAAAATGGGTTGCACAAAATATTAATTTCTAGTATTACTTCAGCTCTTTATTCTACATTGTCTATAGTTTTCAATTACATAATTACACATACTTTTGTTTTCATAAAAATTGTTTGCATCTTTCTATGCACTAACTCTTCCCTGTACAGAAAATGAAAGTGCTTCACATGCTTTAAATGAGGCTATATCTTCCTACAAGTTAATACAGGGCAATGGAATATATTAATTGTCACACAGAGTGACTGTGCTGTCCCATATAGTTCCACAGAAGTATACAAGCACTTTTCAAAGTTAAGAAGTTGTAGAAATAATTATTCATTACCATTTAATAGTTCTGTGATTGATATAGGAATTCCTTTCTTTACAAGATCACTCCACAGCAGTATGCTGATATGGATTTATCTCAGTGAAGAAATTACAATATTCACACAGATTCCAGGGTAGGAGAAGTCTTCAAACTATCTGTATAGATGGTATGTGACCTTGATCACTGGTTAGGCCCAAAAAGAGCTTACAAAGAATAGCAACAAAGTCAGCACTTAAGAGTTATGTTGTTACATGAAGTTTGGGACTGTCTGCATTCTGATTATACTATTATGTGTTTAGCAGCTAAATGCTATTGACTCTATTCCAAGTAGGATGCAAAAGATCCTTAACTCATCTAACTTCGGGCAAATGGGGTATCTCTTTTTTTCAAAGCTTCCTATATATTTAGTTTTAGGAAAGTGAGCTATTAATTTTAAGAAGGTTGTTAAATATATGTCTATCATGAAGATAAACATTGGCATTTACACTGGACACTTGTCATAATTACTAAAAGAAACACACCTGAAAGCTATTTTTTATTCTGAATGTATTTGCATTTAATTAGATTGGATTTATTCATCCTGGAAAAAATTATAAATCTAATTAATTTTATCTTTCATCCTGTGTTAATCTATTTTGGTACATTTTCTACCAAAAAAAAATTTGCTTTGAATAAAATTTACTAAGAATAATATCTTTCTAAACTAATAAATTAAGGTCCAAGAGATTGCTTTTTTTGATAATTATTAATAGAGAAATCATTATTATTTTATAAGATTAATAACTAATCTAAAAATGAGGTAGATACATAAATTCGGTAATATTTTTATAAGGATTTTTTGTTACACAAGTTACACCACACGTAGAACTTAGATTCTTCTAAATACAGTACATTGCTTTGACATAGCCAAAAGAAAGAAGGCATTGTGCAGCATATCCTTTCTGTGACGCCTAACAGATAAGGGGAGTGTTTCTTGCACTTCCAGTGTAACTCTGGAATCTGCTCTATTTGATGGAGAACTGGACTGAGCCTGCAATGCTTACTGATTGAATAATAAAGGCTCATTAAAAAGCATGAATCTACCATATAGTTATTTAAATTAATTCAGACAGAGGCATATATTTTTCTGTAAGAGCACCAGGAAGAACACTGTCAGTATGAAAGTGTGGCAGTGACCTCAAATAGCTTAAATTTCTCTGCTAAATTGGCACACTTGATACGGTGTGAACGTAAAAATGCTAACACGTCTGAGTGCACAATACTGCTATGTAAAAGCATGGAATTTTCTTTCACTGATCTCATCTCCCTCATCAGCTAAGCCATTTTGAAATTTGCTAAATATACCTACAATCTACTTTCTTGAATCAAAACATCCTAAATGTAACAATCAGTTCAATAGACTGAAATGTTTAAAAGTAGTCTCTTTTGTGTTGCATATGCAGTAAAGTACTGGTAAAGCTCTTAGGTGCTTAGTTTTAAGCATATGAGAAGTCATGTTATCTTCAAAGAAAATACCAGTATGCATAAGCTTCAGCACTGTGATGGAGCTGGCTTCAGTCCTGTCCGAGGACCAAGAACACGAGCAAGTCTACAGTAAACACTACAGTAAAGATCCAGGAACATAAGAACCCCAGTAGGATATATAAATCCCACTGCAATTCTTTCCAGAGATGTGTGTAATATACTGCACTGGCAAGTCAGTGGGTGTAAAATATGAGTAGAGAACATTTAGCTGCAGAGGAACATAAGGCTGCTAGCATGATGATTATACAACAATTAAGTTTCCAAGAATGTATAGGACTTTTAAGTTAGAAGGCACAAATAAACATTTGTTATGAATCAAAATTCCCAAGGCTAGATCTATCTATACTCTAGGTGATCTGCGTAACTAGTCTGTGAAGAAAGAATTCAGTAATGTTGACATAACACTACTATAACTAAAAGGTGAGTACTTTCACATAAACTTGAGAGTACTTATGCCCCATTTAAAATGAATGTGAATTAATGTTTTTTTAAAAAGTGAATTAAGAGCCAGTTTAAATAACTAAAGGTAACTGTTACACCCTCTCTGAAGACAGCTGAACAACGCAAGAACATACTCTACATTTAACAACTGCTGGTGAAGTTGCTTGTGCAAACTTTCTCTTTGAGCATTTGTTGGCACCACTGGGAGCTGGGAGCTGAATAATCATCTCTTAAGAATGCTTCTAATTTTTTGATGCAGCTATTCTAATTCTTTGTTTTGAACACAAGCTCAATTTGCAGTTGCCTTTGAAGAATTCAGGAAGTAATTGTGTTTGTTATTTCAGTGGATCCTGTAAGAATGTAATTTTATTCCATTGTAATAGATAATTTAATAGTTTAGCAACATATTCACTTCTAATTTTGATGTTTACTGGATCTCTAACATATTAGTTTTTATTTGGGAATCATGGAAGCGTGAATTACAGGTAAGTAGGAGGTCTGTATAAGATATCCAAAGGAGATAAAAGCAAAACTTCATTCAGGGTTTGGTTTTTTTAGTGGTTTTGTTTGTTGGTTGGTTTTTAAGCACATAAGTGTTTTCCATTTTTTCTCTACTAAATTTCAATGGCATCTTCATCTACATGCAACAATGTATTCATTCCTACTGGAATTAACAACATCAAACCAGATAAACAATCAGACTACTAAACAAATAAATGTTAATAAAAGGAGTTAAAAATTAAAAATTAAAAGAAGATATGGAATAGAATATACTATAGCTATTTCAGAGAAAACCAGATCTAAGGTGGATGTGATGAAGAGTTTTATAATCTGAATTATAAATATTTAATTATTCTAACACTTCCAAAAGTAGTATGTGCAAGAAAAGATTGGACAGCAGATGGCTAGGAAATAAGATGGAAGCTGGAAACTTCATTTAAATGTTTTGTTCATTATTACTCAGTACTGAAAACTTATATGACTTTGCTAAACCAAATTTAGCATCCTTGTTCCAAAGATCTTATGCTGTGATAGGATACCAAGGAAAATACTGACTTGGTAAAATTTTTGGATAGTTTCACAGAAAAATATTAGGTAAGAGTGAGGGGAAAGCACAGACCAAAACTGCAGCACTCCACATTATTTACATTCTGACTGCTTCAAAGCATAAGTTCTGAGCATATTACAAAGCTGTGAGTTTTCATCTACAAATATTAAAGTGGAATAAGGATCGTTTTAATTCTTACATGCTATATAATTATTAATTATATTAAACTAGAATCAAAGCAGCTGGTCAGAATCATGATCTAAACTTTCAATCTTCAACACCACATCTGTATCTGATACATCTAATCTCCATTACTTGATAATATCAGTTAGCTGTTTTTAATGCATGATATGTTTGTGGGTTATGTATTTGATCTGATGGAATAATCTTTTCTCTATTGCCTAAAATTAATGAGAATTCATGTCTCTTTTTGGTTTTCCATTTTGCAATGTTCCAAGCATAACTTCAGCTTAATGTTTTCGATGGTAGGGTTCATGCTTTAATCTAAATTTAGAAAGGAACAACAGTAGATTGTAAATTATCATTATGTGACAGAAGTAGGAAATTAGGTGGAAATAATAAAAAGTCCTTTATGATATAGTTACTGCATGGCATGTGTCACTTGGTACCATACAATATTATTTAGTGATATAATATCAATATAATATGATATGATTTTACTATTCCACCTCAAGAAAGACAAGTTGAATTTTGCATTTAAAGGGAATCATATATGAACTATATAGAATCATATGTGAAATGATACAGCTTATGTATGTAATTACTTCTGAGAAATCAAATTCCAGTCTTCTTTGGCTAAGTCTAAACAGCCCCTGTGAAAAGGAACAGGTCAAACTTTTCTTTTTTTGGTTTATTTAAACAATATTATTGTATGTGTGCTGATGTTTTCTGTTGTAATATGTACTTCAGTTCCTACAGGGGAAAAAAAAAAGAAAAAAATACTGCATTTGTATTCAGCTGTAAAAGAGATCTGAATGTTTCCTTGCCTCAATCAGTGCAATTTACAATTTAAAACACCTACCACCTATTTGAGGAAATTAACTATGATTGGCAGTTTTGCTCAGGAAAATAAGCCATGGAGCTTAAGTGTGTTGAAGGTCACTGACAAAGTGAGTTAGTGAGGTTGTCTGAAGGTAGAACTGGCACAGCATCAGTCCAAATTATACCTGCCTGTATGTTGTCGTTATTCTGTCAGTCATATCACTACTGAAATACACTTACAAGAATAAAATGGGAATACTGGCACCACAGTCAACTTTCCTACCACTAACAGCAACAAGAAGAAGCTATCAGACTTAAAAACACAGCAAAAATGATTGCTGTGATCAAATCTCTCAGGGTATTACTTCAGTTTTCTCCTTGCATCAACAAAACCTCAAAGCCTCCTGACAAAGATTACGTGGTGTAGCAGAATGAACTTACTCTGTGCCCTTGAACTCTCCCTTCCAGTCCAAAGAACATGCAATTTCTGCCATTTTTCACCCGAGGCAAAATTTGAAAGGAAACAAAGCACTAGATGAGGGTGAACTTTATAGTAGTTGTTGTTCTGTTGGAAAACTGCCAAAGGGAAACTTCATTAGTTTCACTGTGAGTGTATGTGGTTGTATATATGTGTCTGTGTGATACTTGCCATGTTCTCACACTCTTTATAACCTTCCATGCCTGGATCTTTTAGGAACACAGGAAAATGCTGAGAATGTCCAATGCATTGTGTTTTGCTTTTCAGGTACCAGAGTGGATAATTTCATACTTCTTACCAGCAAACACTAATAAAATTGGCCATAGGAAGAGGATAAAGGAAAAGAACAAAAATCAAATGAGGCAAATCATGCCTGATTAATCCAGTGGCCTTCTATGATGGAGTAACTGCATCATCGGAGAAAGGAAAAACTATGGATGTCATCTACCTAGACTTCTGTAAGGTCTTTGATACGATTCCCTACAACATTCTTGCTGCTAAATTGGAAAGATGATGGACTTCGGACTTTTATTTGACTGATGGACTATTAGATGGATAAGGAATTGGCTGCATGGCTGTTATTCAAAGGGTTACGGTCAATGGCTCAAATTGGTGTCCAAGTGTTACTGGTGTCAAGTTACCGGTGTCCAAGTGGAAACCAGTAACCAGTGGTGTCCCTCAAGAGTCCATACTGGGACCAATGTTATTTAATATCTTAATCAACAATATAGTAGGATTCTGTGCACACTCAGCAAGTTTGCAAATGGTACCAACCTGAGTGGTGCAGTTGATTCATTAGAGAGAAGGGATGCCACCAGAAGGATCTTGACAGGCTTGAAAAGCGAGTTCATATGAGCCTTTTAAAGTTCAATACGGCCAAGTGCAAGGTCCGCCATCTGGGCTGCGGAAACCCTGGTATCAGTACAGGCTGGGTGATGAAGGGATTGAGAGCAGCCCTGCAAAGAAGGACTTGGGGGTACTGGTGTATGAAAAAAATTGGACCTGAATGGCAATGTGCACTTCTAGCCCAGAAAGCTGATTGTACCCTTGGCTGCATAAAAAGAAGCATGGCCAGCTTTACTGAGAAGGGTGGTTTTATTTTGCACATTTTCCAAGATCTATTACATGTTAGTTTTGGCATACGTTTAATAATTCTTGCAACAAAACTATGATGGGACATTCTGTAAAATTTGCACCTATAGTTCAGTGCAAACACCTTTCTACATTTTTGCATTTAAGTAAACCTTTCCTGTCACCCACATTTTAACTCTGATGATATAATTTTCCTATTGATCAAAGTGCATTGCCCTTCTATGTCCCATATTAACTTTACCACCTTTCATTTTAGTATCTCATTTCACAGTTCTCTACATGGCTTCCCTCTTCCTTTCATTATGAACTTCTGTTGTAAAAAAAAAGCAATTCCAGTAACAACCCTTAATTTGTGATTCAGACTCTTGCCTCTGAAAATAAGTTCCAAATCCATTAATATCAATCAGGGACATAGTAAAAACCAGACCATTAAAATAATTGATAGTGTTCCCTCTCTCAAGAGTAGCTCACAGATTTTCACATCAAGAAACTGACATCATCTGACAAGTTATTTTTTTCCAACTCTTTCTTCATTCCTTTACATATTATTGCATCCTTTTCTTCACACTGGTTAGCTTTCTAAAATGATGCTCTTACTTCTTCCTTACAAGACTGACGTTTTTTTTCTTCCTTTATTCCTTTATTTCATTATATTCTATTTTTTCAATTACCTTTACCCTAGGGTCACACTCAACTACCCATAATACACACTCTACTACTCTAGACAGTCATAATTAATGCAACCCCATGTTGTCTTCAGTTATTGCCCATTGTCAGCATTCAGTAATAATTTAAAGCTATTTCTGTAACTCTGTTTTCAAACTAGTTAATCTTGCTTTGTTCTACATTTGCTTTCTTTTTCATCTCTAGGTAGCTAGTTTTACTAGAGGCAACAAGATAATATTCATTTCTACTAGAGTACCCAGGAATCAGAGATATATAAGAGAGTTGCAATAAGCCATATTTTGATAAACTGAAGTGTCAGAAGAATAAATACTAGCACCTATACCCTTAGATGCATTAAGGATAAGCCAGTATTTTATTCTCAAAAAGGGCTTGAGGGTAAAATTATTGATCTTCCAGTGAAATATTTCAGTATTTAATTAAAATAAGCTATTATAATAGAAGATTAGTAGGAATAGATAATGTGCATAGTAAAATAAAGAAAAATAATATTACTAAAGCCTAAGGAAAAGAGCCA
The DNA here is from genome assembly GCA_033628505.1 of Tringa tobata. Lineage (NCBI taxonomy): Eukaryota > Metazoa > Chordata > Aves > Charadriiformes > Scolopacidae > Tringa > Tringa tobata. The sequence goes on from JAHREE010000480.1 coordinate 6,671,853, forward strand.
TTAAAAGCATCATAAAGCATTTAGATACATTGATAGAAAATAACCCACAGCTGTCTTTAAAGGAAAAAACACAGCTCTTTGATCTACTAGAAATCTTTAGGCCTCTCCATAGAATACTTCATAAGATAAACTTGTCGATAAAATTTATTTGGGTTTTCAAAAGTCTTCAATAAACCTGTTTCTGTGGGAAGATGCCAAGAACATAATTATTCACAGAGAAAGAGGTGAAGTAATGTCATGGATTAAAAATAAGCTACACAGGATATTTTAAGTTGTAACAAGAGGTCAATTTTCAACATAGCAAAAGATTAATGGTCTAGTGAAATATTCTCTACATTAATCTGATGTTGTTTAACATTCTGTTAATGATCTGGAAAAAGGGATGAATTATGATATTGTACAATTTTCGGTAACAGAAACTACATGAGCGAAGGCCAGAGAGAATATTAATATCTTCAAAGAGAGTTTATAAAGCTAGATAAATGATGGATGACGCTTAAGGTGCTACTTTTTGAACTGAAGTCAAACACACATCTAAATGCCTATGAAATATGGCCTATTCACTCTGTAGACAATGGAGATAAAGAATGTCTGCCCCAGGTTAAGAAGAATTGCAAACAAGGTGTGCTTTTTTCTCTGAATAAAAAGTAAGCCTTAACACAGAGACAGAAATATATATAGAGTAGTATGTTTAAAAAGTAATAGTCATACACACTGGAAACAATAACTTGGACCAGAAACACAATTGTGTTTCCAATTCACAATTGTGATTCCAAGTTATCTATAACTTCCAAAGGAAAAGACTTGGGCATTACTCTAGTGATACAATGAGAACCTTAAAAAAATAGCCAAATACAATAGTCAGATTGTGACAGCATACCATGAATTCTGAAAATACAGTAATTTTGTGCATTAATGTATAATAACTAGGTATGGCAGGTCTTATCAGGAATGATACATTCACATTTACATTTTCACACAGAACGTAGCAAAACCAGAAAGTCTTCCATCAGTACTCTGTATTGCTGGAAGACAAAAATGGTTTTCTATGAAAAGAAACTCAATTAGAACCCCCAATTACATCTAGAGAACACAGAAATAAAAGAGATACTATTATTGTGTTATTGACTTATGACATGTATGAAGTGAGACTTTTCTGTGAATACAGGGAGTGTTGAATTCTTCTAAATAATTGAATATATTTAAAAGCTATTAATCTTCAACAGCTCAACAATGGTAGATACTTTAAAAAAGCAATGAAGTCATAATGCACAGAAATACCATACATTTATTAGGATTTTGTATTAACTTTTAAGCATGTTATCCTATAAAACTGACACGAACTACTCAACAAAAGACAAAACAGACAGTTATGTCTAATTTTATTGAGATACGTGGGACTACTTTATATTTAAAATTAAGCTTATCGGACAGAGATCATGAATTGTGTGTTTCAAAGCATAGTTGAGCCACAAAACTATCTGGGAAGAAAATTCCCACGGATTAGTTGAGACAGAAGTCTCTTGCACCATCAGAATTCTTTACCCTGATGCACAAGACAGTTGCCAGTTTGAGAGAAAGGAACGAATTTTGGTGTAGTCTCATATAACACTTTCAACTTCAGATTTTCATGGTGTCATGGAGTAATTTGACTTTTATAACAATGTAGTTATTCAAGATGTGACAGCAGTGAAATTCCTGTTCCTGTCCCTGCCCATGGCAGGGGGTTTGGAACTCGATGATCTGTAAGGTTCCTTCCAATTCTAACCATTCTATATTTCTGTGAAAAGCAAGTGCTCGAGTGCTATTAGAATCAAAGATAAGACTTGTTACTGTCCTTTGTCCTCATCTGGAATCATAGAATCATGTTTTCTGAAAGTTGTTTTTTTTTTTTTTTTTGTTCCTCCTTCAAAACTTACTGTACTATTTGATCATATTGTCTTCCAACTTTAGCATTATAAAAGAAATACTATTTTGTTAGGGGATAAAATGTAGACCTCTGTTCATCTTTAGAAAATTACGCATGCTTCACAGTTGTCTTGAAACAGACTTTCTCAAAATGTAAATGCCAAGTATACAACTACTTGTACACAAGTACACAAAAGAAGTGCATCCTAGTTTCCAAGTTTAATTCAAATTTGTCATGTATGTACAAGGTTAACTCAAATTTGCAGTGTATGTATGTGCCTGCTAATGTATGTGCCTCTCAGAATGAACACGTTAATAATAGGAATACACAAATATCTATCCAGAAAGAAGCAATGGAAACAGGAAGAACAGGGCAAATCGCCCTAACATCCACACAGAAGTCAGGCTGAACTGATTCAGAACTGCAATGGCGTTGTAAAAAATGTATCAGCTTCTAATAAGAAAAAAAAAAAAAGAAAAAAAAAGAAAAGCTGTGAGCCTTGCACTGTTTCCCATGTGCAACTGGCAATGCAAATCAAAAGTATTTCAACTCTCTGGGATTAGCTACACAATTGAAAAATTGGAATAAATTATTTGTACCCTTCAGATCTGCGAAACATTTTTAAACATAGCATGACTTTCTCTTTTTTAAATTATCATTGGAAGTCTATGATAACTGACAGAGAGCAACTGTATCTATATGTACATAGAAAAACAATAACATCTGTCTTTCAAGGATTGAAGCTGCACTGCCCATAATTGGAAAGGAGACTATTAATGTAAGTGTGAATAAATAAGACATGAGCATTCATGGACTGGCAACAAGGGTGGGTTGTTAATTACTAGACAAAGAATGACAGAATATTCCTGGAAAGGGGCAGAGGGACACAAGGAAATGCTGATGTTTCTTTAAATCTCCAATGTATCACGACGCTTACATCATGCTGCGTTGGGTTACATCATGTTACGACTAGTGATGTAACCCGTCGCAATGCAATGCACACATCGCATTCAGTCAGCATTTTTTCAGCCTGTCCACATGATCACCGTGGCTGAGAGGTTTGGCTGTGTTATTTAAAATTGTATTTCTATGGTATTTCTGGTTGTTTATGAACAGAAATTTCTTTGTTTAAAGAAAAAGAAGGAAGGTAAATAGAACTAAAATTTATCCTAAATATTTAAAACAAATGTGCAGAACATGCAGATAGTCTTGGTCTGATGATGGTATGAAAAGCCACCCACATAAATACACTTAGGCGTAAGTAAATCAGGGGAGAAATATCATGTGCTTTACTCTCAATATAAATGTGTTTTCTCTTTAAGGATAAAATATGTGTTTCTGTTCACTCAGAGGTTTGGGGTTTTTTTTTTGGGGGGGGGGGTGGTTTTGTTTTTTTTTTTTAGGGAGAGCTATTCCTATATGACATGGGTATAATGCTCTTGTACTACCAAACCAGGCTTCAGCTCTAGGCGAAGAAATTATTTCCATGCAACAGGAGGCTGCTGAAGGTATCAAAACAGCCCCATCAGCAGTGTGTCCAATGCTCATGTCTGTAGCAGCTAAACTGTGATTGATAGGGGAGCTGGTGCCCAGCAGGGGATTCAGATAGCTGGGGCAGAAGTAGCAACTGTGATCAGAGCCAAATATTGCACACCACCTGTAACCATTTGCCTAATCGATAAAACTAGAACCAAGAAAGTCTAATCTTTGTCTCACCCCTTTTCCTTTCTTTTCTTAGTCTAGCCTTGATGCCAGTCCCTAGTGCTTGAGCATAAGTATTTGGATATAGTTATGGGCAAGTTTTTCAGATATCTTCTATTTGAAAATTTGATAGATATTTGAATGCACACGAGTAATTTTCAATGTCTTAGACCACGGTGAGTTTGTTATTCCCCACTTTTCTGATGCTACCCTTTGAGAAGCACTCTGTTTAAACATAGGAGATTAATGGTAAATTCACAAAATCATTACCTTTTTTATTAATCCCATATTCTTTAATACTCAAGCTTAGATGGAGAAATGGCCACTAGCATAGGATGCAAAAAAATAGCAAGGAGAGTCTGACATCATATGCCAGCGTGCTCTTGCCTTTTCTGCTGCTCAGATTGGAGAATAAATTATGTCTAATCTACTGAATGCACCGCATTTTCATTGATGTTTCTGTTTACATTCATTAATGTTTCTCCCGTTCTGCCCATCTTTGCAAAAGATGTACATAGAGGCTGTTCAGAGTCTTGCTGATTTTGTACTCTGCTCTCCACCTTGCACACTTTGCTCATAGCTTGCACAAACACACACACTAAACCAGGTACTATCACTTTCTCTTGAAGAACTTGTAAATGGAATATTTTTTAAGGTTGGTCTTCAATTTAGATGTAAATATGCATCATTTTCCATTGGCAGTTATAGACATGAAAGCATTTACTATTTCTTGACTAAATCCCACACTTTCTGCACCTTCTGTCATCTGCTTATTACTGTTTTTTTGCTAGAAGCTAATTCAACTGCACATGTGATTTCTCCAGAGCTCATCTCAGACAAAAATGTGTCAAGTTAACAAAGAACAACTCTTTTAAACTGATTAAGCTATAGCACTCTGACTGAAACGAGTTAGGAGACAATCATCTGAGTAGCTTCACTAGCAGAAGCAGCAATTTCTATCTTGGAGGGTGACAAGCAGTGACTTGTATCCCCTTCTCTGAAACATTTAAGCAGGTGAGAAGTCACTAGCAGAGAAGGAAGGATTAAGAATTTGCTGGAGAAAGATAAACACCAACTCGATCTCTAAGAATGGAGTTGGAAAGCAGAGTTGTATTATGTCATCAGGAAGAGGAGCTACAACTGATAATAGAGTAGATGCTAATGAATGACAAGCCTTAAGACAATACAACTCATTCTTAAAAATATGCGATGCCAAGTTGCAAAGAAATATTTCATTTGATCTCTGTTCATATTCTTCCTAGTCCTTCTCTTTTAATGACAAGAAATGCTATACATAAATCAAATCAAATGCACCTGTCTTAAAAAAAATACTATTGAAATGCCTGAATCAGATCACAACACAGTCAAAGTAACTATGACTGGCAAAAGAAAGACAAATACATTTCTGGAATGGGGTCTTGATTCTTGTACAAAAAAATCTATATACAAATCAGGCAAATACCCCTCTGAAATCAGGTCAATTTGGAGTCAGTTTTACTGAAAGTAGAAAAAGAGTAAAAGGTTACATCTTAAATGACCCATTCTAAAGGGGGGAAAAAAGAAAAGTAATGTAAATACAGTGGTGCAAGAAGAGTATTTTTATTAATACAGCTAGTTTTACATGAAGAATACAATCTTTAGGTACTGTGTTTGAACAGAAATCAATTTTTAACTCTGCTGTGTTAAAATAACTGAATCCCTGAAGCAAGAAGAGAAGAAAAAGGGGACTGAGCTGGAAGGTGTTCCTTAAGGCACTATACCTTCCAGGGCTCCTCTGAGACAATGCTAATTATGCATCAGCTTTCATTCAAGGCTTTGCCTAAAGGCACAATGTAGCCATAAATAATTATTCATATCATTGGTTCCACCAAAGACTCACTCTTTTCTAAAGCAAGAATGGTAAAATCTGAATCAGGTCAGAATCCCATGAACATTAAGTAAGCTGAAAAGTCTTCCTTTGTAGATTATGTAAAACCTTTAAAGGAAAAATTTAGGTTTATGGATGAGCTCGCTCTAAGGCTTAAGCTCAAACATCTACATTTCCTTATAATTAGTAGGGTAATTTATTCTGGAATCTACTACCATCTTAGCAAAAAATACTATGTCTTTCCTGTACCCCAGCAGCAAGGACTGACGACAGGACAAGCCAAGCTGTAATAATCCGGCTTGCGCTAATGAGAAATACGTAGAGTCTAGGAGAAGGAAAACTTCAGAAGTTCAGGAGTCACCCATAAGAGAAGTCATTGGCAAAATGATGTCTTGGTTTAATGAAGTTTGTTGCATCATATTTTACATTTGCAATGGAAAAAACAGTTGAAATATACAGTCTGAGACTAGACTCTATGATGCAGTAGTGGCAAAAATGCACTCTGGCATAAGAAAATAAATTTTGAGTAGATAAGTGTATTCTTCTTTTTACTGATGTACAGCTTCACAGATATTTCTTTATAGTCACATTCAAATACTTGCAAACCACAATGTTAAATGTAATTGAAATTTAAAATGAAGTACATAAAAAGCTGAGATACAGCAGGGCTATATGGAACCTAATAATGCCTTTAAAAATTCCAGTCTCATGGATTTTTGACGCCACCACAATTTTTTTTTGCATAACATGATTTACTATCTTCAGTGCTGTAGATATGTTCTTTTCACCTCAGGTACTCTGAATAGAACACTGAAAATTATTTATCCTAGAGTCATTACATTGCCACACTGCTGTAATACTGAAGTCCTAATCTCTATTTTAAACATGACAGTCTTACTGGTTTTTACTTGTAGAAATGCATCATCATACAAGCAGCAAAAACAACTACTGGCTTTTGGATAGGCACAGATTGCATTCATTAACATTACGGAATAATATGTCTGTTTCCACATAAAGTCTCATTATTACATTATCTCATCGTATCCATTTGCTGTAATAAGACAATATTGGGGAAAAAGTAGGTCTTCAGCAGCTTAGGAAAAATGAACTAGAAAAGGACAAAGTTAGTACATTAAAATCCCGCCTCCTCAGCCCTCATTAAATTTACATCTTTTCTTTTCTGAAATGGATTCTATTGTATGTACACGAGTGTGTGCTTGTGACCTAAAACTTCTAAGATGGTCAACAGCAGAGAGGCAAATAGGTTATTTAATTTTTGGTCATTGCTTTTCCCTCAGTAAAATCAAGCATAATGCAACGTTTTCCACAAGACCTGTTAGGGTGACTGTTATATTTATTCTAAAAGCATTGTCAGAATGACAAACCGCAAGTATGTGCAAGGACTGTTTGTTCCATTGTTTATACATACTGCAAATGGAAACCTAGAAGTGATACAAAGGAAAGCACATGTTTAACAAAGAATTATAATTTCAAGTCCACCTGCAATTTAGAAGAGAAATAAAAATATTACATTTCTACAAGAAGAAACTGCACTACTTAATTCAGGTAGTCCATTCAAATAAATGGGATACCTACAGATAGACAAAAATTTTTCTAGGGACTGAATTTTGAAGAACCTGTTTTAACAACAGAGCATGGTCTCAAAAATACCTGACAATATACCATATTGCCCATACAAGTTACCTTTAACAGTTCTAGCATTAAAATCCCTTTCCAAAGTTGCCATACACAACTGGAAGAGAATGTGAAGAAAGCAGTCAGCAAGTCCTACCAACAGGACCCTAATTAGCAGTTCAGGCAATAAAAAAAATTAACCATGTTCAGATGAAACCTCTGATGAGACATCCATGATGTAGCGTACAAAGAAAGAAATTCTTGTTCTTCTTGACTACCTTCCTTTATCGCTTAGTTGTCTCAGATCACACTGCAAGACACTAGCTTCAGTCCTGTTCCCTTGGGAATTCATTCTGGAAATAGCGTGATGACAGCCAAAAGCTGCTGTCATGTTTACTTTTGAAAATCCAGGACAACTAATCAAAATCCATACATGGCACACATGATAGAACAAGCTGGCTATATCCAATGTTATATAAAGTAGTTCTATTGCCCAGGGTGGAGAGGAAGGGGGACGGGACAGGAATTTAAGAGGAAACCAATAACCTATCAGAACCACTGGGTAACCATTCAAGCAAACTTCAGAATAAATGGTTGTAGTGGAATATTTTCATGCCCAAAAGCATGAGAAAGAGGCAGAGAGCAACAAAATTCAGAAGTCCATGCACAACTGCATGAACTACTCATTCAAAAGAACTGGAAACCTGCAAAATATTAATTTGATTAGAAGAAATGAAGAATACCAGTAAAGAAATAGATTAATTAAAATTGCAAACAGAGCATACATAATGACACTTTCATTATTCTTTCAAAGCATCCTGAACAGCTATACAGTTTCTGATGAAATTTTCTGAGAAAAAGTAAACTGTATCATTAGGTCTTGTAGCTCCTGTGATGCATGTGAATCCCCAGTTAAGGAAGTTGTGTTAGGTTTCTCCAATTTATAGCTGATGTAGCAAGTGTGACAACTGGGAGTAGCTCCAAGTCCAAGCTCTGAATTTCACATCCTTTACTGTTTTGTAATTTTTTCCTACACACATCAGTGACTCTGTGATGATGGTTTAATCCCTAATTAAACTCAAACTGAGTTTTCTGCTCTCTTTCCATATACATGTTTAATTACTAGGAATAGCCTGAAATCAATATAATTACTCACAGAAGTAAATACTTGTGCAATAATAGAAAAAGAACAGAGAACTAAGGGGCAGAGAACTAAGACCTAGTTATCTATGTATAATTAGAGGCTGTAAAAATTTTGAATTTCAAAACCTAATTTAGGTCCCTAAACAAAGAAAAAAACTGAACCTCAATGGGCACTAGAGAGATGAAGCCCCTCCAGAAAGCAATATATGCCACCAGTGATAGGCAGGATTTATGAACTAAGAAGTAAGTAGTTTAGTTCTAAAACATGTACCTACAATTCTCTTGTAAACATAGTTTCTAATGTCCAGCCTATTACTGAAAGAAAAGAAAAAAAAAACAACAATCCTACAGATTACATCACCAAGTGGTAAAGCATTGACTAGATAGAAAAATGAAAAAACCCTTTGAAATAGTATACTAAAATGCAGATTATCTTTCAGAAGAGTAACATAACGTGTAAAATAAAGGTTGCATTAATAAATATATAATCCAGGAAACACACAGAAGTTTTAAATACAGGAAAAACAAAATGGCTTTAATGAGTTCCTAAGATATTGTCTGCAATGTGTGAAGTAGTAGTGTACACAGATCCCTGAGCTAGCACTAACTGACTTATTGTTGACTAGAAGCAGAAAAGCAGTATCACATGCTTCTTACTCAAGCTAATTAGCTCTGATAAGTGGCAAGAACATTTAGTTTATGTAGAGCAACTCATTCTGTTCCCCACACAGCACTGGCTTATTTGAGGTAAGCTTGAGGTAAGCATAGGAATATTAAAAACAGTATTGTGTTTTATAGTGACAACTTTGTCTCAAGTTTTGTCTCTAGTAGCTGAACCTCATCTGTATTATATTCATTCTCGAAAACACCTTATATTTCTGAGGGCTGTTTCTATATATACATATTTATACACCTCTATGTATAATTTCCCATGATTATTAAAGTAGCCTCTTTAAACAAAATGAAGACATTTAAATTCTCTAATTAAGAAACAGATTCTTTTCTTTTTGATGGCATCTGCTTTGAGTATTTACGAGGAATTCTGTAATATTAAACAGAATTAAACAGCAATGTTTACATAGGGGAAAAAAAAATTGCAGGAGATAAAATCTGGTTTATTACAACATTACAAATGTACATTTTTTGCTACAATTTAATGAAACAATCCAGTGGTACAATAATAGCTTTCTTTGTCAGGTACAACTGAGGTAAATGTAGTATTAGTTTAAATGTATACCTGCACACAGAGTAATCTGTTTTTAATGACTCTCCAATAATGTCAAAGTGAATTACTACTATTTACAAGAATATCATTTGGTTTATTAAATGAAATATTACTTTTTCTAATTATTGTGAATAAGAAAAAAAAGAAAATAAAGCAGATAGTTCCTCTTCCTTGTAAAAATAAGCTCCATTATTACACAAATTCAGTCATAGACAAATATAGTTCAAAGCCTAAACTTGCACTACAATTTAGATTTCCAAATAAAAATAGATAAACTGTATTTTGGGCAGGCAGCCTTTTACTTGAATTGTCTTCAAAAGTAAAAAAAGAAATGATTACAAAATATAAATGTAGATATAGTTGTGCAAACTTAGCTAAAATAGTGTAACATGACTGCAAATGCACCACCAAAATATATGCTAATGAATTTGAATTCACCTCATCTGTACTATTCTATTCCTCAGAGTAACATACCATTCATTTATCTGTCCTCTTTTCAGTCAGTTTCAGATCAATGAAGTCTCAAATTCAATACCCTTTTGATAATTCCCAGCACCAATCATTCTGGCCTCACAGTCCTCTGCTCTAGTTATAACCTCACACACCACTGACAGAGAGCCGTACTTAAGAAATGAATCTGCAAGGTGGTCTGTGGTGAAAGACTCATGCCTGGGGTACACATCCACTGACTCCTATCCTGAACTACACATCCACATTTGCAATGACCATATTCACTGTCATGAAACTTTCCACCACAGCTGACTGTATTTAGGACTTCACGTGCAGGTTTCACGCAGGGTCTCACGTTTCTTAATTTCTAATGTTGAGAAGTCTGAGGAAATCTCACACTTTCTGCAATAAGTAAATAAAAAACCAAATTCTACATCCAGTTAGAGAGATACAATTAAACAAAAGGAAAGGGTGCCACAAAGGCATGGAGGACACACCTTCAGCATATCTTATAAATCCATAGTGTCCTGCTTCATCCAACTTTGGCTAGCATTCATTTCTGCAGAAACACTTAGAACTGCTTCAGCAGGGGAGTTGGACTAGATGATCTCTATGGTCCCTTCCAACTCTAAAAATTCAGTGAAATTCAGTGAAATTCAGTGAAGACACTCTGTAATACCTCACTGTATAGTCCCCTGATGAAGAACATGTGGGTTGATGTTTCCTTAGCAGAGAAAACAGATGGATTACCTGCCATAGTCTAGATAAATGCCTTAAATGTTGATAATGAATAAAAGACAATTCATTGCTCTTCTGTTCTCCTGTTACCTGAACCCACCCCAGAAATAAAGTGTTAAAAGTCTGAGAATATTTGCTTTTAAACCTTGTATTAGCCTAAAGGCTACAACATAGTTCATATTACAAATGTCTGCAATGCAACAAAGGGACTTTGTTCCTTGCTGGCAAAGCTGCAAATGAAATACACATCGAAAACTGTTTTCCCTGTTTTAGCCAACCACTATTTAACTTCTAAAAAACAGGTTTGTTTAGGCAAACCCACACCATTGACCACTGGAATCTGCATATACACCAATAATAGCACAATGAAATCATCCATTTATAGGCTTCATTAGACTTCAGATTTATTTGAAACAGTATAGTTTTACATAGAATAAAACTTCACTCTGTACAATATTGCTTTTTCTTCTACTCTGATATTATTAATTTCAATTAATTCCACACATGCTGCTTTGACCCTGTCAGTAGAAGAAATACATTGAATGTATTTCCGAGAAATAAAGATGTGCAGACACATCAACAACTATAATCTACAGTCGCAAATAGATTTCTCCTCTGACTCTACCCTTTAAGCCTGCTGAATGCCACCTGTGTAGTCCCACCACATGCTTCCCACAGCCTGACTGAAAACTTGCTGGTAGGAATGTATTGTCTATCCAGACTGCTGATGGGAAGGTTACCATCTAGCCATCTAACAAGGATTTTCCGAATCTTTGAAAACAAATATTCTAGAAATGTGCTTTTAAAGTTTTTTCTTTTAAAAAAATCTAATTCAATATATTCATAAAGTCCCTACAATTATATTTTATATTATGAAACCCTGTGAGCCCAATGACTTGCATTACAATAATGCATACCATAGATGCACACATTCCTGATATTAGTAATAATATTTCACTTTCATTCGGCTTTTCTTACAAGATTGAATTGTCCTTACTGATTAAAATAAAATAAATAAAATAAAATAAAACAAAACAAAATTGGGATGCCTGAAGTATTTATAGTAGTTTCACTTCAAAGTCTCAGCCCTTGGTTCTTGTTATGTCTTTTCTGTTATATTAAAGAGCCTCTTACTACTTGCCATTTTTTCCACGTGAAGGTACTTAAACACTGTAATCAAGTCACTTACAATCTTCTTTTTGGCAAACTAAACAGATTGAGTCCTTTAAATATTTTGCTGTGAGGCTGTCTCTGGCTCTTAAGTAGCCCTTTTCTGCATTTTTCAGTCTATATAATTTTTGAAAATGTGAGCTCTATCAGTGTCCTAAAAAATATTGAGATTGAAAATACCAACTGAAACAATTGTTACTGTATTTCACAATAATCAAATACTAGAATAATGATGACTAGGAAAAGGAAAAAGTATAATAATATTTAAAAAAATGCAATAGGTTCCAAGTACATCAAATTGGAACATAAACCTTACAAATCACATGGCTACTAATATACTAATTATTGGCAAGGTGTATGCTTAAAACAGGGACTTACTAACTGGAATTCATTCTGCTTATTGTGAAGCTAAATTTAGACCTACCATTGTCAACAAAAAAGATCTGTGGTTCTTTAAGCAGAAAATAATTGGGGGAGGGAAGGAGTAAAAGAAATTTTATTTATATCCAAATATAGCAAAATGACAGAATAAATTAAATATATAAGCGTCTTCCTAAAAGCCAGCTAAATTGCCATACAACTTGAATGCTGCTCTGCAGGCTTTGATGCTGTTAGTCTGCTAATTTAAAAGGTTTAAACCTATTTATTGCTAATGAATGTGCTATGTTGACAGCTCTAAAGACAGAAACATTCTATTTATCAACAGGATGGGTAGATAAATGAGCATGGGTAAAGACAGAAATATTATATTTATCTACAGGATAGGTAGATAAATAAGTATGACTGGAGTGAGTCAGATCAAAGAGGGGAGTTTCTTTCTCATAGTAAAGATATTTGAAACAGTAAAATGACACTTGCATTTAATTTTCAAGTACTTTTTTCCAATTATTTACATGCCTGTTCTTGAAGAAATGGAGATAAATGAAATTAAAAAACAGCTACTGAACTAATTAATATTAACTAAGAAAGTTTTCAGTTTTGTAAGGGCATAAGTTTGTGTTTCTCAAGCATATAGGCTGATTCTGAAACCTTCAATGAATGCAGTGCTGTGATTGTGCAATAGGTAAGTAGGCAAATACAGGTGATGTTGCAAAAATATTGATAAGTTGTTGTTTGTTTGTTTGTGATCTTCAAGGTCCCTTCCAACTCAAACCATTCTACTATTCTATATGATTCTATGAATAGGTGGCTACTGATGTGCAAGAGTTAGGCAGGCAGCCATTATGTGCAGCGAAGTACAACGTTATTTTCAAATGTTCCAATCAGTAATACTAGAAAAGAAACTAATGAATTTAGGAAAAAAGAAGTCCCTAAGATAGCAAAGATGTAACAAAAAGCTTTTTTAAACTTCAGGAACTACTGATGTTTCTATCATGAATTTCATATGATGTATCAATGAAGGAAAACAATCAAACAAAAGAAACAGCTAGGAGTACATCCTAGGGAATATCACAACTGAGAGGAACAAGAATGAAAAATTCAAGAGACAGAATATGCAAGATACTTAAGACTGCAGAACATGAGAAGTTTCTAATCACCCCGGCAATACATGTTCATTAATAGTTGAAAAATTAATACATTCAAATGCAAATGAAAATAGATTCCCTTGAACTACTCAGATTTCATGAATCAAAGTAATTATCGTCTTCGGTGAGGTGGAAAACTCTCAACAGCTCTTAAAAGGGATCAGGTTGCACCTTCAACTAAAACATTTAATCTCAGATTACTAAAGAATGGATTAGATAAGAAGAAATTTGGCAAAAAATAATAGATTTTATTTATATCTGTGTGTATATATGTGTGTGCGTAAATATATATATACACACACACCTGGGATATATTAGATACTAAGAGTTTCTTTATGCAAAAGCCTATTTTAACTGCTCTGGAAACAACTACATTTAACCTAATATAAAAAAATGCCTGGACCTCATTTCCACTTACTGCAGTATAATTACATTTTTAAAGTACGACACAAATTCTTTACAAGTCAATGTTGACCTATCATACAGCTGGCTCCAAAACTAGTTTCTGTATAGGTAAAACCTTGAGAAGACATCTCAACACAATCATAGTATAGATTAGAACTTTTCTAGAAAACACAAATATATTTATGACTAAACAAAGGACTTCTTTTGGCCTACACTACAAATAAAAAAAGAACAACCTAATATGCATATTCAGACCTGCGAATTAATGTCCAAAAGGAGAAAATAAAAAGTTGATGTAGAAATGTACCTTATTTGCAAAGGAAGCAGAAGATAGACATACTAAAGGGAGCATAGCTAAGAAGTACTGAAGATGTTGTGCTATTTCAAGGAAAAAAAAAGTGGGAAAGGTCATAATGAAACAGTATCATAACTGTTTTTAACCATTTATCCTTTGATATCTGTACTGTTATTTCTGTGAAAATGTGGGTTATTTTTACCAGCTTAGATATACTTTGCCATCGCCCAGTCTGACCAGAGAGGATGAATGATGTTGTGTACTCTTTGGTCTGGTAGGAATACAGGCCAGGCCTTCCAATTGACTGTAAAAATTACTGAGTTTTTTAGTGGTTGCTGCTGCTTCCTCCTTCAGCAACCTTGTCTAGCAAGCCAGTCCTGCTCAGTGAGGTCTAAACTTGGGAAATGTATTGCAATGGTCATTTCCTAACTGTTCACAGTTCGCCAATTTGCTAGAGCTTTGTATTGCTCCCCAAAGGTACTTGACTTTCTCCAGCATTAAGCCCAAGTTGTGCTATTTCTTGGTCACACTTGGTGACTTTGTTACACTGAGTGACTCATCAAATATTCCTTTAACTGGTGTTCTGACAGTAGACTGGGCAAGATCCAACCTATCATCTGCTGAACTTCAGAAAACAAGTACAACGCTTACATTTTATCTAAAAGAGTGTACAACTCCCCTGTGAAATCATAAAGGCTGTGCTCAATAGAAGTTTTCCTTTGGGGGGGAGAAATGAGAGGTCTACCAGCTTCCTTAACCTAATTTCCTCCGAGCTACAGTCCTTACAGCCCGTTTCAGAGAATAAAGAAACAGTTTAGTTTTCTTTACTCATTTCTGTGGCCAGTGACTTTACCTATGAAGTTAACTTTTCAGCAAAAATGTAGAGTTTGTCCTTAGTTCTCTTACCTGAGAGTTATGCTACCATATGGTGTGGTAGGGAGTACTGAAGTGTAATGCAAATTACCGGAGTATACAGGTAATTTTGCAGTAAATATCAATCAAATATGAAAGCAATTTTCAATATGTAAGGCTCTTAAAACTACTTCTTCATAAACTTAGGAACAATTATAGGCTATATATGAGAGGCTTCAAGGCTGCAGAATTATGTCAATCTCTGCGTTTTTAAAAAAAGTGTTAATGAATGCTGGTTTCAAAATTTCCACAAAGAACATAGCAAATCACAGGTACAATCTGTCTGTGATTTCCAAATGACCTAATTATTATTATAGATAAGAAAACAGAAAATTTTATTAATTCACTTGATGAATATGTCATGTGGGGATGGGAGGAACCACCCTTGGTTTATGCTGATGAACATACAGGGTGTTAGCCCTTGCTGCTTAATTCTGTTTCAGCTGAACACATGACCTTCAGATATGACTAGGATAAAATTGACAATTACATATTCATATGTCATCTTGATTACTAGAGGTGTTTAAATATTTAAATTCTCAGGATGTGAATCATTACCATTACTGTACATTACATAAACTGTGGCTGTTCGTACTACGTGTACCTTAAACTCACAATAAACATATAACAAAATGCATTAGTTTAAGTATCATTCAATAATGCTTTAATGAATGATACTTTAAGCTTTAAAATCCAGGGCCTTTATAATAGACTAAGAATGTGCATATTAGTCAACTCATGTAGCTATTATACTGCAATAGCCCAACTGTGTCTGAACTCTTTTCAGTCATTCTTAGTTGTGGGTAAGACAGAGCAATGACCCTGCCAGTAGAGAAGGGACAAGTCCACTATGGAATTAGTTAGTCTTTGAAATCAAATCATGGTTAGCTAACTGATTAGAGAAAGCAAGCCAGGGTGCACACAACGAAACACTGTACTAAGAAAATGGGAGCCAGCGAAAGGTGTGATATTTTCTAGTAGTAACCGCATCGTGGGTTATGTAAAAAACACTATTTTCTATTTCTACACAAAGTAAGTGTGCTGCATGCAAAAAGAAATACAGTGTCTTTGAAGAATTAAGCTCTGAAAATAAAAGTACTTGGTTGCTCCCTGTAAGGGTTGTTTAACAGACAGAAGAAAGTGAAAATAGTCAGCATTGGTTGAGGTCTTTGGTCTAGAATCTTATCTGACTGAAAACGGCATTAAACAAGGTCCATGCATAAAGAATGTATCTGGTGGTTCTAAAGTGCTGGACCCAGAGTACAAGTACATATCGCATTAGGTCCAGTCTCAGGAGGGTGTTTATAGGTCATGTGAAACATTCGTTTCACAATGATCTACAAAGGTTATGCCAACTAGGTCATAGCCAGCTGAGTCTAGCAGGTCTGCTAGAGCAAACACTTTATATTTTACTCAGGAGTAATTTCTTTATTAGTTGACAGATAATGAAGAAAATTAAAGTGCTCACAGAAACATTCCAAGCTATTATGCTGCATCTGCAAACAGCACACTTTCTTCCAAAATCCATTTCTGACTTCACGCTTTTGGTAAGCTTTATGAGAGAAACCTATTAACTATGCATGACATATTAGTAACAGGTTTTTTTCATTCATCAGTGATTTACCTGATCCCTTCAGAGGATCCTCTTCAGGCATAAGTGTTATTTCCTATATGTCTTCTATCTCTTGGAAAAATTGTATCTGCCATCTCTGCTTTCTGGAGATTGAGAGTAAAGAATTGAATGTATAGCAAGGTTTCACTCTTCTATAGGTAAATGGGTCAGATCATCTTTTGGATGCCCTAGTTTTAAACCTCTCTAAATTCTTTAAAATTGTCGTGGTACAATGGCTCCACAATCTATTGCCCTTTGGACCTTCCAGAGTTTTGCTTAGAGGTTACAATACAATGCAATGATATGCAATGTGTTGCCAGTACATGGGTCACAGAGGGGAGTAAGACAGAGTCTAGAAAAAACTATGCACACAAATAAAAGTAAGAATGTAGTCTTTTATGTTGTAAGAGTATAGGAAGTAACTTGAGCCTTTTATCACCCAAAGGCATTTCCTTCTTGCAGTTGTTTCTAACCCTAATCAGAGAAAACCAATATGATCCTCATTTTCTAAATGGACAACAACAGCACAATAGCAGCAGATAAGGTATCTCACATCTCTTTCTGTTAGAAACACCCTTACACCACTTCAGTACCAATGTACCTAAGAAATACAATTCTTTTAGTAGACTAAAAAAAAAAAAAAAAAAAGGAATAAAAACCCAGGCATTTTTGCTTCACACCTCTGTATTAAACAAGAAATCTGTAATAAATCTGTACAAGAAATGCAGAAACTGGAAGGTAATGTATTAGGTGTTTGTGGTTCCAACTAGCGTTTACAAAGGAAATAAAAATGTCACAAAACAGCAAGGAAAAGAAAAAAGGTTAATTGTGGTAAAATAACACATTCACTAAGTACCTCATGAAAACAAACACACTTTATACTAGCTCCACTTACAATGCAAAAATAACTGTTTTATCATCAGGTTTTTAGGAAATAATGGTGACTGTCTTATCATTTTTGCTGAGGAAAAGCAGGATAAATATCACAGGAGAAAAAAACTAATAAAGACAGGCAAATCCAAAAGCTGTTTATTTGGATTTTGAAAGGTCAGTTAATAATCCCAACAGTAAGCCACCCTGGTTTACTGTATTAGATATTTGGAGCAGCACCCTTATGAGGAAAGGCTGAGAAAGCTGGGATTCTTTAGCCTGGAGAAGAGAAGGCTGAGGGGAGACCTTATTAATGCTTATAAATATCTAAAGGTTGGGCTGAAGGAGGAGGGAGTCGGACTCTTTTCAGTGGTTCCCAGTGACTGAACGAGGGGCAACGGGCACAAGCTGGAATATAGGAAGTTCCATTCAAATATGAGGAAAAACTTTACAACGGCGGTGACAGAGCCCTGGAACAGGCTGCCCGGGGAGGTTGTGGAGTCGCCTTATTTGGAGATTTTCAAGACCCAGCTGGATGCAGTCCTGAATAAGGTGCTCTAGGCAATCTTGCTTTAACAGGGGAGCTGGACTAGGTGATCTCTAGAGGTCCCTTCCAACTCTTGACAATTCCGTGATTCCATGATATGTGGAACAAGCATGGTAAAATAGCATGCATTTAGAAGTTTGGTACAGTATTAACAAATAAGACATCCAGAAGCAGCACATAATATTTTAAAAACCTGATCTATGCTGGTATCTTCTAAACTTATCATTACTTACTAACTACTTCAATTACTTAAGAATAACAGAAAATTATCTTAAGTATTACAGGTGCTAACAGCTGAAATTTCAAAGGTGCTAAAAGCTGAGAAAAACTGCTTGAACTAAAGCAAGGTAGGTGTTACAGAACGGAGATTTTTTCACTGGCTTCCTAGATGCTCAGTCATTTTTAGAGGCAATACTGACACTTTCAATAACTGAACATTATCCCCCATCTCAAGTCTTGCAATATCCAAAATACTTGCTGGGCATACTTATACAATGGGGTGTGTGACAAGCATTTCATGATGATAACCAAAATGCAAGCAAGAGCTATTCAGCTAAAAATAAAAAATGAAAACAACAATTAAATTAAGGAAAGGGTACATTAGGATCCCCACGTACTACCCTACAGCCCCAATGCAGCTTGCCAGGCAGAGTTGAGCGGCCCACTGAAGGAGTCCCGAACATAAGGACTAGGACATCTGAGAGAATCAGAGCTCTCTCTCTTCACCTGATTCATTCACACACACTGCATAGCTGATTTTCTGGTCCACATATTTAATTGCTGTCTCCCTTCCAAAAATTATTTGAAAGCCAGAGATTTGAGAGCCATAGTTGATATTTCCTCACTTTTTGCTGCTTCTTGTGTGCAACTTTGGTTAAAAAAAAAACAAAAACAAACAACAACAACAAAAAGAAAAAGAAAAAAAGATAATTATAAATATCTGGATAACTTCTTTTGTGGAGATGGAAACTCAGGCTGCAACTCTTCCATGGTATTAACTTTTAAAGTGAGCACAGGTATTCACTTATGAGCAAAGAGACAATGACAAAAGTCAGTAACAATAAGTAGTAGCAAAGAATAGTAATACTGGATAAAAAGAAAAGAAATATGGCTTGAACATTCCTGAGTAGTTTGTTGTGAAAATGGCGACAATTAAGAATAAAAGTTTACCTATTTAATCCATGTACTATGGTTTAGTACTAGGAATAAGACTGAAGATTTTATAGATAATCCTTTGATAATGAAAATAAAAAATAAACTATGCAGCATGATATTTAGAAACTTTTTCCATTGCTTAAGTTCACTTTACTGTGTTTATTTGTATATAGTTCTTTCTTCAATCTGTTTTCATTAAAAATTCCCACTGAGGGATTGTCATACTAAACTGCTTTCTTCTGTACAGTGTTTGTGTCTTTTGCTTTGACTAAAGTACATTTGGAGGTAATTGTTAGTGACAAAGCATAGCAATTATTCCATATGGATAGTTTTATACATCACCACAGTAATCATCTGATTTGATCCAAATCCCAAGGACCCACCCTAGTCATCAATTGCAACTCAGCCTATTGCACCTATTCCCTGAAGGCAGCACAAGGTCTATTGTTTAGGTAGTGTAAGTACTGATGATAAGAGCAAGTCAAATCAACAAGATCATATCCTTACCAATCCTTTTGAATCAGATAGATTATACCTGGAAGCAAGATATTTTGAAGGGGAAGCCCTCCAAAATTTGAATAATTTGACTTAATATAGTTTAATTATACTGTTAGTTCCAATATGTTGATAACAAAAACTCTGTGCTGTCAGTCAGGATGAAACTTCAGCATGCTTAACATTTTTGTCTCAGTGAAATAAGAGGATGTAAAATGCATTTGGCATTTTGCATTATTCAGCTGTATAAATATGATACAGAAAGTGGATAGTCGATAGCATAATAGAAAAAAAAATCTGCCTCTGTCTAAGTTAAGGTTATAAATTAGAAGAACAAAATTATTCCCTTTTATGCAGGAATGTTTCTACTAATTCACCATAACTGAACAGATCAGAATTTCTACTTTGGAATCAACTCTGCCACCAAATGCCTTGCAAGAATTTCAAACCAAGTACTATTTGTTACTCAATTACAAATTGAGGTATTCTCAGTATGCTTCTCATCTAAACCTGTATTAATTTATAATAATAAATTAGCTTTATGTAAGTTTCTCAGTGTGAGTGCATATTTTGCTTGGATAGGTTTTATTCCATATATAAATTCCTCAGTCCACAAAAACAGAACAAACAGTTGCAACGTTATTAATTTTCAGCTTGCAAAAAGTGGGTAGGATCTCTTCCTATCTGTTGAAAGGGCATAAACCAGCACCTGTTTGCATGTTTTACTGCTGTATTCACCAGCATCATTTGTGGTGCTCTCGAGGTCCAGAGATAGAAAAAATTAGTTTGCTGGTAACTTGTACTCCCTCTGCTGGCTGAATAAAGCATGAATAGCAAGCAAAAGCATAACCATTGGGGCACTATTGCAAATGCAGAATTAATATTTGAAATTTCCAAGCCACACTAAAAATACCACATAAAAGATAATTTGATTCTAATTTATTTGTAAGAGGATGAAATGTATATATTTGGATTGGGGTTTCATTTGCTCTACTGCATATTTACTATATCAGACAATGTATCCATGATTTCCAGCGATGATGGCTTGTAAACACCACCAGTGATTAATCGGATAGTCATTTGAGTCAGCACAAAGTAATTTCTCTCCATTAGATTAAATATGTCACACCCTGTCAATTAAAAATCCATTTAACACCAACCCAGCAATAATAAGCATTTTGGGGTTAGGCACCAGAAATTCTATTTGTGACTAAAATTCTCTACATAGAGAGTAGGAATTTAGCTTAGCCTTGCAAGTAAATTTATTCTTCGCTGTAAGTTTGCCTACAGCAAGAACTGTAAAAGACAAATTTTCCTTTTATTATAACACTTCTATAATGGATTTTTAACACGTCAGCACCAGATAGCTGTAAGCATTAGTTCATTTTCACGGTTTTATAATAATTATTTCTTATTTTTTTTGTCTCTTCGGGTACCAGAAGCAACATCCAGATTAAAAAAGCCCTAAATCCTAAGAATTTAAGTTCATTCATATTCCTTCAGATGATGATAATATCACAAACACAAACGAAATATGCTATCTTTAACAATTTTTTCTCTTTTTTTTGTTTTTTTTTTCTGCTTTTTTTCTATTTGGATAACAACCAGTACATTCAACTAATGCTATCACAAAATATGAGCATATGTAATTGATTATATGCCATTTTGAGAATTTTATCTGGAATCATAAGCAAGAAGCACTGATGTAAAGACTTGAATGCTGGAGATATACTTTCACTTTAAAAAGGATGACAGCCCAAAGTACTGTGCAAAAAGCTATTATGTCCAGAAGAAATTTTTCTCTTCACCTCAGCTGTGAACAATTTTGTCAGGAATTCTGAGAAGCAAAAAAGATGCAAAAAGTATTTGCTTTATTTCAAATTTGTGTTAATTTATTTTGCAAATACCTAAACATTTCTAGAACAAAATTGCACATTTGCCTGGTTCACATATTACCTATGACTATTCTATTGATGTGGGGACAATTCCTTTAAGTATTTCCAGTGACATGGACTGATTTATGAACCTTGTGAGTTAGTTGAGCTAACTAACTGTGATTACTGTGCCAAGTAAGGAAAATTAAACCAAATATGAAAGAAAATATACTAATAACTTTCAAAACTTTCTGACTTATGCAAAAAATACCTGAAGGAAGATCAATGAGATCACAAAGCCTTAGTAGGAATTCAAAGCTGATAGAAGTGGTATAGCAATGATGCTGCTGAGATCTGAGCAGATTCCACACTGTTCACTACTCAGAAGTCTTTTGGAGACCCACTGCACTGCCCTACAACAGAGGCACTGCTTCAGTATTACTATGTGTTGTGTTGATTTGTGTTTTGTCAGAAAGCAAGAAGACATATAGGGCAAAGCAGCAGCGTGCAAATACATGTTGTGCAGGAGTGCAGAGAAAAACTTCCTAAAAAAAAAAACAACCAAAAAACCAAAACCCAAACCAAATAACAACAACAAAAAAGCACCAAAATATGAAAACCAAAACAAACCAAAAAAAAAACCCACCAAAAAACACCCTGAAGAAACAAGTGGGAGTCAATGCGCAGAATGAAGTAAAATTGCCCATCTGATCTGTCTAATGACCCACATGACTAAAAACTGTTTCTGTTGCGTCACTGAGCCAAATGGCACAGTCTCTGCGACTCCAAAGGCATTGTTCTTTGACGAAAAGGATGATAAAATTAATTTGTCTTTGCAGAAGAAACATTAATTCATCTTGTTTCAAAGAACATTCCCCTCTGTTCTAGCAGGTTTTTCAATATGAGGCAATGATGAGACTCTAGGAAAATGTGCCAAAAATCCTGTTCAGATTAGATAATGTCATATTGAATGTTGAATCTTTTTGCTAGGCTTCACTGCATAGAAATTCCTCAAAAGGCCATTTGGGTGCAATCCTGTAAAGTGCCTGTGGAATGGGCAACTCCTGGAGGGAAGGACAGCATTTTGAAATCAGCAACTAAATCTGAATTTAGCTCTAAGGATTTAAGAACTTTATTTCATCTAGATTAGAGTCCTGTTCTTTGGTGTCAGAAGGTATTTGTGACTGTTAAAAGCAAGAATGTGAAATAAGGGCCTGGATTACCCACAGCTTTATCCTGGTAGGCAGAGGATAGTCAGACATATGCCTTCTTCTTTCTCACAGATGCTGCAATATTTCTAGATTAGGAGGAGGGGATATATTGGACCCTAACAGTGAACAAATTGGCTTGAGGCGCTCTGACACAATGGGGAGTTTATCTTTCACAATGGAGAGCGATTTTCTCTCTGACGCTAAAATATTTATGTTTATGTTCAACTGGGATTATATGCATTAATACCAATGTTATAATTTCATATTGTAATTGTTATGTACTGTTAATACCTTTCACTTTGGAAAGCAACATAAGCTTTTTACAAAAGGGTATGTCTCATTGTGTATAATATTTCTGTGGTATAAGCTGAAATTCCTTTAAATAACAAGAGAATGTAAATAATGAATTTGTATTTTTTCCAAAGAAGACAAAGAATTGACTGAAAGGGTGTAGGTTAAAAATAAACTAGTCATTGATAAAAACTGTGACAGTCTTGAAACTGAGAACAAACTCTTTTTATATTCTTTTTTGTCTCAGAATAATGTTATTTGTAATATGAAGCTGTTCAAAAAATATCTATTAAAAAAAAAAACTCTCCTAAATATTTCTAATGATTTACAATGTTTTTAGAAATATAACTAAATTTAACTAATTTGTTTTTAAAAATGCTTCAGAAAACAGAAGTAAAACTATGTATGTAAAACTATGTAATTACATAAATTATAATTGACTTCAAGAAACACATAATAAAGATTTTAAGGAAGAGTCAACATTATAAACATGTAAACAAAGATATTGGATTCTTAATTTCTTGAAGCTATATTTCTGATTTCTTAAGTAGCTACTTAAATTTACACAAGCAGTGAAGAAATGATAGAACAATTTCAATTTTGACAAATATAAGATACGCATCTACTGAAACTTGAAACACATACAGTTTAGGAGAATTGGCTGTACAGAAACTCAGGTTTATTTGGAAAATAAAAGTTATTATTATTACCTACTAAAATTTTAACAAAATGATTTTGTACAATATTGTACCTATTTTGTACACTATGTTACTGTTTTTATATATGGACCCTTATTTATCATATAAATAAAGGAGCCATTGAATAGCTTACTTTTTTTATTCCATCCCATCAAATGATTGTAAAGATGGGATTCATCTTTCTACTATCTTCCTCCCTGCTCAAAAAGGGGAAAATGATTTTTTTTTTATCAATTAAGTTTTACTAGTATAATTTTGAGAAACTTTCCAACAGACACTGCAATTCACCAGCAATAGCAAGGTGAAGGCTGAAAATGCTGAGTCATATACTAAGCAGACATTTGACATGAAAAATTTGACATGAAAAAGTGGGTGCAATATGCAAGCCATAGAAACCACCTAAGGCATATCTTCTTTATCAGCTTTGTTCAGGTTTTTAATTTCTTTATCTTAGTCAAATAGGCACACAGTCTAAAGATACAGGTGCATTTCGTCCTCATCAATGCCCAGAAAAGGAACACTATTGATCCCTTTCTCTTCCTCATAGCCGACAGTTAAATACACCACTAATCCTGGACAACATTCTCAGTTTCCCTAATCTAATGAAAAAAACTATGACCTTCCCATTCAGCCTTAGTAAGTATCACAGCCTACCACCTTTTGCTGTCACATCAACTGTATGTAATGTGATGTAAAAGACACAAGAGTTCACAGAGCATTTTCAGTGAGTAAACCTCTGAGGATGCTAAAAAGTTCCTTAATTCCTGATGTATAGTGGTTGAGTAGCTACCCAATCGTGTAAAATGTACCCTCTATCCATATATCAAAATAAATCACATATATATGCTTACTATTGATCATGCAAAGACTACAAAAAGTCATCTTTTTTATTTTACTTTCCGTTTTGATCTGAACAGAGCAGGTTTAAAAAAAAAAAGTTCATGTTTTTCTTTTTGTTTATCTTCCCTTGCTATTAATACAATTTTGAAGTTTATCATGAAAGAAATTCAAAATGGTATTTTCTGTTTGTTATTTGGTTTGGGTTTGTTTTTGTTTTTTTTTCCCAGTTATGATAGGAGGTAGCAATCTCCTACAGCACCCAGGGATTCAAATGATAAAGGCCTGGGATTAAGCACAGCCGATTAACAGTCTGTGTCCTCTTCAATCTAGCATTTCCACTGTAGATAAACCCATATTCAGACTGAAGTTATAATAAACAGACTGTCCTCAATATCATCTCCCTAGATGACCTCCTCAAAACTGACATTCAAGTATTCTCTGGAAAATTACAGTTTCTAATAACTGGAAAGGCAGACAAGACAACATATACCCACACAAATGATTTTGAAGATCAAGACATATGTTTAGAAAGCAATTTGGATAAAATTATAATTTTACTATAAGTATTTTATTTGTTTAAGTTCTGATTTCTAATGACTATAGGTTTTACATATAAAATAAAAGCTGTTTACTAAATTTTATCTTTATTGCTTGTACTGTGTATCTTTAAAATAACTGCATTATTATTTATACTTATTGTGATCCCCCCCAAAATCTCAATGGATTATAGTGGTTGCAATTCTTTACCTTCCAAAGACAAAGGAAAACAAACATTGAAATCCTCCGGGTACCGTAGATTCTCTGAAACATAAGTGTTACTCTAAGGAAAGTGTCAGTACAAACCATTTGTCCAGTGATCAACAACAAAAGAATAAAAATCCACATGGACAAAATTGCAGAAATATTCTATTAGGTATGTGTTTTGTTTTCTATCATAAATAAGAATTTTATCTAAAATGAAAAAAAAAAAAGTTTGTAAACATAGATACTTTTTGTTTTGTAAAAATACTGTAACATGGAAAATTCTGACAGGATTCTGCTACTATTTGACATTTGCAATCCAGAATCTTACAAGTCAATTTACAATTAATATAGATAGAAACTGTTTAACAGGGCATTTAATTTCTTTACATAGATGCTCCAACTAAGGAACTATCTAATTTTATGTCATTTAATTTCACTGTATTTCTTCAGACTAAAGCAGCAACATTTCAAGGATTTTTTTTAAAATAACTAATTTTATGTACCCAGTTAAAGGGACTGTATTCTACTCTTATTTCCATTAGTTTACACTGACAGAATTCCAGTGAAGTAATTCTGAAATCAGATAAATATATATGTGCATTTATGATTCAAATCTTTATTCAAAGTACATGAACAAAACTTGGTTCCCTTTGACCAAACCATGTTAAGTGATAAGAAACACATATAGTACATGCTATATATGTACCAAAAAAAAAAGAAAAAAAGAAACCAAACAAATTAAAACAAAAAAAGCCTATCAAATCTGAGTTGCATTTTCATGAGTTATTCGCTCAAATTGGTTAGAAGTAAGCATGTGACCATGGCTAATTCCTTAGAGTTGTTCATCAATTCTTCTCACGAAAGTTTAAAAAAAAATAGCAGAAAATGATTTATATAAAGTTTTGTAGTCAGAATATTAATTAGGTTTGGATGATTCCATGCACCTTTTTTTCCAGACACAAACAGTACCAAGGCTCTTTTAAATAAGTCTCTACTTGAGAAAGAACTGAAAATGTGAATTTAACTCAAAGTCACTCAGAGATCTTACTTCAAAAACTAATTTCATGGTCCTTCTCCATAACAATGTAGATTACTTTTGCCAACTAAGACTCATGTAATGAAACATAATGTCCTTAATCAGATTGTCTGTGCAACATTTTAAGGCTATTTATGTTTAGTATGATTTGGAGACACGCTAACGTAGGAGATGTGATTTGTAGGTCAGTTCTCCTTAGTCATCTTCCTGGGCAAAAGGTTGCATATTTTCCTCACCAAAAAAAGCCACACTAAGTTACATTGAACTAGCGATAAGGTATACAGCATACAATTAAAACATCATGTACTCCACTTATTTATTTTCAAGTTTCTTATTCCCCGTTGGAACCCATTAAAAATGCTTGTCGTGTTATAAGGGAACACTCTCAGCTTCAGCTCATCACTGACACCAAACCTTGTCTCTCACTATTGAGCTACACTCTTTTATGCATGGGTTTGTATTCTGAAGACGATATACAGGATATATAAAAGAAAACAGATTCCATTTACATGTTATTCGGTGTAAATTATTAAGTGTAAAAAAGTAATCTAAAACAAGGAGGAAGAGTAAGAGATACAATTTTTGTGGAATTAAGTGGGCAAAAAGGTCTACGACAGATAAAACTGAATTTACCAGTCCTTCCTATTTTTAATTGAACAGTAACTGCCATTAGCTATTACACGCAAGATGGAATTTTATAGGTACATGCAAGAGGAATTTTACAGGTACATGGTTTATAGGCACATGGTATTTTATTATTATCCATTTGATATCAAATACTCTTTTCCTAGACATTTGTATATATTTTTCCGTATCTAATTTCCTGTCTTCCTTAATTAATGGATGAAACCTCATATTACTAGATTGGAGGAATATATGAATTTATCAACATTGGGCATTAAAATAAGACTGACTTAGCAGAGCTGATACTCCTTCAGTGAGAACAAATAAAATCTTTACCTGAAGCGCTTTCTTGGGGCAAGTTTACCCTAGTGAGTAATTAAAAGCTACAGGATAAAATCCAGAACACAAATTTGGGAAAGAATTATCTATGTTATTAGCCAAGGAGTGAGATGAAGTGCTATGGGACTGGAAGAGGGAAAGACCTGAGTGGAAACATCTACAGTCACGCACGAGCACACACACACACATGCGCACACAGAGCCCCCATACACACAGCTTTTCTTTCAGAGCACATTTCATTTAAGTAGTTTGGTAGTATTTATGTTTTCAGAGCTCCCAGCATTCCCAAATCTTACCCCTTTATTTTTAGTTTTCAAGTTTTTGCTTCAGCTGATGAGAACAGGAAAAGAAGGTGGTATGTTTATTGCTGGCAAACAGCTTGGAAATTCTGAGTAAAGAAGCCAATCAAGGCAGAAGGATTATAATAATCAAAGTACAAAATTTGCATTTTTAGAGTATGGTTACTGAGAAATAACAATGCCTTGGTTATGCAAATCAAACCCTCAGCAAAAGTGAAGGGATTTGCATATCTGGGAGAAATCCGTCATGTTATGCATTGGTAACTACATTCTAAGTGGCTGAAAGAAATGGATTTTAGCAGAATATTAAATATAATTGCCAGTAGAATTTCTTATTTCCTTGTGATAGAGAATGAACTTAACTCATTTGGGGCCTGAAGAGAACAAGTCTTCTTGTCTAGAGGAAGCAATACCATTGAGAATGAAAAAAGACACATTCAGTATTCCATAAGGCTAGAATTTTAAGATTGAGATCATGAAGACATTGAAAGAGTTGTGTGCTACCAATTGTGTTTATCTTTTCTGTCTATAGATGGCAGTTTAAAATATCCCTCTTGAAAAAGGATTGCAGAAAACAGATGAAAGTTTAAGGCCATCTGTTCAGCTCTGCGCAATAAAATCATGTTTACTTCATTTCAAATTTAGTGAATGAAGAAAAATAAGTTGGACTGAAAAGTTTCACTGGGAAAAAACTGCAGACTGAACTTCTATAACAATTTTCTATTATCGATAAAAATCAAGAAGAGTTAACAGTAGACTCAGAGGTATTATAATAAAACTAAAGAAAAAAATGGGGAAATTCTTCTTTAAAAATTAGTATGTGGCAGTATTTGTACCATACATGCATGGGAAAATAAATGCATTACTTCTGGTTAATGTTTATTTCCCCTTCCTTCTCTTGTCAATGATGCTCAGCTGTAGTTCATATGTAAACTTAAGGCTGGTTTACGCGCCCCAGCATTTGCCTGCAAAGAAAATTGTGGTTTGGTGTTACAATGAAACATGAAAGAGAACTAATGCAAACATGTTCAGTCTACGAAGTACTACTTATAGTGCATGTTCAGAGGCACGATCCATTTCCACAGATAAAACATGGAGGAAACTGAGCAAGATGCTTTGAAGACCTGGCTACTATTCCTGTGCAGAACTGGTGAGTGTACTGTAGTGTGGTCCTTAGAGTACTTACCGTCCTCTGTGGGCACATAGATATTCAAATACAGACAGTCTTCATTTTGATCTTGAACGTATGTCACCACAGTATCCAGATTGGCTGTAAACCAGACTGGTAGCATGTCGTTGAGCAGTGACCTCTCATCCAGGTACTGAGGGCAGACGGCAGCAAACTGTGTGGCATTGCGGACACCCGTCCAAGATGATGGTGGCTCGGGTGGCTGAAATCGCCTTTCTCCAGTTGGAGGAGAGGCATAAGGAACACCCAGGTACTGCTCCACTGGACCAAGGATCTCATTAGGCAAAGGTGTTCTTAAACCACGTATTTTGCCATAATTTGTGGTAACAACTGGGTATTGTGCTTGGCCATCGATGAGAGTAAATCTTATAGCCAATGCAGTTATCCACAGGAGGAAGTTAGAATTCAACATGACACACACTGGGGTGAAGATCAAAGGCAGCCATAGGAGTCCCATTGGTTTCGACATTATTTAAATCAACATCAGCAGGGCTCTTTTTTCCACAGCCAGGAGAAAATTAATCAGTCAAGGAAAATGAAAACTAATAAAATAAAGAAGTTGTCAAAGGGAGATGAAGGGAGGGAAAACGTAACCTTGTTCAGGCAGTGAAAAACCAAAAGCTGATGTTTAGTAGGTGCCTCAGCTGACTGGCCGTAGACAAATCCCAATGTCAGAAGAAAAAAGGGAGTGTTTGCCCCTAAGGCCCATCCCAGATTTCAGCGTTGGCTTAATCCTGGCAATGCGCAGCACTTCCCAGCAAATAGTGTGGGGAGAGATCCACAGTTATTCCACTTCACCAGCAAAATGGTTTCCTCCAGTGAAGTCCAGCCCACTCAGTCAGCCTGTGGCCAAGAGAAAATAAGCAATTCAAATCAACAGACACATTCATATTGGCATAAATAAAAACAAAACAAAACAAAAACCCCCAAAACCAAACCAAGCAAACAAAAAAACCCAACAAAAAAAACCCAACCCAAACCAAACAGTTAAATTCACACACTACTTCCATTCCAAGGCCCAGAGATGTTAGACACTGTGGTTAACTATGTGTTTCCAAAGATACATAAGGTAAGAGAGCCACAAGCCAAATTGAAGCCACAAGCTTGTCAGAGGTTATACCGCAAACCAAATATTTCTGCTTCTGTATATGCTTTCAAACCAAACCACAGCCCAAACATTGCTGCTTTCAGGAAGGTATCACATTTAAGTGCTAGCTCCAGGCAATTCTCTGCCCCAAATAAACAGCATCTCCTTTTTAAGCATATTTGCACTCCCATAGGAAATATTCATTAAATGTTTTACTGCATTGGATAATCTCTTTGTTATGATATGACTTCTGTACAGTATTTTTCACAGGTATGCCTGCTATTCTGTATGACAACCTAATCTACCTCCATCTAATTCGGAAATTCCGAATAGCATCACATTAGTTCAAATCAAGTGTGAGAACAGTTAGTTTTCATAACGTTCAAACAGATATGGTTTTCATATCTGTTTTCGTTGTTCTGTCTGACAAATAGGAGCAATGGAAACTGAAAAGGAAAAAAAAAGCGATACAATCTCTCAAAAGTCAAATTTTGATCTACATAGTATTACAACTATGTAACGTTACCTTCTTGCATGGTCCAACTTTTAATTTTTAGAAGGCAATTCATACAATAATTCTGTTAATTTTTAATGAAATACAAGTCACATATATATGTGACCATTAAAAGTAGCAGAAATAAACACATGGCACTTGATAATCTTACATTCTCCTCCCTGCCCAAAGAAATGGCATTTCTTTTTACCCATTATCCAACTCAAACCCACAGATAACAATTCCACAACTAAAAAAAATCCTTGATATAGGAAACTGATATTCTTGCTTTACATTTGATAGGATAAACACACGTTTATATATAAAGCTTATATAAGTGGACTACAAGGTTCTGTTTTCAGTCAGGACACTGTCTCATGAAGATCTAAAATCGGTTTTCAATTGCAGAAAAAAACAAGGTAAGTAGCTATTGACAGTGATTTCAAATTACAAAAAAAAAAAAAAAAAAAAAAAAAACAACAAACAAACAAAAAAACCCAAAACCACAAACCAAAACAAACCGACAAAAATCCTCCAAACAACCCAACAAAAACCACAGGAGACATCTATGCTTATTATTTTAGACAAGAAAGGGATTTGAAAGAAAGTCATTTTGTTCTTTCAAAACCCCCGGAATTCTTCAATGACTTCATTTTAGCACTTGTACCACAAAATTTTTTAAACACTTAAACACCACAGGCCAGAAAAAATTCAGATACATATTCATGGTGAACCAAAATTTCTAT
The DNA here is from genome assembly GCA_033628505.1 of Tringa tobata. Taxonomy (NCBI): domain Eukaryota; kingdom Metazoa; phylum Chordata; class Aves; order Charadriiformes; family Scolopacidae; genus Tringa; species Tringa tobata. The sequence goes on from JAHREE010000480.1 coordinate 6,702,979, forward strand.
TGACATTTTCACTGGTAGATAATAAGCTCAAATACTGTCTCTGAAAGACTTGCAATCTAAGCATAATTTCTGAAGGACGAACCAGTAACAGCTGTAAATGTCATGTCCCCAGCGCACCACCATGGACATCACTCCCTGCCTGAGATATGCTGCAGGCAGCCCCATGCCCATCCCCATGCCCAGACTGGATCTTGCCCTGTCTGGATCCCCAGGACATGGGATCCAGACCTTAGGACGTGGCAGGGTCCTGTCCCTGTCCCCAGCCCAGCCTTGATGGGGTACTTTAGGATGATGCCCCATCAGCGATGCAGTGCCCACAGCTCCTGGCCCATCCTCCCCCGTGGGTAAGACCCACTCTGGCTGCTCCATACCACTCAGAGTGGTCAGCTGGCTACCAGTCATCCAAAATTTCTCCTCAAGCACTGCCTTCCCATCTGATTTCTGCTGCCATCTGTAACAACATAAGTCAGCAGCAGGCGATTGATTTTGGGTACTGTTCCCTCATGCCGTCTCCCATCCTGGCTTTGGTACACTTTTCTGACCATGCAGCACAAAGCAGATTTTTCCAGTTGTACCCAATGGAGGATTTAATCTAAGCTCAGGCAGGAGCAATAGATTCTATTCCCTTGATACCTACACTGCAGAAGTGTGTAATGAAATTATGAGAGAAAATGCAGACTAAAGCACTGAGAAAATTTGAAAGGTGGAAGGAAAGACATTGACATCCAGATGATGAAAAATGGATAAAGAAAAAACTTGCCTGGGCAAACAGCAAATGAAAACGAGGAAACAAAACAAGAAAAGCAAATGGGAATGACAAATAAACAAGAGTGAACACATTACCAGCATGGAGAGAATGAAAAATAACAACATGAACGAGAGTGGAAAGCCTCAGTTGATACACATACTAGAGATAATAGACAACTGTCAAAAATGTGACTTAATAAATAATATTTATCTATACTGATTACAGGGTATCTTTGGATCAGATATCTGGTTATATGCTGTTATTTTGAGTAGGGTGAAAGGACAGGAAAAGGGAAATATTCATTATTGGCCTGGAACTGAATTTGCTATCTGATTTCTTATCTAGTAAATAAGACCAACAAAAGTTAGTTTTGTGGGTATTAAATACACTCATACAACATATGTTATTTTCCCCTCTACCTCAACTGAAACATACAAAGTTTGCATTTCTGACTCATGCACACATAGACATTTAGATTTTAAGAACTGGGCTTTTCTGTAAGGAATTGTTTCCTTAAATCCATAAGGAAACAAACAATGGGCTAACACACAGAATATAGCCAGCTCTCTCAGCCCCACTCTCTGACCTACAATGGACCTGCAGCCTTTGCCAACCAGTGCAGGCAAGGGATATACCATACAAGAGCAATTATAAGATAAGTCAGAATAAAACCACTATTTATTGTAATATGTTCCTGTTATTAAAAGTTATTGTTGTTAGCCAGTTAAAAGGAAACAGAAGCAATGTTTTTTAATAATTTCTTATTAAACAGGTCTCTTCCAAAATTTTATATATGTAATAAATTATCCATGATCGCTGTATAGAATAAGACTTTAAACAGAAGCCTTATGAAGAAAATTGTTTTGCGAAGACACTATTAGGGAGAAAATACCCCACTTTTCAGTTTATTGACTTATTACTAGAGAAATTATCATTTTCATAATGTTAGTTTCACAAATGAAATACATACACATTCATACACAAAGATAGATGGAATAATTTTCATAAGAATATCAAGAGATAAAGAAGAAGGCATGGTACTTATACATTAATAAACCAGCTGATTTTGCTATATGCATAATGAAAAAGGTTGGGAGCTGTAGAAAGTCACAATTAGAGATTAATCCAAAATATAAAACTGTATGCATTTTAGAATGGTTTTAGGTATTATATCAAAACCAGTTTGATGCATATCTATATGTATCCAGTCAGCTATTTAATACACCTTTACATACTGATCCTACAGAAAGTAATGTACTTGTCATGTCTTTATTTATTATTACTATTAGTGTCATATTTTTCCGTGCTTTTTTTTACTGCTTCAAGTGTTAGAAAAATGTGTACAAACCTGCTTGCAAAAACTTGCTAGTTGGAAGCATCACCCATTCAAAAAATCAAAACTAATCAATCCAAATCAAAATATTCAGTTAAAGTTTCAACTTCTGGCAACACAACACACAGATAGAAGTTAAAGAAGATGTGAAATCACATACATTCATACACGACTTCTTTATTGGCAGAGGAGTATAATTTGAGGCTAATGAGACATTTATGGCCTTTGAAGTACATGCAAATTGAAGTTAACATGGATGTGCATCTACTAGAAACACTGCTTGTACTCGATTACCAATCTATGCCCCAAGCCACACTTAGAGATGCTTAAATAGCCTATGAATCAGGCCTTCAGGGCTAACCTGATGGTTTCCAGGATCTGCGGTTAGCACTTTTTCAGCTTGAGCAGATGAGTAACTCTATACTAATTCTGTACCTGCTGGGGAAATGAGACATGGCTTAAAGTCCCCTTTGCTCTAGGGTAGAATAGAAAGCTCTTAAGTGATTTCAAGTTTTTTTGACCTGCTTGTACAGGTCATGGACAGTCACAAGAAAACCAAACACAATTATTGATTATATGAGCACTGGAGACTGAGGTCTGCACAAATTTCCTAGAGTTTCTCAGGCTTTATCTAAACCAACTAGTGCACTACAGTGCACCTCAGCTTTCAGTCGCTGACCACCTTCAGTCTCTGTCCCTCCCTTCTGCTCAAATTCCCTGGGGCAAGGTTTTTGCTGTGTACATAGGTTGCATCTCCATACAGACTCAGGGTTAAACACCCACATTTCCTGCTTTAGACACATGGTCTGAAAGCATACAGTCGACTTGATTAGCTGAACCCTAAGAGTCACTGGCTAGTCAACAGAATAAATATAACAAATAACATAATCAATTAAACTTCAGATTCTCCTCATAGTGATATCTTGTGTACAGTATTTAATGCACTTCACAGAATATGGGGATTTCATAAGTACTTCCTTTCAAAGATCAATTGTGGCTTTTCTTCTTTCCCTTCTCCTCCTCTTCTTGAAAGATACGATTTTGAAAGTTATGAAATAAAGTGGGGGTTTGGTTGTTTGGTTTTGGTTTTGTTGTTTTGTTTTGTTTTGTGGGGTTTTTTGAGTGTTTGCATTTGACTGTTTTTCAGATGGTGGTTGGTTTTTTTAAATGAAAGAAATTAAAAATATTATCCTGTTTTAAACATATATATAACTGTTATAAATTAATGTTGTGCCAGGATACTGTAAATAAAAACTACCCAAGGCATAGCATTTTGTGAATACACTTACAGTATTTTAGCAATACATATATAGAATTCAGAACTTTGGCAGAAAACTAGTCACACAGTTGTTTTCTATAACTCTACCTCAAATTCAGCACTTTATCACTTCATCCTATATCCATAGTTATAATTTCTTTAGGTTTTTTTTTTTTTTTTCCCAAATTCTAGGACTATTTTCTTGATACATTAAAATGAGCAAAGCTTCATTCTTCCTCATGTGATATAAAGTCATTCCGAAAAGCCAAAGTCATAGTGAACACCACAAAGGAACATCAATCATGAACTAATGTGCAGTTTCTGGATTAGATTATTTAGACAGTTCATGGGAAGGTTATTAACTGAAATTGGCCAATCATATATATTTTAAAACTCAGAACTGTAACTATAGCAATGCCTGATTTCAAATTAACATGCAGCAGTCTTATGAGAAATTATTTTTCCTAATGTTTATTGAGTTGGGGTTTTGTACTCATTTTCCTACTAAGAATAGATTTCAACAAGGTATTATCAATTATTTAAAACAAACAAAGAAACAAACAGACCAAAAAACCCTGCAAAACCCAACCAAATCCAGACTTATAATAACCCTAACTTAGCATTATAAAAGTTACTGGAGATGATTAATGGATTAACCAAGTTATACATCAGTATGATTTCTGTGGCAGTACAATTCACAACAATTCAGCAGGCAATAGAGATTGGATGGACTTTTAGTGATTCAGAATTCTGTCATTTGCCTTTTACATCACATTCTAAAATATCCCCTATTAATTCACAGTTAATATTGTCTTGAAGATTTAAAGATTTGAAGTGAAAAGAAAGTAAAATATCAGTAACACAAAATTAAGAACTATGACATACCCTTTCTTAAAGTGAAAAGAAATGCCAGCTATACAAACATCACTATGGACCTTGAAATTGGTCTTAGATTTATGGTTGGAAATAACTGAAACACAAAGGTAGAGTATGATTTTTTTTACTTAATATGGAAATAAAGACTGAAAAGCAATACAAATTATATACAAACATTAAATTAACCTCTTTTTTTTTTTTTTTGAAATAACATCCAACATTTACCCTCCTATGAATTTCTCCAGTAAGTCTCTCAGATAGGCTTGGACAATGTCAGTAGATCCCTCAGGTTAGAAACTACAATCACCATTTACTTTTCAGAAAATAGACACACATTTATTTCATATCATTGTTTCTTCCCTGCGGCTACTATTCTTACTCTGAATTTCTAAGTCTCATACACTATCAAAAAGAAAGATGGGATTATAAGAAAAGGCTCTGTGGTCTCTACATTGTTTTTGAAAACTGCAATTCTCTCAATAATGAAAACAGTTTGAAAAGTAAGTGGGGGGAAACAAAAAAGTATGAACATCACTCCTTTTCAAAAAAGAACACAAAGAAATACACTTCTTAAGCATTCTGTTAAAAATCAAGTGTTTGAATCTAATTATTAAAAGCTATTGTCGAACAGAGATATAATTTCCTTTAATTTTTTTTCCTGTATTTAAAATAATAAAAAAACATTATGGCCAGAAGGACCCAAGACTCACTGGAAGTGCTCAGTTAAGACATTTGCAATTATCTCACTGACTTTTCAACTCTAATTTCCACTGGTATTGCACACAAGAAGCATGTAAAAATTTCAGTGGTTAAACAATCTTCATGACACTTTCTGCTTCTTGAGATAAACTGATGAAGATTGCATATAAATATGAGATGTCAATATTAAGAGGGAAAAAATAGCATAAACTCTTTATAAACATAAACTTCAAATAACTAATTATCCAAAAATTCCAGGTGTGTCCCACTCAGATCGAAATTTGATCATTAATGATATGAACTGAACTGTCCTACAACTGAATGGACACTAGATCCATTCAAATGCCAGAACCTAAGATGCAAGGGAGGTCATGACACACTCTCAAATAATAAAGAAACAATTAAGTTTGACTGTGAGGTAGTGTGACAGGGTACTAAGTCTTTTTGTTCAGAAAGAGCCCAATGCCTAAAATATGACCACGGATGATGATCACAAGATACATTTATTTGTTTGATAGTCTTTGCCTAATTGTGGCTGCAAAGTCTTAAGAAAATACCACTCTTCAAGTACATATTTTAGGGAAATGTACAAAAAATAGCACTAGTACAGTCTAGCACAACTGCTGACTTAATTTCCAGCTTTTACTTCTGATATGACCTTGTAAAAGAAATGTAACATGCTCTGGGTCTTTTTTTATTTCTTTTCTGCACCTCTGTTTTCTTGAATTCAGATGTGTTACTCCAAAGGAAAAGGTTATGATTTGAAAAAGGATGTTCAGCCCTGAGTTTCTGTAAGGCAAAAGCTCCTGTAGAGTGAAATTTCCTATGCCTGGAGTAAAAAAATCATTTATGGATATAAGAAAATGAAAACATGCATACAAAAATCACTCGTTTATACATTTTTTTAGGTTTGCAGAAGAGACCTTTATAATTTGAATAAATCTTCAAAAACTTTAAAGTTCATTGCCTATTACCACTGCAAGACATAAAAAAATAAACATTTCTACACACAGTGGATCTAATTTCTCTCCAGTAAGAAAGGTCAAATGTCTGAAAAGGAAAATTCTTAAGGGAATCTATCAGGTTTTGTCCAAATATTAAACAGGGAAACTCACAGATCTCATTCCTCTCTCTCTTCACCATTAAGCCTATGTGTGTGCTCTCCTCAGGGATGGAAGAAACTAAAACTCCTGTCTGAACCAACTGAGAAACTGTCTTAGGGACTGATTGTTAGGCAATTCGATCTCTTGAGGCTATTTAATGATTAGAATTTGATATCTTCCTGTTGTCATTACAGTCTAAGAAAAGGAAACATTACAAATGTTACAATAACCAAAAACAGGGTGGGAAAAGCAATTTAAACCAGCTGGACATGTAGCCTCCCCACCCCAATATAATATATGGCTAAAAAAACTCAGTTGCTGCTCTTTTATACAAATTCCTAGAACTGAATTACACAGGAGACACAGGCATGACATTTTCATTGCATTACTTAGTTCAGTTACCAGGCAGTGATACTACCTTCATTCATATGATAATGTCACAATTATGCACTCATTCTGGAAATGGGAGTGTTGAGTGACTACCCTCATTAACCTGAAGAAGTCTAAACCCACACCTCCCATCTTTCAAGTTACAAACATTGGATTTCAAATAAAGCTGGGTTAGCTATGAAGTCTGTGCGCCGCACTGTCAATCCTAAACTAAAAGACTTTTGCCCTGCGATTCTCACCCGTGGACTATAAGAAATCTGTAACTTTGCAGCCCCATAAAGCTGAAACTCCCCTGGACAGGTATTCTCACTTTCAAGCAAGCCTCAATCAGTTTGTAGGAGAATCATTTCATTAAGTGCAAATTGGGACTGTGGACTGTCTTTACTATAATCAAACCTTTCCCAACTTACTCTTGCCCTTTAGTTTTCTTTCTTTGCTAGAAAGTGGACAACTTCACCAGCAGAAAGGAAGAATGTGCTTGAACTTCTGTTTCTGTGCTGCTCTCCTCCTAATTTAGTGGGCTTTCTCCTGCTATATGCTGGCTTGAGCCCTTTATATTTAAAAGGAAAGAGAGCTTGTCTCAGCAAGGCAAGTCTCCACAAAATATTATGAAGGATGAGATCACCAGAATCACTCACTAGATCTTTGGAGACAATAACAAGGCAATTATTACTATGCTGTCTACTGCTTTCCCTTCTCCCAATCAAACTCTCAGCTTAAAAACTTGCCTAGAAGAGAGTCCATGTCATATACTCTCCTTACTGTCCTGTCTATGCTGAACTTATAATGCAGTGTGAAATTCTTAACTTTCTAGCTGACATAAGTACTGGGAGTTGTGAATTATATTATATACTGTGGATCCATAAAAGCTAAGTGGAATATTACTATACAGAAGTCCCATTATCAATCCAGATCTTACTCTGTTTTTAGGCCAGTGCAGTAAGCACTGGAATTTAGGTCTAAGCAGTAAACCAAAGAGAGCTAGAGTGTGGGCTCCAGTACTGTCCTGCCACAGTATTCATACTTTCCAGACAGTGTACAGGCATGACCAGGGAACAGGACAGGCTGGGCTGGAGGACGTTCTCCCCAACAGACAGTACAAATAAGGCTTTTTTTTTTTTTTTTTTAAGTTAAAGTTTTTCACTATTGTGATGCAAACTGTGCTATGCTATGTGGCTTTAGGGGCAGAGAATGGGATCTGGGCCATTTTATTTACTAAGAGACATAGCCTCATGGGCAGAACAAGGCACACACAGTCCCAGAGATTTCTGCAGAGCATTGATAACTTCTTGACAAAGGTGGTGAAGGCACCAACGAGGACAGGAGCTCTGCTGGACCCTGTACTGACAAACAAAAAAGGTCTGGTTGGGGATGTGAAGGTCGGTGGTAGCCTTGGCTGCAGTGACCAGGAAATGGTGGAGTTCAGGAACCTGTGTGGAAGAAGCAGGACAAAAAGTAGAATTACAACCCTGACCTTCATGAGAGCTGACTTTGGCCACTTCAAAGACCAACTTCAAGGAATCCCATGGGCTAAGGTTCTAGAAGGAAGCAGGGTGCAAGAGAGCTGGCTAATATTTAAGCACCACTTCCTCCAAGCTCAAGATCAGTACATCCCTAGAAGCCAGAAATCACAAAAAGGAGGCAGGAAACCTGCATGGATGAAGCGGGAGCTTCCAGGAAACTTCAGATGGAAGAAGGAAGTTTATAGACTGTGGAAAAAAGGACTGGCCACTTGGAAGAAGTATAGGAGCACTGTCAAAGTATGCAGGGATGCAACAAGGAAGGCTGTGGCCTGCTTGAAATTAAACCTGGCAAGGGATGTCAAGGACAATAAGAAGGGCTTCTTCAATTATATCAGCAGTAAAAGGAAGACTAGGGAAAATGTGGGTGTGCTATTGAATGAATGGGTGCTCTGGTGATGGAGGATGCAGAGAAGGTGGAGTTACTGAATGCCTTCTTTGCTTCACTTTTTACTGCTAAGGCCGGCACTCAGGACCACCAGACCCTGGGGTAGGAGGTAGGAGAGAGAGCTTGGAGTAAGGAAGAGTCTCTCTCGATTGTGGACAATTGGGTTAGAGATCATTTAAGCAAACCTGACACCCACAAATCCATGGGCCCTGATGGAATGCTGAGGGAGCTGGCAGATGTTATTGCAAAGCCGCTCTCCATCATCTTTGAAAGGTCATGGAGAACAGATGAGGACTGAAGGAAAGCTAATGTCACGCCAGTCTTCAAAAAGGGCAAGAAGGAAGACCCAGGAAACTGCAGACCACTCAGCCTCACCTCTGCCCCTGGTAAGGTGATGGAACAGCTTATCCTGGATGTCCTATCAGAGCATATAGAAGAAAATAAGGTCATCGGGAGTGGTCAGCATGGATTCACCAATCGTGCTTGACCAACCTCATAGCCTTCTACAAAGGAATGGCTCGTTTCATCAGGAACCTGATGAAATTCAACAAGGGTAAGTGTAGGGTCCTGCACCTACGGAGGAATAACCCCCCACACCACTACAGATTAGGGGCTGGAAAGCAGTTCTGTAGAGAGAGACCTTGGAGTGCTGGTGGACAACAAGTTGACAATGAGGCAGCAATGTGGCCTTGTGACCAAGAAGGCCAATGGTCTCCTGGGGTGCATTAAAAAGAGCATGGCCAGCAGGCCGAGGGAGGCCATCCTCACCCTCTAATGTACCCTGGTGAGGCCACATTTGAAGTATTATGTCCAGTTCTGGGCCCCCCAGTAAAAGAAGGATAGGGAACTACTGGAGAGAGTCCAGCAGAGGCTTACAAAGATGATCAAGGGAATGGAGCACCTCTCTTATGAAGAAAGGCTGAGAGATCTGGGTCTGTTTAGCCTGGAGAAGACTGAGAGGGGATTTTATCAGTGCTTATAAACATCTAAGGGATGGGTGTCAAGAGGATGGGGCCAGACTCTTCTCAGTGGTGCCTGGTGACAGGACAAGAGGCAATGAACACATGCTGGAATACAGGAAGTTCCATCTGAACATGAGGAGGAACTTCTTTACTTTGAGGGTAGCAGCGCACTGGAACAGGCTGCCCAGAGAGGTTGTGGAGTCCCCTTCTCTGGAGATATTCAAAACCCTCCTCGATGTGTTCCCATCCAGCCTGCTCTAGGTGAACATGCTTTGGCAGGGGGCTTGGACTAGATGATCTCTGAAGGTCACTTCCATCCCCTACAGTTTTGTGATCTGTGATCTTTTCTCCCTACTGGTGGATGCCTGATGCCCAAGGTGGGCTGTGCCTGCTTTTATACAGTGTATGTAGTGTACGTGCGTAAGTATGGAAAATGAGGAAAAAAATAGAGCTTATGTTCCTACAGAAAATTAATGAAATACGGTTGTCATCTTACATCCAATATGTTGACAAACCTGTAATATGAGAGGATGTACACAACAACAAGAATAACAGCAAAAGTAGGGTTAATTTGTAAAACAACAATAAAAGCTGAGTAAATATTAAGCAGAATCCAACAACAAAATCTAGAATCCTAAGAAAAAGACTTCTGAAATCCCATTTCTTTGGAAATCTAAAATCTAACATTTTTACACAAAGTAGCAAGAAGATATACTGCAATGAGTAATTCCATACAAGTTTGAAAAAGATGTCTCAATATAAGATTTGGGTTGTTTTCCTGAATCACTATATTTTCATCTTTATCTATTGGTTGCCAAAAAGGGCAAGAGGAGAAGAACAGAATGCTAGGCTGGGATGGGGAAAGAAAAGGGTATTAAAATGAAATGTTATATAAGTAATTTTCTATTCTGTTAAAAAGGTCTTCCCATTCCAACCCCAGTCTCCCCAAATGATAAAAATCCTATCATCTTTCATGGTCTTTTAACAATTCCAGGAGAAATCTCAGAATTACTAAGAGAATGCTTTTCTCTCAGGTAAAAAAAAAATAAAATAAATTTCTCAAAATTATCTGCATTAAAACCTCTATCATTCTGCTACATGCATAACTTCAAAGCCATCTCATATTTAGTTACTTATATTTTCATGCATCAAAGGCTTTTCAGAACTCTAATATGTCATATTTGCTTTGTAGTGTGTAGAACTGGTATCCGACTAGAAAAGGAAAGCCAACAACAAACGTAGAAATTGTCATGTCTCCTCTCGCTCATCCTTTCACTCCCGTTATAGGAAAGTTTTCATCTTTCCCTAACACAATGAAAAGGTACTTCCTCTACTTTGGAAACATCACTAAAGTCATGTTTGTCTCACTAACTTTTTGTGAAAAAATTAGATATTCTGTCTAAACCAGATGCATACACTTCAGGCAGTAATTATTCCTATTGTAACGTAGGTATTTGATATTAAATATTAGTTGAAGCCAACCATCATGAAAACATTCTAAAGATTATGTTTAAGGAGCTCAAGTCATTAGCCTTGATGAGATAGCTAACTGTTCCATAGCTAAGTAGAGGAAGATGCCACTTTGGATTTCTGGAGGGCAGACTTCGGTCTTTTCAGGAGCCTGCTTGACAGAGTCCCTTGGAAGCCAGTCCTGAAAGGTAAAGGAGTCCAGGAAGCCTGGCTGTTTTTTAAGAAAGAAGTCTTAAAGTTGCAGAAGCAGGCCGTCCCCATGTGCCCAAAATGAGCCATCAGAGTGAAAGACTTGCCTGGCAGAACAGAGAAATATGGTTGCAAATCAGGAAGAAAAGGAGAGTTTATGTCCTTTGGCCACTCATGAGGACTACAAAGATGTTGGGAGGCTATGTAGGGAGAAATTAAAAGGGTCAAAGCCCAATTAAAACTTAACCTGGCTTCTGATGTTAGGGAAAATGAAAAAAGTTTCTATGAATACATTAGCAATAAAAGGAGGACTAAGGAGAATCTCCATTCTTTGTTAGACAGGAGCTCGCAGAAGAGCTCACCAAGTCACTTTCCTCATTTATCAGCAGTCCTGGCTAACCAGGGAGGTCCTAGTTGACTGGAGGTTAGCAAATGTGACACCCTCCCACAAGAAGGGCTGGAAGGAGGATCCAGGGAACTACAGGTTTGCCAGTCTGACCTTGGTGCCAGGAGAAGTTATTGAACAGATCATCCTGAGTGCCATTATGTGGCACATGAAGGACAACCAGACCAGTCAGCATGGGGTCATGAAAGGCGGGTCCTGCTTGACTAACCTGCTCTCCTTCTATGACAAGGTGACCTGCTTGCTGGATGAGGGAAAGACTGTAGATCTTGTCTACCTGGACTTCAGTAAAGCCTTTGACACTGTCTCCCACAGCATTCTCATGGAGAAACTGGCTGTTCATGGTTTGGATGGGTGTACTCTTCTCTGGGTTGAAAACTAGCTGGATGGTCGAGCCCAGAGAGTGGTGGTGAATGGAGTTACATCCAGTTGATGGCTGGTCATGAGTGGTGTCCCACAGGGCTTGGTACTAGGCCCTGTTCTCTTTACTATCTTTATCAGTAATCTGGATGAGGGGATTGAGTGCACCCTCAGTAAGTTTGCAGATGACACCAAATTGGGCAGGACTGTCAACCTGCTTGAGGGTAGGAAGGTTCTACAGAGGGATCTGGACAGGCTAGATTGATGGGCCAAGGTCAATGGTACGAGATTCAATAAAACTAAGTGTTGGGTCCTGCACTTGGGTCACTACAACCCTCTGCAGCTCTAAAGGCTTGGGGAAGAGTGGCTGGAAAGCTGCCTGGCAGAAAAGGACCTCGGGGTGTTGGTTTACAGCCGTCTGAATATGTGTGCCCAGGTGGCCAAGAAGGCCAACAGCATCCTGGTCTGTATGAGGAACAGTGTGGTGAGTAGGACTCGGGAGGTAATTGTCCCCCTTACTTGGCACCAGTGAGGCCCCACCTCAAATACCGTGTCCAGATTTGGGCCCCTCACTACAAAAAAAACATTGAGGTGCTGGAGTGTGTCCAGAGAAGGGCAACAAAGCTGGTGAGGGGTCTGGAGAACAAGTTTTATAAGGAGCGGCTGAGAGAGCTGGGATTGTTTACCCTGGAGAAAAGGAGGCTGAGGGGAGACCTTATTGCTCTCTACAACTACCCGAAAGGAGGTTGTAGCGAGGTGGATGTCGGTCTCTTCTCCCAAGTAACAAGCGATAGGACAAGAAATGGCCTCAAGTTGTGCCAGAGGAGGTTTAGACTAGATATTCAGAAAAATTTCTTCACCAAAAGGGTTGTCAAACATTACAATAGGCTTCCCAGGGAAGTGGTAGAATCACCATACCTGGAGGTATTTAAAAGATGAGTACACATGGTGCTTAATGGCATGGTTTAGTGCTGATTTTGCCAGTGTTAGTTTCATGAGTCTTGCTGATGGTTGATTAAAGATGATGCAGATGATTGCTAAGAAATTCTGTAGCGAGGATTTAGAATAAAATTCAGGTATTTCCTTACCTACAATTCAATTCCTTTTATCCTCCATTATTATTGTTGTTGTTGTTATTATTATTATTTCCGTAGCCATCTCTATGTTATTTTGAAAACTTTGCTGCACGGCATCTTCCTTGAAGCAAAACCATATCTCAGTGAACAAGTTTATTTATTTTCACCATCTATACCTAACATTAGTCTTTACTAACACCTAACATTAGTCTTTACTAATGTAGAGCTGATAGGTTTGAGTAAAAGCAATATTATGTTAGAAATGTATGGTTATTTTGCTTCTGTCTCTCAACTTGACAGAAAACAAATTTCCATGACTTTTTTGATGCAATGAGTACTATTTATGAATTACTTTCTAACAGGACCTGGACAACACTATTATCATATTATTTAGCACACTCTACCTGTTTTCATAGGACTGCAAAACTACATGGGCACTTGCAAAATTGCAAACAGATAAAGAAATAAATCATGTGATTTCTCACAGATTTCTTTTACCATGCAACAAACAACAATACTCACAGCAACTGCTTTGTAGATTCATACATGTTATAAATTTCTCAACACAGTTGAAAAAAGAGAACAGGAGAAGAAAAGCAAGTACACTAGCACCTTTCATAATGAGGAGAAATAACTGTTAATCATATGCTTTCATGACAAAGCATCATGGCCCAGTACCTTTCCAAGACCTGTCTTATTCTTGTTCTCCCCAGCTTGAAAATGTGTCATCTTATAAAAGTCTCTTCCATCTTTTCCTCTTTTGCACACGGCTTTATCAGTCCCCTGTCTAATTCTCAAATCTTTCTCATAGAGTGCACACCACTAGCTTGTTCTTATCTCCAAAACATAATAATTTCCTATGGATCTTTTCTACACCCTAGTCATTTGTTTCTAAATTCCCCTTGTCTTTTTATACATATATGTAAGATATATAGAGAAATATATAGCCCATCAATTCAATTAATGTCTAATCAATTTTTATTTTGTAAAGGGGATTTATTTATTTTGTAAAGGATTTCTGTTTTTTTTTCTTTCCTTTTTTTTTCTTTTATCATATCCATATGGGATGATATTGCAGAAAAAAATAGAGTAGAATATAATTTGCAGCTGCCAAGTTAACTAGGAAGTTAACTAGGATCTATTTTTTCCTGCCCTCAGTCAACTGATTTAGGTCAGGATTGAAAAAAAAATATACCTTGTCACATGTCAGGAGTTATGCCTTCCTGTGTGTTTCTACTGTATCATCTTAAGAAATCTCACTAATAAAGCATAATACCAACCAAAAATATCTACCACAAACTAATGCAGTCAATTAATAGAACAGATGGAGGTCAGGGCAAGCAATTAAATCCCTTTGACAGAGGAGAAGATTATTCTGCCTCATATTGGAGATATGTCAGTAATTCCTGTCTGATCTGACTTACACTTTTATTCTTCAAAATAATTCCTTCCATAATGCCTTCATTGGCATGAGAGAGGAAGATCCATCATCTAAAGGTCTTGCTTGCTGCTGTATATATATTTTTTTAAAAGTGGTGGGAAAGTGCACATATGTTTTATCAGCAGTATTTTTACTGATTCCTAGAACAAGAAAATCAAATATCCTTTTTGCTTTTGTTTAGACAGCTGCTACTCTTCTTGAAGCCTTCTCCCAAAAAGGAAGGTATAACTATCACCTTGCAAGTTACTAACCACTTTTTTTTTTTTTTTAATTTAATATTATTTCCCATATGCATGGGAGATAACCATCCAGGAGTCCTGATTCATTATTTCTCTGGCTCTGATTTCCTAGCATATTAAAATCTTACAACAATTTCAGCATATTTGTAACAATTACCTTTCCTAAATTCTTGCACCAAGACAGTTGTATATGGACGTCAGATCTGCACTGCTAATTTGCTTATTTCCTGCCTGTACATTTCAAATGCTAAACCTTAAACAACCATGGGCAAAAATTGTTCTGTTAAGTATTTAAATGAAATAATTTTTTAAATGAGATAATTTTTCAGGAAAAAAACCTCCACATTAAATGTAAACAATTTGCTTTTAAATAGAAGTCATTTGGGAAGAAAAAAAAAAAGTCTGATGTTTCATTCCAGAACATCATAATCATAAGAAGCACAAAGTTTTTGATAACTCTTCACTCATAACATACTATGGTAATATTTCAAATTAGCAAACTCAGAACCTGTTGCACTAATACTATGTTATTATTTAAAAGAACTGAAAAGTCCACACTCTAGAAGACAATGAAGCTGCCAAGACAGTGATCTTTTTTAGTGTTATTGCTGTGATTGCTCTGTCCGAGCTCCAATTTCCATAGTGGAAATTCTAATATATTCATTTTCTTTGTCAAGCTCGTCTAATGAAAACTCTTGCTTTGTAAATTAATAAACTCAGATTACTTAGTTTCTGCACTTTCATCAAAGCTTTGTCTCTCAGATACATGTTCTTTAGTGAATTCCACTTTCAAATTAATTTACATTTTATGCTGAAAATAGGAGATCTGAATTTCTTGTGCCCTTATGTAGCTTATTACCTCACTGTTTATACCCTTTTTTTCAGTTGTGATGGCTTCTAAGTGTATGGAAAACAGATTCTAGTTCTGCTATTGGTTGAACTTTGAACTGTAGCCTCATACCATTGTGCTCAGTCAGTTGTATTTCACTTATACTTAATAAAAATTTTTTCTGTAACCCTTAAAGTATTTACTTCCATTTCGTTTGAACAAATAAATTATATTTCTTGCAACAACCTATCTTTAAACAGAACTGCAGTAGCAAAATAACTCTACATGCAATATATATTAAATTTAAAGGCTGTCTACAAGAAGTCCATATACATGTCTTTTGGTCTAACATCTTATTTTTGCAACACTATCTAAGAAATAATAAACTGTAGCTCAGTGTAACCATTAGATTGCTCATTATTCATAGATAACTTTCAAGGATTTGCATATCATTTTTATGAACCAAATTTATGACATATGTCTACCCATAAGAGTAGTCACAGTGATACTACAGAGCATAGGAAATATCACCTATGTACCTTTAAAGTAAAGCACAAAGCCTCAAATGATAGAAGCAACACAATTTTTCAGTGCAGTTAACTCCACTGACTGCAAACTACATTGGAATTAAACTGGTGGTTTAGTTCCAGATAAAAGAGCTTTGCTTCCACCATGGAGAGCCAAAACACAATTTTAATAACTATTTGTTTGCAAATTATTAATTTCTTACACCAACAAACATTGCAGATTTTTAAGCTTATAACTAAGCACAAAATTTTGTCAGTTGTTTGTTAAAGTTGTATTAAAACATAACAATTTAAGAGAGTTTTGCTAACATTCTGTGAAAAGTTGTGTAAGCTTTAAATCCATGTTTATGCTCTAAGCACAAATGGACAAATCTCCATCATTATTGATGCAGCTGCAACCAGGTGAAAAAGTGAATAGTATTAGTTCATACCTATTGAGAAGAAGTAGAGACTACAAGCAGTTTGGCTTCCTGCTGGCAAAAGCATTGTATTTTTTTTCTTTTGAAAAAGAAAGAAATATGCTATCATCTTCCCTAGTCACTCAACTGCTGTATCAATTTGTTTTCAGGGCTGTGATTAGCGTAATTATGGTGGATTACTTGCATTTAGCACAGAATAGAAATAATTTGTTATTTTTCATCATTAAAGAACTATACTACATTGTTTCCCCAAGCTATGCAATACTAGGATTTTTTAAAGATACTTAATCAAAGGAAGTACCCAGCACATGTCAAAAAAAAAAACCTAGACTATTTTGCTCTCCTCCAGCCACCTCTGCAAGACCAACATTCCCAAGCTATTCCTAGCAGTATGGAACGGTGTCTCATTTTGTCAGCATTTACTTCACCTAAAAGACTAAGAAAACCTCTGAAGACCTCTTCAGTCCTTTGCTTTCCCATGAGATGCACTTCCATGGGGCTGAGGTTAAATCCAAAAAATCCTGGGTATCAAACACAAGATTTTTATTCCAGATGACATCCAAATAGTCTTCATATGACTTAACAGTTAACCTTGGAAGTGCATAAATTCACAGAGACCCTCCCTTTTGCATTGTAATGCTCTCTAGAGTTTCAGAGCCACAGTAATTTCGAGGTAAATTTTTACATGTAACACGCAAAATCCCAGTAAATATTACAGGCCCCTAAAAATCTCATTGAAACCACAGTTTTCCCTTGGCACACAAAAATATGCTTCTGTACCTGCCCAGATGGCCAGCATCTTACACATGTTGGTTCTTAGTTCAAAAACTAGGGGCAACTTTCTGTTTTTCAGTTCTACATAGTAGACACCCTTTTTTTTTTTGCCAAAAGGAAGAAGTCTACCTGTGAGCTAGGTGTCTAGCAAATCAATAGGGATCTAGACATTTTAGTTAATACAATCTAGAAACATATCCAGAACATGGAAATACAGGTGTATAAAATGGAGTATGCAACTCTTCTACATAGAGCTAGCAGATATGACATAGGACTTATGGGATATCCAGACCCCCTGGAGGGGTGCAGGAAGTTTTATTCCTAAAACTGTACTAGAAGACTGTTTTTAAGAATGCAAATCTCTCTCAACGAACCAAAAACCTTAATTGTCCTGATTTGCCATTTGATAGACAACCTTGCATCATGGCTATGAAATTACCTGAAAATAGCATTAGTCAAAATGTTTCAGCTTTACATAATTTCTTAAAAATTCAGAAAAAAAAAAACCCAAAACTTTGTGATTCTATCATTACTGATTTTCCACCAATTTTATCCTCAAATTCCAGTTCTGATACTGAGCTGCCTATAGCGCTACCTGTACTGCTATATGTGTGTTTAATCATTTATGTATGCACTAGGCCACTTACTTTATTACTTTTCATTTTTCATAAGCATGCATAATCATTGTATAATATTAAACAAAAAAATCATAGAATCATAGAATCACAGAATCATAGAATCGTTTGGGTTGGAAGGGGCCTTAAAGATCATGGAGTTCCAACCCCCCTGCCATGGCCAGTGACACCTCCCACTAGACCAGGTTGCTCAAAGCCCCATCCAGCCTGTCCTTGAACACTTCTAGGAATCCACAACTTCTCTGGGCAACCAGATGAGTTCCAGTGTGTTGTGGTTTAACCCCAGCCAGCAACTAAGTACTATGCAGCTGCTTGCTCACCACTCCCCTCCAATTGGATGGGGAGAAGAATGAAAAAAAAAAAAAAAAAGGTAAAACTTATGGGTTGAGATAAAGACAGTTTAATAGTACAGCAAAGGAAGAGATTATTATGATGATGATATTTTTATTATTATTATCATTACCATTATTATTATTACTCATAATAATGATAATAATAAATCATATATATACAACAAGTGATACACAATACAATTGCTCACCACCCAAGGACTGATGCCCAGCCTGTCCCTGAGCAGTGATCAGCCCTCCCTGGCCAACTACCCCCAGTTTGTATACTGAGAATGACGTCATATGGTATGGAATATCCCTTTGGCCAGTTTGGGTCAGCTACCCTGGCTATGCTCCCTCCCAACTTCTTGTGCACCTCCTTGCTGGCAGAGCATGGGAAGCTGAAAAGTCTTTGACTTAGTATAAGAACTACTTAGCAACAACTAAAACATTGAAGTGTTACCAACATTATTCCCACACTAAATCCAAAACACAGCACTATACCAGCTACTAGGTGAAAAATTAACTCTATCCCAACCAAAACCAGGACACAGTATCTCACCACCCTCATTGTAAAACATTTCTTCCATATGTCCAATCTAAACCTACCCTCTTTCAGTTTAAATCCATTGCCCCTTGTGCTATCGCTACAGGCCCTGGTAAAAAGTCTCTCTCCTCATTTCTTATAAGCCTCCTTTGTATATTAAAAGGCCACAGTACGGTCTCCCCAGAGTCTTCTCTTCTCTAGGCACCATTCATCCTCCAGTTTGTACTGATATCGGGGATTGCCACACCACCCAGATGCAGGACCTTGTATCCAGCCTTGTTGTATTTCATGGGGTTCTCATGGACCCACTTCTCTAGCCTGTCAGGGTCCCCCTGGATGGCATCCCTTCGCTCAAGAGAATCAATTGCACCATTCATCTTGGTGTCATTCACAGACTTGCTGAGGGTGTACTTATTCCCCCATCTATGTCATTGATGAAGATAATAAGTAGTATTGTTTCAGTATGGACCCTTGAGGGACACCACCCATTACTGGTTTCCACCAGTAACCAATGTAACCCTTGGTTTCATAACCTACATTATAGCCTGTATATATCACAGGTTGTGTCCTTTTCTAGAAACTACAGTTGATGATCCCAGGGATCATCTTCTGTCAGTTGTTTCTAGAAGCAACTTAAATCGCAGTGTGAAGAGCTCAAATTAAGTCATTGGGACTCCAGGAAGATGTAAAATTTTCCTGTTATACAGAGCTATTCCTCTTACATATATACTGAGGAAAGTAATTGCTGAACGGCTGATGGGAAGGTAAAGAGATATTTACCAAAAGTTATAGATGATCTTCCCTTGCCATACTACTGAAGCAAACACAATATATTGCAGTCTTGCAGTTAATAATGAAGATGCAGTGTGTTTTGAACCTTGTTAAGATGAGGACAACTATTTACATGTAATTAATTTACACTGCAACCTTATGTTCAAAAGCCTTACTGTTGTTCTTAGGAAAAAAACAACACTGATGTTTTCTGAACTTTTTTTTTTTTGAGTTAAAAGTTTCCTGTAGAAACTGATGGTAACATCGCTACTTGTTGTTCGGTAGAGTAGATTTAAATTATGAGTCACAGTGATAAAACATTTTTAAGTTTAAGCATTGCAGACAGTAGTAAAAATTTGCACCCCACTTCTTTGAACTGAACATGACTCAACTTCAAAAACCACTTCTAATCAATCAAATGAGCTGCCAATGTAAAATACGATGGATTAATTTCTATTTCAATATCATTTGCTAACTCATGATGCTATGATTCAGTGATCTCCAGTTAGCTGTCAAGTCTTCATAATGTTTAAATTTCACAATTTTAAGTGTTCTTCATTATTGTTGTACAATGCTTTCATAATGTAATGTTCAAATTAATTTTCTGCAAAATCAATTGTATTTATGGAATTGTTACTTATAGGTAAGAATACTTCTTAAAGATTTAAGGCAATCATGAGTCATACTTTATTTTCAAATGGACATCACCACTGAAATTGTGCTTAAAAATTTATTAGAGTTTACCTACCTTTAAGTACTTTGTCAGTCATACTGAAACACATAACTAAATATTGTAA
This sequence comes from Tringa tobata, assembly GCA_033628505.1. Lineage (NCBI taxonomy): Eukaryota > Metazoa > Chordata > Aves > Charadriiformes > Scolopacidae > Tringa > Tringa tobata. Next base: position 6,723,062 of record JAHREE010000480.1, read on the forward strand.
TAAAAATTAATGCATACATCACTTAGAATTCAAATGGAGGTAAGGAATCCTTTATATTCATTAAAGAATCTAAATGTTTTGATTCCAGTATTCATAGAAGGTCTAATGCTGAGCGTCTCTGCCTTTAATGGCAAACACACCATAATGTCAGTGGTAATGAATTTGCTAAGGTTAGATTATCGGTTAGAACCAGTAATACTTCAGAGCAAAGCAGCTGATGCAAGTTAATTTAGATCAACTGAGTCACAGTTAAATACATCGGATTTAGGATTTCAGAATACTCTCCCTGGATATAAATTTTCACAGAAAGACATGGAACATCCTGCAGATGGAATATCCACATCTAGACAGACTGGTTAAATCCTGGTTAAATTCCCAGGCAGTAGGTGATCAACTCAATTTACACTACCCGAATTTCTTGAAGAGTATGCAATTTGGAAAGCTACTGAAATGTTGAGTATCAGCCTCAATTAATTCACATCACCAGAACATCAGTTCTGGGATGTTCAGATAACTGATAACTTCATTAGTTGCTCCTGTTTATCAATTATGGAAAAATATGGCAAAATATGGAAAAGACACCTGCTATCTTTGTAAAAGGAACAACTTAAAATTGAGTTCTTTCCTTCTTTCTGTTTCAAAACTGAGACAACTGGTGTACACTATAGACAATCTCAGCACAGCCTCCATATCACAGTACAGGTCTTAGGAGCCTACTTGATGGATTTCAGTCCATGCTAATAATTCTCCAAGAGAGAAAAAATTTGGGGAATATTTTTCTTCCATCTATGAGTATAAAATACAGTAAGATTCTGAAAAGAAAACTAGAAATAAGAGTTGCAGGCCCTGCTTAACCAGATGTTGGACTGCTCAGCTGAGTGCACTTCCATTTACAGCCATAAACCGTGACAAGAGGACGCAAACCAAAAAGTCTGATCAACAGCACTGAATCCTGAGAGCTGAAAAGCAGGCTGAGCTGACAGCTCTACGAATGAGAGTTACATTGTGCCCTGATTTTCCTCAGAGAATTAAGAGCCGATCTATTTCCTAAAACACCAGAGACTAGAGCTGGAACAGTTTATTTCTGCCTTCTAATATGAAAGGTTTATTATTCCTTCACATTTGTTATCATAAATGATAAAAGACAGAAGGCTTGATCAGAGTCTGAGAACATGATCAAGAATCTGACAGTATGTGGCTACATCAAAGAAACTGCACAGCACCCCACAGACTATACCACAGGGCTCCATCTGCACACTCAGCTGTCAGGTCAGGATTTTAGGACGAAACCCCACCATTTAAACTAGCTTATACCTGTGATGTAAGATCAAAATCTGAGGACAAAGCATGGGCCATTTGTTTGCTTTCATTTTTATTACTATGTTTTACATTGCCAGCAAGCACTTTTTGCTTACTCTAAACATAAATTGCTTTTTTCTTTTCTTGACAAATATTGTTCTGATCACTGGATTATGGTGAAGACTTTTAGCTGGAGTTCTGGATAAGAATCATAGCAAGAAAGAAGTAAAAGTGATCAAAGCATGGGAATTTCTTTCTGCATTTTATTTAAATATAAGGGTATAATATACCGAAAGTCACAGTTGCAATCTGCATGAGCAACTGTATCTAGTTATTTTTTTGAACCAACACTGATAATGACACACACTACTCTCAAGAGTTCTTCTGTTCATCTAAATGGATCCCTATGTACCACTGCAAGTACATCTTCAAAGTTAGTTTGGCTTGGATGGTACGCTTCCCCAAAAGCCTTCAGATCCATTTCAATTTGTCTCTTGAAAAAATTCTCATAGGAATATAACCTTCTTCTAGACAAAATAATGAATTCCTTAAAATATACTGCCATGTTTCTGTTGTCTATTTTTTTAGTATCTTGAGGTTGGCACTTGAACATACATGTTTGTGGCTACATATACTTCAGGAAATTATCAATCAGAGAAGTTGAAATAAATTTGATGCAGGTTTACAGATTCACTTTCTAGTCTTCTCGGGTTTTTCATGCATAGTTCAATTATCGCTTCATATGAATAAGGAAATTTTCAAAAGGCACAGCTGGCTTCTGATGTCCACTAACTTGCAGTGGGAGCTAAAAAACAGACATCAATAGGCTCTGTCTCACTTTTCTGTTTTAATTTTGTTTGCTTCCCTTTCTTCTTCTCCCTGACTTCCCCTTGGTGCATTATGAAAAAGAACAAACAAAATGCTGAGAAAATAGTGAAAATTAAAATCACACCATCATTCAGTTTTCGCCTCCAGACTCTCCCCAGCTTCTTTGGTTTATCTCAGCGTACTGCGATAGATCTTGAGATGAGACTTTCTCTCCCTTCTTAGAACATGACTGTGGCTAATTCTACTTGCTAAACCACATAAATCTACTGCAAGTTGTTAGTTCCAAAGAAATTAAGTGGTTATTTCGACTCTGATTTCACCTTTGTTTTCTTTATATCAGTTACTTGCCTTTTTCCTGAAAAAATGTCATGACTTCTCTGAGGAGAGTAAGTAATTGAATCCTATGCATGATATTCATGCATACATGTACTATTCACTGTAGTAACCACTAAGAGTTCAGCTATGATCATGATCAGCATGGATGCTAAACTATTAAACAGGCTCCTGTTCATAAAATGTTTTTTATTCAATTACATTTAAATTGCTACAAAACAGAATAAACATGGTTCAGTGATGCAAAAATCACAGGAGTTTTCAGAGCTGTTATTTTCTTTGTCTGATTTTTACACTTCACATAATGGTACCCTCAGATCTCATAACTAACCTGTCATACTTTGAATTATTACTTATTCACAACTTTATTATCACATCAGATATATTACTATTCCTTCTCCTTGAATTTAGGACCGAATGATAACACTAAATTGAAACGTCATTGTACCACAGCTAGCACAATGATTACAGAAAATCACATCTGCTTCAAAGTTCATAGAGCATATAAAGTGAGAAGGAAAAATTATGCATCAGAGACACCTTTCTGGTCATTTGTACATGCCTTTCCCTTCTCATTAATCAATGTCTTAGGCACAGTATGAAAGAATGGTAATTAGTTTAATCTGAGGTGTTATATGAATGGGATATATACTATATGCACAGATTTCTAAACTAAAGCCTTGTCACATATTTCATACTGATATCATACAAATGTTTATATATGTGTATATATATACACATATATCTATGTAAGTGTAAGTCTGTGTGTACACTATATATTAAAGTATGTTAGCTCATATTTTGCTAATAAAATCACAGAATCACAGAATCACAGAATCTTAGTGGTTGGAGGGGACCTCCGAGATCATCAAGTCCAACCACATTAAAAAAAAAAACAACCAAACCCAAAAAAACCCAACCAAACAAAAAAACCAAACAACAAACCCAAAACCACCACCCCACCAACTAAACCCCACTCCCACAAC